>JAJOZX010000539.1:0-412500 GCA_023014485.1 Bathynomus jamesi
ATGGGTCTTCTCCACCCTTGTATAGAGTATGCTTCTCATGTGTGGGGTGGCTCAACCCAAACAGGCCTACTTGACTAGGTGTAAGCAAAGGCTTTTCGTCTCCTTAATGACTATCTTCAGTCCCTCTCTTTTCGCTATAATGTTGCTCCACTCTTTTTACTATTGCTATTATAGGGGCATTCCAGGACAAATCACCCAAAAATTAAAATATGTCACCACTCCAACCCAGATTTTAATGAAAATTGACATATGGGGTTCTTCCGGGTGCTGATTTCACTGGTTCAAATAAAAAAGTTCTATGACCCATAGTTTTTGAGATATAGGCCCTCACTTTACCACCTAACTTTAATGGGCAATAACTCCCAAACATCTTGTTGTAGACCTATAAAACTATACATTTTTAGAATCAGCATGAAGAGATCTATTAAATGATACCACATTCAAATGTGTAGAATAATGAAAATTTTCTCCCCTTTTTTATTTTTGACCCCCACCCCCCATAGACAGTGAAATAAAAAAAAAAAATTTCATTTATTAAACTTCCATTAATTGCTAAAAGATACAAACAAAAAATATGGGTATCAAGTTGCAAGATATTTTAAAAATTATTGAAAAAATATGTACAATGACATTTGTACATTGAAATTTTGACATTTTTACGCAGACTAAAATAAAGAACTACAAATGATATATTTACATATTCACACTCTCTCTCAAATGTTTGTTAATTATGCTTATTTTGAGTCAAATCATACCTTATTTTTAAGATTTACAATTGTGTATTTTTAGCAATAAAAAATGGTTAGATACTGTGATGATCCTTCACAAAAACATAAGAAAAAGATACGCAAGGATATAAGAACCATCAGCCAATCACTTTATGATTGATGTAAATGGAAACTACAAAGGAATACTGTACTATGTAGCAACTGTAGAAAATTATTGACCCGGAGACCAGAGTTGCTATCAACATCACAAAGTGAAAAGTCTGATCACAAGATCAGTCTTCTGAGAATGTTATTTCAGAAAGCGATGAATATGATCCAAGTATATCAAGTAATGCCAAAGAAGAGGTTTCTCAAGTTCTAGAAAGTCTTGCTGTGACTCCAGTGAAGAAGCGTAAATATTTAATGATAGGTACCTTTTATATTTATAATTTTTTTATTTATATTATTTATTTATAATGCATTTACTTTCAAGATGGTTTTTTAGCAGTTGCTGAAAAACTTAATGAAATTAATATGTTGACATATTAATTTCATAAGTTTAATAAGTTTAATAAATTTAATACATTGACATATTATTATTATTGCCCATTAGGGTGGTTCTTCAAAATGAAAGTTAGAAATGTCATGCTCCTAACCCTTAAAATGTTTTATGTATGTATGAAAAAACCCTTGTGGTGAAATTTTAAGTCATTTGGACTAAATTTAGGGGTTGCACACGGAGTTTGTAATTTCACATATGTGGCTCACACAAATGTTTGGAGTTGATTATTTATTCTCCACTGCTATACCTGTGATTTTGACCATTCCAGTTGACCTTGCTGTGTACTGCACATTTTGAAGTTGTTTCTAAGTTAATTGTGTATAGTACAGCTGTACTCTGGTGTATGCAGACCAGTGGGAGACTGAGTCATACACAAACCTGTTCTCTGCCACATAAAGCCACCAACAATCAGTTGAACTCTGACCATATTAACAGTGGGAAGAAGAAATCAATTATACTCCAGATCTTACATTGATTGATTAATCTATTTATTTATTTAATTAGTATTATCATTTAGTTATTTACTGTAATGTAATTTACTGATGCCCTCACAATAATGACAAATCAAGAAGACCGAGAATTCTAATTGCTCAACGGGAACCAATTGATGCCAAGCAAGCTGCGAGAGAGAACCGATCTCTGAAGAGGAAGATAATGGAAGAAGAACGGAGGAGTGAATGGGAGAAGGAAGACGCATCCTCAAACACAGTACAATTGGAGTCATCTTCCACCAGCAGCACAGATGAATCTGGAAATGAAGAGAAGGTTCTGCTGTTGAAGGAGCCAGCCTTTCAAAACATCTCAGAGCCAAAAAGAACATAATATCTCCATTCTCCATCACTGTTTATGGCTCTTGACAGGGCTGCTGCTTATGTTCTAACAGAAACAGTATACTCAATTGGTAAAAATCCTGAAGAATTCAATATCAACCACTCCTCCATCCAACACCTGCATCAGAATCACCAGAAATTGCTCACAGAAACCCTGAAGGCTGAGTTTGAAGCTGATGTGCCTTTGATTGTCCACTGGGATGGAAAACTTCAGGGACTTGACAACCAAGGAACATATTGACCACCTACCAATTATTGTTACTGGCAAGGGGGTCTCCCAGCTGCTGGAAGTTGCCAAGTTAGCAAATGGGACAGGATCAGAACAAGCTAAAGCTGTAATAGCAGCTCTTAATGAATGGGGTTTAAAGGAGAAGGTTATAGGATTGTCATTTGACACTACAGCTGCTAATACTGGGCGAAAGTTAGGTGCATGTGTTCTCATAGAACAGGAGCTGCAGAAGGATCTTTTGTATCTGGCATGCCACCACCATATCTTGGAGCTTCTTGCTGAGACAGCTTTTACCACACTCATGAGTACTACCAAAGGACGAGATGTTTTGATTTTTAAGAGGTTTCAAGATCAGTGAGTTTATTGACAGAAATTCATATGCTGCAGCTGATGATAAGGAGATAACTGATCTCATCAATGACCCAGAGATAGTGGCTTGGGCTGAAAAGTCACACAGAGCAAAAGGACCTTTGTGATGACTACCAGGAATTCATAGAGCTCTCATTGATCTTCATGGGAGTCTCCTCCACGGGGCATCCACTTTATGGCACCTCATCCCATGCACTGTGCTAGGTGGATGTCCAAGGTAATATACTCACTCAAGATCTGGCTTTTTCATCATCAGTTTAAACTGACAGACAAGGAGAAGAATGGTCTTCAGCAGATGTGTGTCTTTGCAGTTAAGATCTACCTCAAGGCATGGACTGAAGCTCCTCTGTCTGCATCAGCACCAAACAATGACCTGAATCTTCTGAAGGCTCTCCCTGCCTATGCCACTGTCAACACTGCTGTATTAAAAGCTGTTCTAGCCAAGTTATCACACCTCTAGTACCTGTCAGAGGAGCTGGTGGCCCTTGCCTTTTTTGATCTATCTGTGTCCTCTTCTACAAAGAAGCTTATGGAAAGGGCAACAAGGGAATGTGAAGGAACAGAAGATGCTCTTAAGCGACAGACAGTCAATCTAGCAGCTATTGAGCAGCTTCAGCTCTCTGATCTTGTGACTAGAGGGTCTCTATCCTTCTTTGAAAAGCTTCATCTGTCCACTGACTTCCTAGACCAGGATCCAGACACTTGGCCAGCTAGAGAGGATTATAGGGAGGCTCTCAAGGTTGTCAACAGCCTCACTGTCACAAATGCGTGGAGTTGCTCTCATTGAAGAGTACAATCATCTCCTGACACAGGATGAACAGCAAACCCAGTATCTGCTTCAAGTTGTGACAGAACATCGCAGGAGGTTTCCCAATTCCAGGAAATCAACGCTTATCAGGCAACAATGATACTCCCGCCTTTGAGTGGCTAATACTACCTTTTTAGGGAGGGGGACCCAAGTACTTGCGTTTTTAGGCCACCAGAAGTTCTCCTGTTTATTATTATGAAAGTATCCTGAATCACAATATTTATCAAAACTTTAAGGTCACTGTGCAACCCCTAAAACTTGATGTATTAAAAAAATATTTCACATGCAGAAGTTTTACCTCAATACCAAAAAAATTAATGGTTAGGAGTAAAACAACTCAAAAAAAAAAAATTTTTGCTCTTATGTAGCTAAGAACCACCCTATTGTCCATATATATATCAAATGGAGTCAAATATTTATTAATTGAAAAATTTCAGATGGTTTGGGTTCCTCAAGAAAAGAAACAAAAGCTATTCAAACAATAGAAAAAGCACGTTGTTCTTTAAAACGAAAGCTAGAAACAAGTTTAGAAATTGAGATCCCAAGCCCATCAAAAGCTACAAAGTTAGATCATGAAACTCAAAGGTATGAATTTTAAAATGATACGCTATTATTAAGTAGGAATATACCTAAACTAAAACAAGCATAAAAACAAAAGGTAGGTATTCACCTTTGATAGTAGAAACTAGAAGCACAACTCCCTAAAGATTGGAGATCAATGGGCCCATTAAATCATTTGGAATTCATTTGGTCACAAAATAATTTTTGGTTTAATTTGACTATCTCAAAGAATGCTCATTTTGTTACACTTGAAATCAATATTATAATCCAAAAAATTTAATATGCACATGTAATGTTTTGTTTATAGCTGTTATACATTCATGAATTTGTTTCAGGTCAATGATTCATCTCATGAATGAACTGGTGGAAGCTTTCCATTCTACTGACAGTTATGAGAGGAAACTCAAAATATTGACATTATCTCCATTTATCATATCAAAAACTATAAATCTATTTCAGACAACTGAATATTTAGTTAAGAAAAGCAGAAATATAAAACAAAGACTTGGAATTATTCCTGAAATTGAACTCATGACAAAAGGAAAAGTAATAACTAAAGGTACTAAAGATTCTGTTCAGAAATATTTCAAATCAGATGAAATCATTGGTCGTTTGTGCCCAGGTACAAAAGACTGCCTGAGTATCAGAAATGAAAGTGAGTATAAAGAATCTGCAGAAAAGACTGGTGTTAATGAATCTGAAAGAAGCTTTCAGTCTCTCTAAAAATAATCCAGATAGTCCCCAAACTGGCTTCTGTGGAAAATTTGGGAGTACCGAAATGAAAGACCCACCTAATCTTGGATAAGCCATATTGACATTCAAAAATAATAATAATAAAAGTAAATCAGAACAACAACTTGAACTCTTGCTGAGAAAAATTAAAAATACACCAACAAAGAAAAAAATATGGGATGAAAAGAAAAAAAGATGCCATAGCTAGGAACAACACAACAACAACAACAACAACAACAACAACAACAACAACAACAACAACAACAACAACAACAACAACAACAACAACAACAACAACAACAACAACAACAACAACAACAACAACAACAACAACAACAACAACAACAACAACAACAACAACAACAACAACAACAACAACAACACACACAACAACAACAACAACAACAACAACAACAACAACAACAACAACAACAACAACAACAACAACAACAACAACAACAACAACAACAACAACAACAACAACAACAACAACAACAACAACAACAACAACAACAACAACGGGCTAGAGACAAAGAAGCTGGAATAAAAAAGTTTGTTATTGGTGTCAAGAAATTAAATTTATATAAAATTTCAAGGTAAGAAGTTCATAAATTTCCCTTCGGTTATTAAATTTAGGTTAAATAAGCTAACATTTCAGCTGTAATTGTTTAACAAAAGAGTATGGAAGTCTTGTTTATGGACACACAGCTAGGCTGGTTCATCTTTAGCCTAGGTTTTCCATCTTCAACGTAGCCTAGGTTGTGTTTAGGCTACTCTGGTTGGAGAAGGACCTATTTTTTCCATAGCTTCTCTAGTTTTGCCAGCCTTCGCCCCAGACTATGTTTTAGCTGGAACTGCTGGTACCCATTCTGTGTGTGTATGTACATACCACCAGAATGCCAAAATACAATTCTCAGCTTTGGGTGTCAAAGGGTTGGAATACACAACTTTTATGGAGAAAGCAGTGTGTGATGTCAACAACAGGAATTGCATGATGCAAATATGTAATATCTGTCCAAAACAAGGTACGTATTAAGAATTTTTTGCTCACTTTTCAAAGTGTTAACGATCCTGAATGTGAGGAAATAAAATATAAACAATGGGTTACTACAGATCGATGCAATATGGTTGAAAAAATAGAATCTATAAATGATTTTATAAATTCATTAAGCACAAAAATTGTCAAATTGACACATCATCACTTTATAGCAAAGAATCAGAGTGCATTTCTAAAAAACTTGAAGAATAATTTAAATAGCCATACATACAGCTGTAGCTCTTGATGACTTTTCAAAAAACTACTCATTTGTAGTACAGGATGCAGCCCAAGGTTTTCATTGGGAAAATACCCAATGCACAGTGCATCCCTTTGTGTTATATTATAAGGAACCAGAAAGTAATGAAACAAAACATTCAAGTTATTGTTTTTTATCTCCAAATACAAAACATAACACTAGAATGGTTTACACATTTTTAATACACTCATACCTATTATTAGAAAATCCCACCTTCATATCAAAAAATTATATTATTTTACTGACAGATGTGCAGGACAATATAAAAATCGTTTCAACATTCGTAAACATGAAGATTTTGGGCTGAAATTTAAGTGGCATTTCTTTGCCACAAGCCATGGTAAGAGCACTTGTGATGGGATTGGGGGTACAGTGAAAAGATCTGTAGATAGAGCGAGTATGCAGAGAACATTCGCAAATCAAATATTAACACCAGAAGACATGTTTGAATTTTGTTCAAACAATATAAGTGACAGCATAAACTTTTTTTTAATAAATTCTGAAGAAATTGAAGCTATGGAAAAATTTTTAAGTGACGTATGAAAAAAGTATGCGGCTAACAGAACACAAAAATTCCACAGATTAAAGCCAGGAACAATGCATATTCAATATGTTTTCCCAGAAAATGAGTTTAAAAAACTCTTAATTATGAATCAACTTGATGTAATGTGTGTGTTCAATTTGTATTTTTGCTGTTTATTTTCATCCATGTGAATATATCATTTGTATTTCTCTATTTTATCCTGCAGGTGTAAAAATGTCAAAATTTCACAATGTACATATTTTTTCAATAATTTTTAAAATATCTTACAACTTCATACCCACATTTTTTATTGTTTGTATCTTTTAACAATTAATGGAAGTTTAATAAATGAAAATATTTTTTTTGGATTTCACTGCCTGGGGGGCTGGGGGGGGGGGGGGGGTCAAAAATAAAAAAAGGGGGGATTTTCATTATTGTTCTACACATTTGAATGTGGTATCATTTAATAGATCTCTCCATGCTGATTCTAAAAATGTATAGTTTTATAGGTCTACAGTAAGATGTTTGGGAGTTAGTGCCCATTAAAATTAGGTGGTAAAGTGGGGCCCCATATCTCAAACTATAGGTCATAGAACTTTATTTTGACCAGTGAAATCAGCACCTGGAAGAACCCCATATGTCAATTTTCAGCAAAATCTGAGTCAGAATGGTAACATGCATTGGGTGATCTCTCCTGGAATGCCCCTATGACGGACAATTTTCTTTTGAACACACTAACTGCATGGCTCCTCCTTTAAGGAGAGCACACAGTACCAGACTTTCAACACATTCTCACTCCTTTTCTGTCCAACTCTCAAACACAAGGATTAATCAATATTTTCAACCTTTCATCTACTCAACCGGTCAACTCTGAAACAATCTTACTCAATCCATCTTCCTCCTGTCTATGACCTCCAATCTTTCAAACGCAGTGTGTCCAGGCATCTCAAAAACCCTGAACTGAGCAAACTCCAAAAACTGCATTAGCAAAAACTATGTTGGAACAACATTTCAGTCCCTTCCTATACTTGACATTGACCACTGGTGGAAGAACCTGATTCTTATTCGCAAAACAGTTTTGTGATGATACATGCATATACTAAGTTCCATCAAATTATGCCAAGGGGTTCAAACTTGTTGTGTACCTCCATTTCAGCTTTAATGAGGGGAAATGCATTCTCTTGCTCAAAACCTATGTATGCACGAATGTGTACGTGTTTTTTTTTTTTTCAATTGAAAACATGGGCCACCATTTGACTTCTATTTGTGACATGGGCTTTCGATACAGGGACCCCAACTCTTGCCCAAATGCAATGTCTTATGATCATCCATAGCATTAGTTTTGCTTCTGCCCAAATTGTTCACTGACGAACGTCAAGCTTTTTTTTATGCAGGAACAGGGAAACAAGGGCAAATGCCTGTAAAAAGGTCCTCCCCCCTACCCACCCATAGAGGAGGAGATCCAAAATCAAGGTTGATCAAATCAAGGTTCGAGGACACTGCATTTGAAAGACTCGAGGTCATAGACAGGGGAAATGGTGGGTTGAGGTTGTTCCCGAGTTGACCAGTTGAGTAGATGAAAGATTCAAATTACCAATGAACCCTTGCGTTGGAGTTGAACAGAAAAGGATTGAGGTGTCAAAAGTTTAATGCTGCGCGCAGTCTTAAATGAGGTGGCATGCAGTTAGAGTGTTCAGAAGAACATTGTCCATTATAATAGCGACAGTAAAGAGCACGAGACAACATTACGGACACCACCACTGTACAGAGAGCAACGGAGTGGGGATGAAGAAACTGCGGTGGTAATACAGCACACCTAACTCCTTGGAAACTGTTTTGGAAAGAGAGTACATGTGATTGTTCCAAGATAGATCACGAGAAAAGGAAATGCCAAGAATGTTAAGAGAAGAGGAAGGATTGAGTTGTGTATTGTTGAAGGTAAAGGCATAGTAGTGGGAAAGATTGTTAGGAGTAGACAGATGAAGGAACTGTTTTTGAGGAATTGAAAGCCACGAGGTTTTCTCTGCCCCAGTTAGAGATAGTAGAAAGATCAGGTCAGGTGAATCATAGTCGTCCCACATGAATCATGAAGCAATTGTTCAGAGACGCTTTGTGAAACTGGTGAAGTAAAGAGTGGTTCATCGGCATAGGAGTGGATAGGACAGGAAATGTGACGATAGATCAGTGATAAATAAAAGGAAGAGTGGGTGACAGGACAGAATCCTGAGGAATATCCCTCTTAATAGTTTTAGAAGAACAGTGGCCATTTACAATCGCAGCTATAGATCAGCCAGAAAGGAAATGAGAGAGGAAGGCACAGATAGAAGTATAGAAACTGGAGGAGGGTAGTTTCAAAATTAAAGATTTGTGCCAGACTATCAAAACAAAAGCTTTTGATATGTCTGGAGGAATAGCAAAAGTTTCACCAAAATCCAGAATGGACGATGACCAAGAATCAAATAATTTTGCAAGATCATTGCCATCCTTTGCGTAACCCAGATTGACAATCTGAAAGAAGATTGCGAGAAGAGAGCTGTTTAAGAATCTTCCTATTAAGTATAGAGCAAAAAACTTGAAAAGGCAAGAAATCAAAGCAAATGGACGAGAGTGGGAGGGTTGAGAGCAGTCACTATTCTTTGGGACAGGCTGAATGAAAGCAAACTTTCAGCAGGAAGGAGAAGTACCACATGAAAAAGACAAGTGTGTTTGCCTGCCTTGGCAGGGTCAGCCCCAAAGCAGTTCTTGGAAACAGGAGGGACACAATCAGGACCATACACCTTACATGCCTACAATTTAACACTATCCAAACCACACCCACCAGTGAAGGCAGAAATTACAAAATCCCTGCCCAAACTCAATCTCACAACCAACAGCCCATTATCTTAACCACTGGGCTACCCAGGGTGCCCATTTATCTAGCAATTTTTTTTTATTGTATGGAAGGATGAATGACACCTGCCCTCGCAAGTGGAGTCGTAGTCAGTGATGTTAATCATTCCACTACCGTGTGTGTTAAGAATAAAGATTAAGCAAATTTATGTTAAGTGGTTCAAAAGTTATGGCATGGGCATAAGTTGTGACCTGATTCTTACTCAGGACACATTGTCTTTTGATGATCCACACGTGTGTCAAGTTTCATTAATTTATGTTGACCAGTTTAAAAGTAAAGTCATAGCGTACACACGAAAGTGTGATGGATGGATGAGTGGACAATTGCAGTTCAGTCTGGCTCCTCTAAATTTATTTGATTGGAAACATAATTAGTCCATTTGAATAAAATGTAAACCACCCCTTCCTTTACATCTATGTCCAATACAAGCAATCTAAACAGGATTTAAACAGGTCTTGGGATACTTACATTCTTATCTGTAAAATGAGTTTTATCTTTTTCCTGCTCTGGAGTTAAATGCAAAATTGTTTCTTCCCCAGTTTGATGATTTTTAAGTACAAATCTTAAAAATAAAGAAAAAATTAAAATGGCAAATGTCATGACTGTAAACTCTTAAAATTATGGTGAGAACTCTACTACTACATTTTCAAGCAATGAAAATCCTTGTTCTCTATATCAAAAAATAATTATTTGCTTTGAAGTCGTTTAAGCAACTTCTTTGAACGATACGGTATGTTAGAAAGACTATCAATACTTCATCTTCCATTCAAGACGAAAGTTTGAAAGTTTAGAAACTGTCTGAAATGGAAAAAGTACATAAATTTTATTACAATTCTGTTGATAAAATGTTGAAAATTACAAAACTAAGTAAAATAAAAATTACCTTATGATATCGAGGTTCTCCCAGCAAATAAGAATTTCAACTGCTCCGCACTCAAGTGCTTTTAAAGTGTCCTCAACACCAAAACAATATTTGCCAGTGTCTTGACTAATCTCTTCGAAATAGCGACCTGTAGACCAATAGCAATGTTTATAATGGGTTTACATTGTTACCAACTAACGCCTCCAACAAATACATCTTACACAGACACTGAACAGGTTGTTTCACAATCTAAAGACTGATTGGGCATAACCCCTCTCGCATCACAACACAGAGGCCACTGATGCCAAATAAAAAAACTAAAGTAACACTTGTGAGATGGATGATAACTAGGCTGACCATATTTCCTTGAGACAAAAACAGGACATTGGGATGGCAAAAAAGGGACGGGGTTATGTAATATTCTGTATTCATGAAAAAGTAAGTACATAAACCGGGACAAAACTGACATTTTTATTAAGACTACAGGATGGCCAGGAAATATAAAACAAATGGTACTGTCCCGTTCAAAATGGTACGTATGGTCAGCCTAATGATAACTGGCGAAACGAAGAATGATACAAATTGAAAATGTGAACAAGGGAGGAAGCCAACCTCCTCCTCAAACTTCATCCCAATACCGGGTGGCATCCTTCCTCAGCACTGTAGAGTTAATGTCCCCACCTCCCTTCAGTGCTCCAAGACATGATAACGCCACAAACTCCAGGAATGGGACACTCAACCAGCAAGCATCGCACAGTCTGAGGACAATTAGTCATACCACTAGGGCCAAGGGTCCCCTCCATTAAAAATGTGAATAAAGCGTGTGTGGCCAGTTTGAAAGGGCCCAAGGTCAGCCTCCCACTGTCAGACAAACCACAGCCACAAGCTGATGCATCTTGAAGGATGGTACAAGCAATACGAAGCATCAACAAAATATCGGAAAATTCTGCAGTAAATAAATAGAGCGAGATGCCACTGCATCTAAAATCTGTAAAAATGGATGCAAATCCAATGGCAACATTGGACTCAGAAAGGTCAGTAAAAATTGGAAGACAGTTCACATGGAGTCTATCAATGGGGATATTAGACTTGACATCCATGCGGAATACCCGACAGCAGAACTGTGGGAAATGTCAGGCACAACCAGTATACAGGAAATACGAGGAAGACAGTGGTAAAGGAAGAAAGGGTCCCCCTAAACCACAAAGGGTGGAGTCCAGAAGCCACTGGACTCTTTACCAGCATCAAACTGTCAGCAATTGATGACAATCCAGTGGCAGCTCCAGGTCATCACTCAGGAGACACGGCAAAGGAGAGAACCTAAACCAAGGGGATACCAATGTGATGAACAGTATCCAAAATCCAAAGCCAAGCAGATGTCACTGAGGAAGAGACCTCACAGCAACAATCTAAAAATGAACTATCTAGATAAAAAAAATACATTGTCTATGAATTTCCCATTTTCATTGGGGTAAATACGATACTAATTCAGGATCGAAAACTAGTGATGTAGCGGATGTCATTTTTTTCACATCAGCAGATGCGGATGCGGATGTTTGGTTTCAACATCCGCGGATGCGGATGTCTACATTTTCGTTATTTTTTAGGATATATTCGAGATTTGTTGTGTTTAACGTATATAATAAGTTATTATATAGAGAGAGCTGTAGCTATAATGTAGTATAATTGATTAATTGTACAATAATTGCTGTACTTTTCCCTGAACATATAAAATAATAGCAAGCATCTAACTAATATAGAAATCAATTAGTGAATTCGTCTGCAAATAAATTTGTTATATTTTGTTGAGTTTCAGCCACAATTAGAAACCATAATTGTGTTACCCGACCTCTTTCCCCAACCTCCACCCTTATAGAAAGAGATCTTTAATTAGCTTGATAACTATTTATATTAAGTTTAAAGTTTTATTAGGCATATTTATAAATGAGTAATTAAAATAAAGTAAACTAAGATGTTCATCGTTTAATATTCAAACTTAATTATAGGAAGGTTATGTATGCTTAAGGAACATTAATTTTTCTGCCTTTTCTGCTGCCAGTCTGTTTCTCTTTTCATCATATATTAATCCAGCACTGCTAAATAATCTCTCGCTTGGTACGCTTGTTGGAGGATGTGCTAAATGTTTCCTTGCAAGTTTACTCAAGTATGGATAGATATTCTGCGTATTTTTCCACCAACTAATAGGATTGTCACATGCAGCCAGGCGTTTTTCTTGGTGATAGCTCTCGATCATTTTTACTACATCTTTTGACATCGCGTAGGTCTCGTCATTGCTGCTTGACTCAAGGAACTGAGAGAGAGATTCTGTGATAGATTTGCTTGTTGAAGGTGTTGGTTCTGTTACTGAAACTTTTATTCTTTTGGTGGGTGGCGAAGTGACAGATTCAAGAGATTGAAGCTCTTCAACTGCTTTGCCAAGTGATGATTTAACTCGTTCTAATGTACCAGGTGAAAATAACTTAGCTTTGTAACGTGGATCTAAGTAGGTTGCAAGAGAGTAACTTCATACAAGAACAGCCTCTCGTCTTGTCGCTTGCATCACTTTTGCGCACAATGAACTAGTTCTATTATTATAGTAGAATTTGATAATTTCCACTTATTAATGACGTTTTATCTCAATGGTCCACATCCACCGTCGAAAGTGCGGATGCGGATGCGAGAAAATGTGCGGATGTTCCGCGGATGCGGATGCGGATATGACCTACATCACTATCGAAAACATAAGAATCAATTTCACAAACAAGGATATATATACTGTACGTAGGGAACCACTGGATAGTGGGAGATGAAAATCCAGTGGGTGCCTCAAACGAACAGAGAGCATTGGGGTGTCTTGAGTCAGAGAGAGAGGGTTGCCAATTACTGCCAAAAGATCACTCACTATAACATGACACCATCCCACACTCAAATATAGTTTAAACTTTATTCGTAGAGAATGTGAAGTCAGTTTTAAGAAAGATACGTACATACATACATGCATAAAGATCTTGTTTCCCAACAAATTGGGGTGAAGTCAGAAACAACCCTGATTTGAAATACAGAAGGTAAAAGGAGAAAAGATAGAAACTAAAGGTCCACCATCCACAGGCATCCTCATCGACTAGCACACACCCAACATAGCGAAACACCTGCGGCATCTCATATGCTATACATTGTTCTCTCTCCAAGCCTATTCTAAAACAGGCGAGATGTCTTGCATGCCTCTAACAAAACACTTCCATTCCTACCTACAAGTAGCCACTTCTCTTGTGCATCACTCGGATTCAGTCCACACACACACACACCACACACACACACACACACACACACTCGCGCAACTCTCTCGCCCTCCGTTCACATTCGCGCAACTCTCTCGCCCTCCATTCACATTCGCGCAACTCTCTCGCCCTCCATTCACATTCGCGCAACTCTCTCGCCCTCCGTTCACATTCGCGCAACTCTCTCGCCCTCCGTTCACATTCGCGCAACTCTCTCGCCCTCCATTCACATTCGCGCAACTCTCTCGCCCTCCATTCACATTCGCGCAACTCTCTCGCCCTCCATTCACATTCGCGCAACTCTCTCGCCCTCCATTCACATTCGCGCAACTCTCTCGCCCTCCATTCACATTCGCGCAACTCTCTCGCCCTCCATTCACATTCGCGCAACTCTCTCGCCCTCCATTCACATTCGCGCAACTCTCTCGCCCTCCATTCACATTCGCGCAACTCTCTCGCCCTCCATTCACATTCGCGCAACTCTCTCGCCCTCCATTCACATTCGCGCAACTCTCTCGCCCTCCATTCACATTCGCGCAACTCTCTCGCCCTCCATTCACATTCGCGCAACTCTCTCGCCCTCCATTCACATTCGCGCAACTCTCTCGCCCTCCATTCACATTCGCGCAACTCTCTCGCCCTCCATTCACATTCGCGCAACTCTCTCGCCCTCCATTCACATTCGCGCAACTCTCTCGCCCTCCATTCACATTCGCGCAACTCTCTCGCCCTCCATTCACATTCGCGCAACTCTCTCGCCCTCCATTCACATTCGCGCAACTCTCTCGCCCTCCATTCACATTCGCGCAACTCTCTCGCCCTCCATTCACATTCGCGCAACTCTCTCGCCCTCCATTCACATTCGCGCAACTCTCTCGCCCTCCATTCACATTCGCGCAACTCTCTCGCCCTCCATTCACATAACTCTCTCGCCCTCCATTCACATAACTCTCTCGCCCTCCATTCACATTCGCGCAACTCTCTCGCCCTCCATTCACATTCGCGCAACTCTCTCGCCCTCCATTCACATTCGCGCAACTCTCTCGCCCTCCATTCACATTCGCGCAACTCTCTCGCCCTCCATTCACATTCGCGCAACTCTCTCGCCCTCCATTCACATTCGCGCAACTCTCTCGCCCTCCATTCACATTCGCGCAACTCTCTCGCCCTCCATTCACATTCGCGCAACTCTCTCGCCCTCCATTCACATTCGCGCAACTCTCTCGCCCTCCATTCACATTCGCGCAACTCTCTCGCCCTCCATTCACATTCGCGCAACTCTCTCGCCCTCCATTCACATTCGCGCAACTCTCTCGCCCTCCATTCACATTCGCGCAACTCTCTCGCCCTCCATTCACATTCGCGCAACTCTCTCGCCCTCCATTCACATTCGCGCAACACTCTCGCCCTCCATTCACATTCGCGCAACTCTCTCGCCCTCCATTCACATTCGCGCAACTCTCTCGCCCTCCATTCACATTCGCGCAACTCTCTCGCCCTCCATTCACATTCGCGCAACTCTCTCGCCCTCCATTCACATTCGCGCAACTCTCTCGCCCTCCATTCACATTCGCGCAACTCTCTCGCCCTCCATTCACATTCGCGCAACTCTCTCGCCCTCCATTCACATTCGCGCAACTCTCTCGCCCTCCATTCACATTCGCGCAACTCTCTCGCCCTCCATTCACATTCGCGCAACTCTCTCGCCCTCCATTCACATTCGCGCAACTCTCTCGCCCTCCATTCACATTCGCGCAACTCTCTCGCCCTCCATTCACATTCGCGCAACTCTCTCGCCCTCCATTCACATTCGCGCAACTCTCTCGCCCTCCATTCACATTCGCGCAACTCTCTCGCCCTCCATTCACATTCGCGCAACTCTCTCGCCCTCCATTCACATTCGCGCAACTCTCTCGCCCTCCATTCACATTCGCGCAACTCTCTCGCCCTCCATTCACATTCGCGCAACTCTCTCGCCCTCCATTCACATTCGCGCAACTCTCTCGCCCTCCATTCACATTCGCGCAACTCTCTCGCCCTCCATTCACATTCGCGCAACTCTCTCGCCCTCCATTCACATTCGCGCAACTCTCTCGCCCTCCATTCACATTCGCGCAACTCTCTCGCCCTCCATTCACATTCGCGCAACTCTCTCGCCCTCCATTCACATTCGCGCAACTCTCTCGCCCTCCATTCACATTCGCGCAACTCTCTCGCCCTCCATTCACATTCGCGCAACTCTCTCGCCCTCCATTCACATTCGCGCAACTCTCTCGCCCTCCATTCACATTCGCGCAACTCTCTCGCCCTCCATTCACATTCGCGCAACTCTCTCGCCCTCCATTCACATTCGCGCAACTCTCTCGCCCTCCATTCACATAACTCTCTCGCCCTCCATTCACATTCGCGCAACTCTCTCGCCCTCCATTCACATTCGCGCAACTCTCTCGCCCTCCATTCACATTCGCGCAACTCTCTCGCCCTCCATTCACATTCGCGCAACTCTCTCGCCCTCCATTCACATTCGCGCAACTCTCTCGCCCTCCATTCACATTCGCGCAACTCTCTCGCCCTCCATTCACATTCGCGCAACTCTCTCGCCCTCCATTCACATTCGCGCAACTCTCTCGCCCTCCATTCACATTCGCGCAACTCTCTCGCCCTCCATTCACATTCGCGCAACTCTCTCGCCCTCCATTCACATTCGCGCAACTCTCTCGCCCTCCATTCACATTCGCGCAACTCTCTCGCCCTCCATTCACATTCGCGCAACTCTCTCGCCCTCCATTCACATTCGCGCAACTCTCTCGCCCTCCATTCACATTCGCGCAACTCTCTCGCCCTCCATTCACATTCGCGCAACTCTCTCGCCCTCCATTCACATTCGCGCAACTCTCTCGCCCTCCATTCACATTCGCGCAACTCTCTCGCCCTCCATTCACATTCGCGCAACTCTCTCGCCCTCCATTCACATTCGCGCAACTCTCTCGCCCTCCATTCACATTCGCGCAACTCTCTCGCCCTCCATTCACATTCGCGCAACTCTCTCGCCCTCCATTCACATTCGCGCAACTCTCTCGCCCTCCATTCACATTCGCGCAACTCTCTCGGGATGCCAATTTCCTGTCCACCATTCTGTTCAGTGATGAGGCTGTTTTTTATGGAAGTGGTGAGGTAAATCGACAGAACACCCGCTACTGGTCTCAAAACAACCCTCACTGGCATACCTCTTCAAAGGAACAAGGTGCATCTCGGGTGATGGTATGGTGTGGCATTTGGAAGGATCGCATCATAGGGCCCCTCTTTTTCGATGAACATGTCACTGGAGGCACCTACCTACGTATTCTCAAGGAAGGAGCATTTCCCAGTGTCTTGAACGAAGAAGGAAATTTCCCAAACATGGTTCCAGCGAGACAGCACTCCTGCATATTACAGCACCCAAGTAAGGGCATACCTGTACCAACAATTCCCTGGTCATTGGATAGGACGTTGAAGGCCTGTGGAATGGCCAGCTAGAAGCCCGGATCTCACACCACTAGATTTTTATCTCTGGGGCCACTTGAAAGCACTGGTATATGCAGAGAAAATTAGGAGTGTTGAACATTTGCAGCAGCGCATTATTGGGGCATTTAACACCATTACTCCTGACATCATTCACCGTGTGCTTGCTGACTGAGTATCACGTCTGAATTTGTGTATTGAAAACAATGGTGGACACTGGACATATTGAGCACATTCTGTAAATAAAAGCTTTTGTTTTGCCTATGATGCCGGACTTATGGGACACCCTGTATATATATATATATATATATATATATTAGTGATGGATCGAATAAACGCAACCGCACTACAACCGCACAAAAATTCACAACCACAACCGTAACTGCAACCGCCATTCCATAAGTGCGGTTGCAGTTGTAAAAGCTTAGTTAATTTTAATTTTAGGTTAATTAGAAATATTTCTTTTTTTAAAAAGAAAATGATGGGTCTCCTTATGCGTGGAGCGGGAACATTGTACGGTGAGAGGTGTTGCCGCTTGAAAGGTGAAAATGCAGCAAAAACATTATTCTTGAAATTCACACTGCGTCATTAAGTTTGACATCAGTTTTTCAAATGAATAATAATCCATAACTTTCCAATGGGTGGAGGCTGGGGAAAGTGGTAGGTGGGATGAACAGTGCGATGGGTCCTCGTCCCTCATCCTGGTAACACACTTAGTGCAAAATATGGTTTTAATTAATTTGACCTATTCTTTCATAATAGCTATATAAGTTTAGAATATACTTCATTTAAATAGTATTTATTTAGTAAATACCTTATGTTGAACAAAGTTTTGCAACACACAAATAGCGGTAGCGGTGTATTGCAAAACTTGTGTTCAACATAAGGTATTTACTAAATAAATACTATTTAGTATATATTATGTACCAAGTGTGGCTAAATCGCACTATAGTGGCTAAATCCAGTTAATAATTACGCATTTTTCCTAGTATATGATAACCGCAACCGCGGTTGGAAAAAATTCAACAACCGCAAACACAGCCACAACCGCGGTTGTGAAAAACCGACCACTCGATCCATCACTAATATATATATACCATCCACACCTGCCACTTTTCCATTTCTCAGCTTTCCGCTTGTCACATGTCCTCACACCACCAAATCCCATCATATTGATATTTCCACTTCTCTTCCACCCATCAAACACTAAATATTCCTTCCATCTATTTTGTAAATGCACATCCACTGAAAATTTTTTAATTTTTATCCCTTATTCTCATTTGTGTTTGTCATTTCATTTTTGCACTTCCACACTTCCTTCCAGAACAACTTTATATTCCCTACATAACTCTCATTCATCCTCCTTCCAAACTCATTAATTATGGTTTCTTCTGCTACTTAACCCTTTCAGTGAGTGTGGTAAACTATGTTTACCATAAAAAAGCCCGACTCAGGACGCATGGTAAACTATGTTTACCATTAAAAATCTTCTCTCAGGACGCATGGTAAACATTGTTTTCCACGTTTAATAAACAGTCTATGAACCCCCTCGTTCCTATTAGAACAACGTAGTTAGTTCCCTGACTAATATTAGACATCAATATGGTGGTATTTGGCATCTTTTTTTATTTTCTGACTCTCAGCTCACCAGAGGGGGGAGTGAAATAGACTCCCCCAATCAGTTCAGCATGGCATCCACAAGCAGTAATAAGCGTAAAAAATCCTCTCTAGATGAGAATGAGATAAACGAATCTCTCTCAATGTGTTCTGAAAGTGATATAGAATGTGAAAGTGATAATGTCCGGGATATTATACAAAACCGATCAAGTAGTGATGATGATGATGAAAATGTGGTACTTTTGGAAAGAGATCTGCATAAAGCAACAAAATCGAGCGAGAATTTTGAATGGCAGGAAATTGGTGAAAATATAGGCTGTACCAGAGGTGGGTGGCAGTTTACTGGTGAAAATAAAGTGCTCTTCAATGGTCAAACTCATATGATGTATGATGTTTTTTGTGAAGTTTTTCCCAAAGAAGTAATTGAGCTAATGGTTACAGAAACAAACAAATATGCAACTCAATTTCTGGCTGCTACACCTAATCTGAAATCAACATCTCAGTATAGTGCATGGGTCCCAACTACGTTTACAGAAATGAAGCAATTTATAGGGCTTTTACTTCTCATGGGTATTATACAAAAACCCAAGATAGGTATGTATTGGTCAACCGACAGTTTTTATGCTACTCCAGCATTTACAGCAATCATGAAGAGAGACAGATTTACCAACATTCTTTCTTTTTTGCATTTTGCTGACAATGCAGGTGAGACGTTGAAAGAAAGAGGGGGGAAGATGGTGAAATTGCATGACTTTATTGAGTTGATGACATCTGCTCTTGAATCAAAATATTCAACTTCTCAGAATCTAAGTTTGGATGAATCTTTGTTGCTGTGGAAGGGCAGACTCAGTTTCCGGCAATACATAAAAATGAAAAGATCACGTTTTGGGATAAAAAATTTCAAACTTGTGGATGAAAATTGTGTTACTTTGAAATATAAAATATATACCGGGACCATGGAAACTGTTGCTGATTTTTCTAAGTCAAAGTATTGTAGTAAGTATGATGGAAAAATATTTAGGAAAAGGTCACAACGTCTTCACTGATAACTTCTATACATCACCAAAACTATACAAATACCTTAGTGATAATAAAACTGGTGCCGCAGGGACTGTTAGAAGTAATCGTAAGGGCTTATGCCATGCTATGAAAACTATAATGTGGCAAAAGGAAAGAAACTTGCCTTTGAGACTCCTGAACTGCTTTCCCTTGTGTTTCATGACAAAAGAAGAGTTTGCATGCTCTCCAATTACCATTCGAACAGTGATGTGACAGTAACACGTAGATCAAAGGAAGGTCGAGTCGAAAAAACCATTCCAGCTTGCGTACATGAATACAACAAACATATGGGATATGTAGACTGAACAGACCAAATACTGCATTATTACTCTGTCCCAAGAAAGTCTCTAAAATCGTATAAGAAGCTGGCAATGCATTTGATTCAGGTCCGAGTACTAGATGCTTGTGGAATTTATAATCTCATAAAAAAAGGAAAAGTTCCCTTTCTAGACTTTTGCCATGAGATTATAAAAGGACTGACATCTGCAGATGAACCTAACTTGAAGAAATCAGTAGTTCCAAGACTAGTTGGAAAACATTTTACCAAGAAAATTACATCAAATTCTGAACATACCCCAAGACCAACAAAGAGATGCAGGGTATGTTATTCCCATGGGATAGAAAAACGAGTACATTTTCAATGCGAGACATGCCCCGATACCCCAGGGTTATGCGCCGAACCATGTTTCAAAATTTATCACTCAGCATTTAACTTTTAGTTAACTAAATAAAGATAATATCTCTATTTTATTTCATTTTAACCTTTATTTTTTTGTTACCCATGAAAAATTGAAAATATTATTGATAGAAAACCTATTTTAAAGGCAAACAAAAGACGAAGCAAAAAAATAATTCAAGTTTATTTTCTGGCGCATTTATATGTGCAGCTTTCGTTCTGGGGTATTAGCATTACACGCACAGGGCGTATCAGAATGGGACGCAGCGAAAGGGTTAAGTTGCTCTTTTCATACACCCTCCAATTTTATCACAATTATCCTGCAAACACAACATCCATTTCCTCCTTTTACCTTAAACTGCTGATGCAACCTCAGCATCGTATCCTCTTCTTTGTACCTGTCTCAGCAACCCCACACACATTCTTACATCCCTAATCACTTTCTTGGTAAATATTCCACATCTCACTTATATCCATGTTCTGCATCTTTTTACGCAATTTATCATTTAGCTACCCTTACTATATTCATCCACATCTCTCACCATTAACTTAAATTTTTTTGTGGCCCATTGTTTTTCCCATTCACTATTCCATTCTCAACCACCTCATTTTACACAGGACTAACATGTGGTCAGAGACCTCCACTCATACCTCTCACTGCACTCGTCACATACCTCTATTCACAAGGACATAATCTACCAAACTTTTCTAAAGTATATCATTTATTCTGTAGTAAGTATACTTATGTACTCTGATATTCAGAGGAAGTCATTAATTACACAGTTTTCTCTCACTGCCTAACTTTTTCAGTCTATACCCATCATCATTCACATCTAGTATACCATGCTTTCCCAAAATCTCATCCTCCAGACCCATACCAACTTTCCCATTCATGTCTCCTATCACAAACATTGTAACATTCAGGCACCCTTCCAATCACACTATCAAGCACTCTTCAGAAGTCTGCTGTATCACCCTCGCACTTATCAAAAGGTACCTATTCAACTACCACTACTTTCATTCTCACAAACTTAAATTTAACATACAATCAAAGGACTGACTGACACATTAGAAGTCTATCATCACTTTATACCATACATCATTCATAAAACAGCTCACACCTTTACCTCTTGCAGAGGTATATATTTTCCAAAAGGTACATTGTTTTTCCCCCCTGATGGCAATTTCAGAAGGTATTTTCTTACCAGGAACCAGATGTCTTGAACTTATCAATGTTCAATTTCCTTCAGGATATATTTTTGTTAGTCAATACGCAGAACTTATCACCCAAATTATACTTTCACATTCTTGCAATTGTTTCAGCAAGAATACCATCAATAATGACCAAATAATGTTAAATGCATCATTTCACAGAGGATTTACACTGGAAGAACAGTCACCAAGTAGACCCCTTCCCTTCTCCCATTTCCTTTGCCTCCACATTATTTCCCAGAGGTATATTTTCTTCACTTCCTAAACAAGGTACATTTTTTCCCTGATGAATATCGGTGCAAAGTGAAAAATATATATCCCCATCGTCTTGCCTCCACCCTCCACCATTTACACTGTCCACCTCATTTCTTCCATTTTACACAATCCCAAAACACTTGCACCACTTTTGCTCATCATTTATTCTACACACCCACACATGCCCACTCACATTTATGGGGACAGCCAGGGAAGGCACCCAACGCACCCACGTCCGAGGCTATTGTTGCCCTTCATGGGGAGAAGGGAAAGAAGGATGGACCCCAACCCAATCCTTCGCCTCCTGTACCTTTCTGTAGGTGGGGTGGTCATCACATCCCATCGCGTAAAAAAGCTAGCATTTAAACTTTAACAAGACAAACAATAAAACTTCAAATATTTTAATGTATCAAGTTTTGTATTACAAGACTGTCCTTTATAATTCAATGGAACAAACTCTCTAGCAGTTCAAAGACGAAAGTGGTCAAGAAAGGTTGACAGGCAGCAAATATTGAACATTACAATTACACCATTTTTAAAATCATTTGGAATATGAAATGAAAATTGTAGCAAATTCACTTCAATTTCATAAAATCTTATTTTCAATTTAAAAAATAATTTGCACACACACACACACACACACACACACACTACAATTTACAAAATATTTCAAAATATGTAATAATTAGAATCCTTCAGATTAAAGGTATTTTTCTGAAGGTTTATAAAGATGAAAAGGTTAGCTACGAGGGTTCACTTTGACCCTCAGTATGGGAACAAAAACATCAACATACCAATAAGTTTCTTTTCTTGAATGAATTTTACATTAGCTAACGATTCAGCCGCTAACTCAATGGCTTGATTGAAACCATTTTCACCTCCATAAGAAACATCTACGAGTTTTATAACCTTCGCCTGTAGTCTCTGTTGGAAATTTTACGTACAAAAGGATTAGACATTATTGAAAAGCAAGTTCTTTAGCTCATTTTTATGAAAAATAAATAATACGAAGATCGTCTCACCACTTAAAAATTTAAAATCTCAAATATTTCATTTATGAATAAAATTGAAATTACAGTCTAGTGATCATCAAAAGCCACACCCTATAAAGGAACTAAATGCGTATGCACTTAAAAATGCAATCTTTTCTATAATAATAAAAATAATATAATACTTACAGGGTCAAACATGTCAGATTGTGATAGTTCCGTTTTAAAATCTGCTGAACCAGCAAGCACCAAACCAGCAATGTTCGGTTTATCGTTAGAAATAAATAGTTGAACGGCCGTTTCCGCTACCTTCAAACAAATTATATATGTACAAAATGAGAGAGAACCTATCAACCCATTACTTTAATTACATTCGTGCATTAAGTGAGGAAGCCTTCTCATTCTACACTCGGTGGGAATGATGCTTGAACTCTGTATCCTTGCGCGTATAACTAGTGTTTTAAATTCAAAGGGATCACTTTTTGGGAGGGAGAGTGGGGTGGATTAAATCTTTCGTAACAGCAGATGCTAATGACACCGAGGGCCTACAGCTTTAAGTGGTGGAATCCAAACCATGTGTTGCTAATTTACCAATATTTCTGTGTGTGTAAAAACATCCCTAAATTGACCTTTTTAGTAGGGATACATTTCTGTATATTTAAATTATACCAAGCAGACCTACAAACAAATGGCTGAAAAAAATAAAAGCTACAGTAATGGTCTAATTTGCCTTCCGTGTCTATATAACCTAAATACTGGAAATTCTACAGCCAATTGATTGCTGGGACTGTTAAACCCCAAAGAATAAAAGTGTGTATTGTAGAAACCTATTTTACCATCTTTCTTCATTCCTCTCTTATCAAATGATATAGGCCATCTGGAGGGAAAAGTCATACAAAAAACTTTTACCACTACCTACTATTTTATACTTTACTTAAAATCTAAAAATCATTTTGGTAAAATATTCATCAATTTTTTCATCTCTTCTTCAGCTTGCATATGCTCATTCAACTTCTAATCTGATGTCTTCAACCCCTCATATACACTTTCTCCATACAGTACCAAAATCAACCATGTTCGCATCAGCATCCTAATTCATCTGCATCACTCACCAACCCAGTAAAACATTCTTCAATTATTCACATACTGTACTTGGCATTATCATCTTTCATATTGCTAGTCATTCCACCAGACAGACCTTTGCACTTATTTCCAGAATAATGCACTATTCTCCACATACCATTTATTTCCTTCCCAAGCCTTCATCTATTCCTTTTTTGCTTTTCATACTTACAAAGAACGTATGAACATTAAACAAATCATTATTGCTAATCTCCTTTCTGTCACTACATTCTCACCTCATGATTCTATCATTCCATATCAAACCAGTTTTCGTGACCATCTTGGATTCTAATGAAATTTGGCATGATTATTGGGTATGGTAAGTGAATGATGAATAGGAAATTTCATTTTCCCATGTCATTTAATTTGGAAGATACAGCATTTTGAAATTTTTCCTACTTTAGTCACTAAAATGCTTACAACTCTGGTGCTAATTAAGTTAGAGAGCTCATTCTGGTACCACTTTAAAGCTCTTTAATTTAATGTTACTGAAGATATTTCTATTCATTTGATTTTTTTTACCTTGACCTTTGACCTTAGTTAATGAAAAAATGTATAGCCAAATTTACTTAAGGTTTTTCCAAAACATTGCCAGTACTTTAATAAGTACCTTTTTGGAAAATTTCACTTTGGGACAGGACTGGAATGAGATATAATTTTTTTTTATAAACTTGTGCTCTGATGTGCACTGCATGATTAGTAATGTTCAGAAATGATCCAACCTGCTTCTGCCAGCCTTTCAGTTTACTGTTGGTTCTAGTAGAGTTAAGTTGCATTTCATTCTTTGGAAAGTATTTCAGTAACTGTGTAGAATTAAATATTTTTTCAGAGTTTAAAATGGCAGCAAGTGTTTCAAATGTCAAAGAACTTAAATTTTTTGAAACAGTGTTGTAATCCTTTTAGTATAAGTCACAGTGCTAGTTCCAAGAAAAATCTGAGACCTGTGTTGGAGTGGATGATGATAAAGTACCAGTCTTCAAAAAGGACAAAAAATCTGCGATAAATGTAGGAAAACCATCACAAATTTGCCCGAAACTTGTGGAAATGCAGCATCTGATGATACTTCAAACTCAGAATGTGACAAATCTATTTGATGAGAAAAAAGGAAACTTAGATGTTAGTTTTCATACTGAGCCAGGGTATGTTGTTTATTCCTTAAACAATACTCTACAATCAATAGAAGAGTCACCAGTTTGCATTAAAAAGTTGTCACAGGTGAAGTATTCAAAACAAAAATTTAAGGTCGAGAGAGGTGTGAAAAGAAATTTTTAATTTATCAGACTCCAATAATAGTGACTGTTCAGATGAATGTAAAATCATAGCACAGTTGAAAGAAAAACTTCGCACAACCATGAAAAAAAAGTGAAAAAGTCAAAATTTTGATTGTTCTTCATATGAGCTGGTCAATTAGCAAATCCAACAAGAATTCAAAGCCTCAAATTATATGGTTCGGAGTGCCAAGAAAGGGATCTTGTTAAGCCCAAATGTGAAACCAGGCAAAGTGCTGCCTCCTGCAACCATTGATATTGTAAAAATTTTATGTTTCTGATGATATCAGTGGGACCATGACAGGAAGGAAAGACTGTTTCTATTAACATGGAAGGCAACAAGGTTCACCTTCAGAAACAATTGATTTTGTGTAATCTAAAAGAAGCCTATTCAACTTTTAAGGAACAGAATCCCAAAAGGTCGAGAGGCTCTTCAAAGTTTGCAGAATTACAGCAAAAAAAAACTGTGTTGGCCAGAGCCACTGGTACTCTCACAGTGTGTGTTTGTAGGTACCATTCACCAGAATGTGAAACTTATGATTTTAAGAGCAAAGCTGCATGCTTTAACTGAAGACAGAAAACCAAATTAAAACTTAAGACTGCTTGACCAAAATTATTTGCAATATGCCAGGCATAAATTGGTATCTAGGGCAATGCAAGATGAGTCCAGGAATTGAGCACCTTATCAAAGACTGAGCAGAAATTGGAAGAAAATAATGTAAATAGTATAACCTACCAACAACAGATGACTACTGACAGATCAACTTTTGAAACAACTGAAATCTTGGTGATTTTCAACTTTTGATGAAAAGTTAAACATCTTGCTTCATCATTATTTCATAGCATGAGAGCGATCATATTTTTATAAAGAACAAAAGTTAAAACTATAAGATGGTGAAGTTGCTGTCATTTGTGATTTTTCTGAAAAATACTCCCATGTTTTACAAGATGAAGCTCAAGGTTTTCAATGGAACAATGCTCAGGCAACCATTCATCCATTTGTAGCTAATTATTCAAATAAAACAATGGAGCACATCAGTTTTGTTGTCATATCAGACTGTTTAAAAGAAGACACTGTAGCTGTGCATTTATTTCAAAGCAAACTATGTAGCTTCTTTTCTGCTAAGTTTGCACATGTAACTAAAATTTACTATTTTTCTGATAGTGCTGCCTCTCCCTATAAAAACAGCAAAAACTTCATTAACATATGCTATCACAGAGGATTTTGGTATGGATGCGAAGTGGCACTTCTTTGCAACATCACATGGAAAAGGTGCCTGTGATGGGATAAGATGATGCTTGAAGAGAGGTTCAAGGAAGCTTGAACACTTCCAGATACTCAAAAAATACATTGTCATTCCTGTCTCAAAAGCAAAAGTTCAGACAAAAGTATTTTCAGAGGCAAGCAACTACAACACTGCAGCAATACAAAGAGTGTCAAGTGGAAGACACTACAAGTTTGTAACTTGTGAGTATGATGGAATGGGGTGGCTTACACATGTTGAAAGTCAATGACAGTGAAGCTCAAGTATGAGTAATATTTTTGTATCCCTCTGGACCTATTAAATCTTAGGTTTTCTTCACTACCAGACATTTTGTGGGTTCCAGCTTCAAAAGTGCAAACAAAAGTGGACCTCAAAACTAACAGGTCGCACTTATGTCATCAGTGAAAAGGAATCACACAGTACTACTGGGAAATTAGAAACCAAGCTTTGCAGGTTGTAAATAATTATGCATACAGCTAATATTCCTACTTTTAATGACAAAGTATCAAGGATTTATTTCTCTTCAGTTTTATATTCATGTTCTATTAAGTATGTTTTCATATTGTATTATGGTACCTATTTTGTTCTAATAATAAAATTGACCTATGATGTGTAGCTACCAGACATGGGGTCAATTACTGGGTTTCTGTTACTATTACTTTTGATTCCTTCTATTACTATTACTTTTGTATGTGAGGTACTTCACTCATTTGAAAAAGATAATGTCTATTTAAGTGCAATTAGAAGCAGTGTGTTAACAGAAACACTTTCAGATTCAACAGGTACAAACATTATACAAGAGGTCCATAGAAGATTAAGATATAGTTGTCTGGAGCACTGACTAAATAAGGCCAGTGAATCACTGTGTATAATGAACATACAAATACAATGATCCAATCATGAGGTGGTGTGCTAACTATCACTAATAAGTAAAGCTAAGACCAAGAAGACTACACATGGATGAAAGGGTCAAGTTATCTTCACAGAAGGCTTTTAAGTGGTTGCTAAACAAAGAATTATCATTAAGCACATTAGCATTAAATTCACCAATAGCAGCTACACATGTCATATCCAACTCATCAATAATACTGCTGACCTGCCCCAATTTAATGAGGTAATCATCATTATCAACTGCCTGAAAAGGCATATAGATACACAGAATTACAAATTTATCTACACAAATTTCTATTCCAGTTAGCCAATTCAAACCCAGTTTTAATTCACTAATATACTTCCCATACCCGAAACATCAGCATCCTCTAACAGCTTACCAATTATGATCCACCTGTGTTTGCTGTTATTGCCTAAGCTTAGGCCTTCTACAGTTATGAGATATTACCTTGAATGTTGCAATTAGAAAGATGTAAGAGTTCTGCCAGCCATCTCTACATGTTGAATTCCACTTATACCAGGCATGACAGTTACAGCATCAGACCCAGCTGGATTTTCCTCAACAGTACAATGCATGAGGTCTCCATAATTACCCTCTCCAGCACTTGTGAGAGGGGCTGCAGGCGTTTTTCTTCCCTTCTCATAGGACCACCATACATATACCCATTCCAGTCATACTACTGGATCGATAAATACCCCTGGATCATCACAGACTGCTGTAACTTGAAAAGAACTGTACATAGTCCATCTGGAGTCAATTTTCCTACATGTAACCTGAAGGTTCACCATCTTCCACAAATGCCTACAGCTCCTCAGCTGTAAGATCAGGTGTTGCGACATCGAGACAAATGTTTGTGGTCTTCGTTGGTACAGCCATCATATGATCTGTTTTGGTACCATAAAATGGGGCAATTCCAGCCACTTTCGATCCCTCTCTCTTTTGATGGCTATAACTCCATTACTAATTCATATATTTACAATTTCTTTGCAGCACTAGAAAGCTGATGAAAAAGTGGTCAAGTGAGATATAAGAAGGGCTATCATATCCCAAAAGACATTGCTCAGGGTTGCTGTGAAGGTGTGGGGTCAGTCAGCATTGAAATTTTGAATGTAATGTATGGTCTATCTCACAAACTCACCAAAGAAAATGTTATAATGTAATGTTTCAGACCAACAAAGACCCTAGGATCCACTCATGGCTGGTCTACCTAACTGTGTTCGTAATTGTGTATTGTGTATGTCCTCCGTGGTGGTGGAGGGGACCTACAATTTTACGTGGGTTCCGAACCACAAGAACATAAGAAATTTATGCAAAAACTGCCTGTACATTGGCAACGACCAATTTTTACAAAACTAACTAATTATCAATTTAAAACTAATTAATTATAGATTTAAAACTAAGGATAGAATCTCTGGATCCAGAGGATCAAGTCATAATAGACTACTATCCACAAATATGTTACACTCTATATCTATTTATAACCAACATGCAAATATATCAGATCCAAAGAATCCAGTCAAATTCATTATGGTATCTGACAATACTAGTACCTTGCCAACGAAAAATAAGTCATGGTCCATATCGATTGAGGACCAAGTCAAAATTTACAACCATATACATTAGGAGGAAAAGTGTAGGTGTGGCTGTAAAGATTGTACAGTAATGTAGAAATGTGTGTGCACCCATTTTGGGTCTCCCATTTAAAAGTGTTTGTGGGGCAAGTGAAGATCATGAGTTTTTCAATACCTCACAGTACTATGGGGGGCACCGCTCAGCAGAGGAATCTCTTTAAATGGGGTAAGGACAGAGTATCCCCTAACCCAAGATGCTGCCTCCCTATATCCCACAACACTTGTGTTGAGCTGTGGGATCTATCACCACAGTTTTAATTTTACTACCTTAAACTACGCCCAATCTATCAACATGTGCATCTAATCAATTTTTAAACATGTTTATGGACGTGCTACTAATTACTTCTACCGGCAAACTATTCCAGCTATTAACTATTCTATGCATAAAAAAGTTTTTGGCAATAGATCACCCCTTAGCCTCCTAGTCTTGAGTGTTGTCAATTTTAGCTCCTTAAGCCTATCCTCGTACAACTTTGACCTAAGCGACGGAATCATCTTAGTTGCTCGTCTTTGAACTCTTTCAATTTTGTCTATATCTTTGCGCATATGCAGATTCCAAAATTGGACTGCGTACTCCAAATAGGGTCTAACTAATGATTTATAAAGAGGAACTATAATATCGCGCGATTTGTACTCAAAATTTCAAGCTATAAAACCTAACACTTTGTTCACCTTATTGACTGCTGCTGTACTTTGTTTCGGTACTTTTAAATCACCAGTGACTATAACTCCTAAATCTTTTTCCTGTTCTACGCTTGTTAAATCTTTCCCTGACATACTATACGCAAAATTACCATTACAATGTTATAATGTTATAATGTTTCAGACCAACAAAGACCCTAGGATCCACTCATGGCTGGTCTACCTAACTGTGTTCGTAATCGTGTATTGTGTATACACATACGAGGAAAAGTGTAGGTGTGGCTGTAAAGACTGTACAGTAATGTAGAAATGTGTGTGCACCCATTATGGGTCCCATTTAAAGGTGTGGGGCAAGTGAAGATCATGAGTTTTTCAATACCTCTCAGTACTATGGGGGGCACCGCTCGGCAGAGGAATCTCTTTAAATGGGGTGTGTAAGGACAGAGAGTATCCCCTAACCCAAGATGCTGCCTCCCTATATCCCACAACACTTGTGTTGAGCTGTGGGATCTATCCCCACAAAGCCTTAATTTTACTACCTTAAACTATACCCTTTCTATCAACATGCACGTCCAATCGATTCTTAAACATGTTTATAGACGTGCTACTAATTACTTCTACGGCAAACTATTCCAGCTATTTACTATTCTATGCGTAAAAAGTTTTTCGCAACTGCTGTCTCGAACCTTCTACTTGTCAACTTACACCCGTTATTTCTAGTCCTATTATATTGAGATATTTCGAAAAAGCTATCTCTATCTACGTTATCAAACCCATTCATAATTTTGAAAACCTGGATTAGATCACCCCTTAACCTCTAGTCCGAGTGTAGTCAATTTTAACTCTTTAAGCCTATCCTCGTACGACTTTGACCTAAGAGACAGAATCATCTTAGTTGCTCGTCTTTGAACTCTTTCGATTTTGTCTATATCTTTGCGCATATGCGGATTCCAAAATTGCACCGCGTACTCCAAATGGGGTCTAACTAATGATTTATAAAGAGCAACTATAATATCGCGCGATTTGTACTCAAAATTTCGAGCTATAAAACCTAACACTTTGTTCGCCTTATTGACCGCCGCTGTACTTTGTTTCGCTACTTTTAAATCACCAGTGACTATAACTCCTAAATCTTTTTCCTGCTCTACGCTTGTTAAATCTTTCCCTGACTACATGCTTTTTGAAAATCTAAATACACTACATCAACCACCCGATGTCTATCGTAAACATCAACCACGCTTTGGAAAAATTCTAAAAGATTAGTTAAGCAAGATTTGTTTCTCCTAAAACTGTGCTGCGTATTTTTAACTAGTTTATGCACTTCTAAGTGTTCGACTATACGATCCCTAATTATTGATTCCAGTAGCTTACCTACAACAGATGTTAAACTGATTGGCCTATAATTTCCCGCCACACCTTCACCACCTTTCTTAAAGATAGGGGTTACGTTTGCTAATTTGAAATTATCTGGTACGCACCCATCAGAAATAGACGCATTAAAAATCTTTGTTAGTGGCACAACAATGCTCTCTTTTAATTCTTTTAGTTGTATGGGATATATGGAATCTGGCCCCGGTGATTTACACATTTTCATTTTAGCAATATAGCGCATTACTTCCCCTTCACTAACCACGATACTATCCAAAATATTACCATTATCAAAAGGTATTGTCTATGACCATAGGGATATTCGTTACATCTTCTATAGTAAAAATCTAGGCAATTCTCCCACACCATTTCACAGCCCCATTACCCAAGTTAAATAATCTAAAGACTGAGTTGATACAGATTCATTTCTTTAAATTATTGGCATTGCTATGGAATCGGCATCACACGCGGAGGGTGGCTGGAATTCCCTAAGTTTTACATAATTTTTTTCGCCTTAATTCACCAATTAACCTGTATTTCTTTTTGTTTCAGCAATAATTAATAATGATTTGTACATACCAAAAAATTGTAGGCAGTGCCACACGTAAAAATTATAGTCAGGCCAAATTAAAACTTGCCCTTAAGGCAATAACTGATGGTGAAAGTGTGGAACAGACAGCTGCAAAATTTGCTATACCCAAGTCCACATTACAAGATGCCATCAACAAGCAGCACAAGAGGAACTGCAGAAGTGGGGACTGTGTGCTGGTGAGGCTTGTGGGGAAACAGTGTACCAAGGTCTAAGTGGCTACAATCCTCATCAACGACCCAGCAGAGGGAGATGCAGCTACAGTATCTACAGTCAACATCTGGTGCCTGCAACACCTTCACCAGGGACATCATCATCAGCTGGATGACATATGGTGATGTAGATATTCTGCAGATGGCTTTCAGCGTGGACAATCTGGGCCAGTACCAGTTCAAAGAGCCTGTACAGGCAGTCAGTACGCACCATTCAGTACTTTTTTTTTTTATGGGATTTATTAAATTTTTTTACTTTTTTAAAAAGTGTGTTTCATTGGCTAGAATTACCCCAAAAACGATTTACATTGGAGATCATTTTGCCCCTTTAAATTAACATAGTAACTGGGTGGCTGGAATACCCCCATTTTGGGGGTAATTCCAGCCAGGAATGTGAAGAACCAAAATATATCAGCAGATACTACAGCCACAGATCCAGATTTCTGAGTTTAAAAATAATTCACTGGAAAATTTAGCTGTGACAGAGTGCCAAACTTTTAAAGTGGCTGGAATTGCCCCATTTTATGGTAGCCCATATGATACCCCACCATTCTCTACCAGCCTTTACCACAGGCTGACTCCCTCTAGCCAGTGCATGAATGGGACCAGACCCCTTGAGGGACCACCACCATTAGCTACTGCAGTGGTTGCAGTTCTCAGAGGGGTCACTCACTTCCAGCCCCTCTTTACCACCATTGTCCAAGATACCTCCCATCATGACCCCTGACTGCATTCCCAGCATCCCAATTCACCATTGGGGGGGGGGGGCCTTACCCTGAGAGAGATTGTATTGAGCTGGTGATGTAGCAGTGTCTGGATTCAGGGATCCAGGATAAGACTGAGAAGCAGAGGGCTCTGCACTCATGGATCCAGATGAGGCTGAGTGGCAGCCAAATAAATATTTATTTCAACTAAATCATTACAATTTCAGACTATAGGTCTTGATAAATTTTACTTTAATGAAGGAAAAATTTGCAACAATATTAGTTCACATACATGTTTATTTCAGTTTAGAAAAGATTTAGTTAATTTTTCAGTTCTTTGTTCACACAATATTCCATTGCCACTGTAATAAAAAAGTACCCTAATAGACTATTACTTTGCCTTCTATTACTATTACAGCCAAAAAATTATGATCTATTACTATTACTTAAAAAATCCTGTAATAGTCTGTTACCCCATATCTGGTAGCCAAAGCTGGGCACTTGCGGCACTTTTTGCGGTATTGCAGTACTACCGCACTACCAAACCGGTACCGCAAAGGATCGCTGAAAGTACCGCAGTACCGCTACCGCATTCAAATTTCCCGTGGTACTTTCTGCGGTACCGACAAACACGACTTTTCAAAAAATTAACACTTTTTTTGAAGTAAACCTTATTACAGGAGTACAGTAAGACGAATGCTGCGTGTGTTGCATCAGCCTAACTCTAGACACGTTAAGTTTTCGTTCAGAACATGTTACGTTGCCATCCTATCACAACGCCTCAGTGCAGTGCTTGCTTTTGAGCCGGTTGCACGTGTGTTACATTTCTGTGACAAAGATCGATTTTTAGCCATTATGGCAGAAAGTTCAGGTGCGAAATCGCCGATATGCAATTTCTGAAAATATGTGCTATTACTTGTGTTGTTCTTGTGTGCATTGAACAGTTTTTACATAAAATTTAGTGATAAAATATTGGCGAATGGCAATGGCGAATGTTCACCTGTGCTGTGAAAAGAATAAAAAAAAATTCAAATGTTTTAGCAAAACTGATAGTTTATCATTAGAAAGAATTCGTTGATAGGTAGACATTTTGAATGGTTTTATAGTACCGCAGTACCGCGGAACGCACCAGGGGGACCTGAAAAAGTACCGCAGTACTGCGTAACGCACTGGGCATGCTGAGGTACCGCAGTACTGCATAACGCACTGGGCATGCTGAGGTACCGCAGTACCGCGTAACGCACCCCCAAATTTTGGTACCGCGCCCACCACTGCTGGTAGCTACACAACATGCACTTACAATTTTAACAAATTGTATCTCCTAATCCCATTCATGTTCCAAAATAGAATTTTCCAAAAAGGTACTAAAATACAAGGTTTTGGAAGAAAATTAAATTTAGCTATACACTTTTTCCTATTTAAGAACTTTACATTGGTACCAGAATGAGCTCTCTAACTTAATTAGCACCAGAGTTATAGGTGTTTTCGTGAATCTAAAATAGGAAAAATTTCAACAAAACTTCATATTTCAAAATGTCTCTCTCTCTCTCTCTCTCTCTCTCTCTCTCTCTCTCAAATTAAATGAGATGGGGAGAGGAAATTTCATATTTACTACTTGCTTACCATACCTAGTGAGCTTGCCAAATTTTATTAGAATCCGAGACAGAATTGGGGGGGAAAAATCATGACTGTCTCGATTTGACATGGAATGACCAAAAAATGACACACTTTAGATACTATGTAAATTTTGTGCTTAAGCAGAGAAATAGTAATCAATACTCCACAAAATTTAACCCTTGCACTGTGGTTTTTATCATCCCCGATATATCACACGCGCGAAAAATATGAAAAAAATAAACCATCTACTGATGTGGACCACAGTCCAAGGGTTAAATCAATTTTACATTACTGAATAAATCATTCCCGCTTCTGTTTAATACTGAAGGCAAATATATTAGTGCAGAGTAAATGACTTCGTTTCAAACAATGCACCTATATTTTCTTCAATTGCAAAATAATAAAAACTTTCAAGTATGCTTTAGAAAGGAGTTAAAATATACAGAAGGCCTGCCTTCATTTATTTAGTATAATTATAAAGCCTTACTTTCCTAACATAGTTGTGTCTTTTTTCCATTCTTAATCTGGCGAATCTAAGAGCTGATTGACCTCCACGACCTGAAACAAAATAATATCTTGCCAAAAACTTTGTATCTACCTACTTAAATTTTACTTGATATATAAATTTTTATAATACAAGAAAATGAATTGTGTGTGGAAAGTCACTTAAACACTGGCCATATTTGATTAGCATTATCATTTAATTCTCAAATACTGTATTAATATATTGATACTATTATGAGGGTCAGACCTGCGTTCAATTCACGTTTATCAATCCCAATTCACGTGTTTATATCAATGATCAATTCCAATTCGGTGTTGAAACAACTCAATTCAAATTACTTTCATTCTAATTCAATTAACAATTCATTTAATGACAAAATATTGTAGTAATTGCACATTTATATTAGCAACTGATTGCTGGGATCAGACTGATTACAGGAAATGGTCATCTGCTCAAAATGAGAGGTACAATACTCAAACCACATCTCTCTGGTCTGGACCTTTTCTCAGTGTGTTTAACCAACATTTTTCACAAGCCACAATTTGGCCACACTTGATATACATAATGTGCCTTAATTTAAGAAAAAAAAATGGAATGGTACTTTTCAACATACACTCGTATAGTTGTACATTCTTGTGTGGAAATGGGTATTCTGATACTGTGGGAAGGCACAGGCTTTTATAAATTTAGCCATTTCATATATCATTAATTAATTAATGATTTATATTGTATTTTTTCAAATATTTTATAATTGCCAATTTATAATCATTTAAACAAGAATAGCGCGTAACAATAAATTTAATTAAGTATTAAAAGTTCTTGAATTATTACATATTTTATAATTCTACTTCTAAGTTCAGTTATAAGAGATGCACACTTATGTAAAAATTTAGAAAAAAAAGGTAACTATTTTTAATTTTAAAAATGTATCAATTCATGAACAATTCTAATTCAATGTTTTAATTTTTATCAATTCCAATTCAATTCAATTCAAAATTGACCCCAGGTCAGATCAGGGTCACTGTAAAATTCCAACCTGCATTCCAGGAAAACTAAGAGGGGGAGACTTTTAACCCTTAACTGCCATAGTGTCCTTTTATAGACACCTACATTAACATGTAAATATATCTAAAACCATTTAATTTTCTTTACTTATGCTGAGGTGTTTTTTTTCAGCCAACTCAGTTTTAGTTGCCAGATAGCAATTATCTTGCCGTGATTTGAAATTATTAGCATTGCTACCATTACAGTTGATTCAGTCTGTCAATAAAAATACTTTTTCTATAGGAGAAAATAATTCAGGCAGATAAGGGTTAATACCTAATGGTTAATCACTTCATCCTCATGTGTCATGCATTAATGCACGAGTTCGCATAATACAAAACTCTCACCACCAGAACCCAAATCCAGGACCTCAGTTATCGATCTGTTGCAGGGAAAATGCTGCTTAATGATAAGGAGCAAACACCAGGGAAATTGCATTCTTCATACTTTAATTTATACCAATGTTTTGCAATTTATTTCATCTTCGGTCTTCCAATCCAATGTGTATGAGTATGAGCACAATCACTGTATGGAATTGTATATGGGTGAAACAGATGCCTAAAATATCTCTTATGAACACCTTCATAAATCAGACTGAACTAACCAACCACTCGATAAACCACTGAACTCCCATACACATATTCATTTTGATATGTGTTGCCACCTACACCCTTCAGTTTTTCTTTCTCCACACCTATAATTGGGTTTGGGTGGAGAGCATGTTCTCATCCTGTTGGAAGGAAACAGTAGGTGCTCTGCTTTCCTAAGCCTGGTAAGAACCAAACATCTCTCAACCCTTTCATGCCAATTTTTTTTAAGCCATAATGTGGGACATATGTAACCCACTTGTTATTTGAAGTGGGACAAATTGTCCCAATAGGCATGAAAATGCTTACTTCAAAATAACACACAAAGCAAACAAATATATATATTTATATAAACATTTAGTGGACCTACAAACATATATTTATCCAGCACAGTTACATATGATAAGGAGTAAAGCATGCCACACAGAGGACAATTGCATGCCTGACAATAGACCCTTGTTCACGGTTCTTTTTTCATAGAACTGCATCTTGTGCATCTTCTACAGCTATTTCCTTCAATAGGAAGGTGTTCTCCAGCATCCAACATTGTTCTTCAGATTTTTGAAGGCTTTCCTGTCTTCTTCACTCATTTTGCAGCAGTTTCAGTTCTTCCAGAATGAAATTGCACCTTCACACACATCCATTTGTTGACAAATAATGGCAACTTGCCACCAAGAAAGAGAGAATGATGAATTGTCATACATCCGGCAGCATTAGTAGGACTAATACTTACTCTGTCATTTGTAGAGGGACATCACCTCTATGAAAGTTTCTTTGATTTGGAGAAGGCATATGACCACCTGGCAGTGGTGGATCTACTGAAAACTATATATCTTGAGTTTCCGAGGCTTCCTCCCATCCTTCATATTTAACTTTTTATCTTCTCACTCTTTTCATGTTCAGGTGGGTACTTTTTTCTCCACTGTACACTCTCAGGAGGATGGGGTTCCTGGGGCAGCATTCTCAGCATCATCTGTTTTGCTTCCTTGAACAACTCCAACAAGCCCTGGATTCAGTCTCCAGATGGGTCACAGGTTTCATTTTCCCCCTCAAAGATGGTGGTGATGCATTTTTATCATCATCACCATTGCACTGCCATCCCTTCCCTATCTCTTTAGGGATTGTCACTCCATGTAGTCCCCAAAACTAAATTTATGGGTCTCCTTTTATTCCTGCTTCTCCTGATTTCCCACCTAAAGTCTCTAGACTTTGTGCCTCCAGACTTGCACCCTTCTCGTTTCTTTCCCATACCAATTAGGGTACTAACCACCCTACCCTTTGGCTGTCAGGCCTATTCTTCCACCCATGCCTCTGGCCTGCGTATGCTGAACCCTATCAGTTCCCTGGGTGTACGACATTCCAATCCTCTCCCATTGTCAACCTTTGTGAAGAAAGTGGCCATCTCCCGCTGGATGTCCACTGTACTGTACCTTAGTGTGTTTAAAATGTCTTTCGCATCCAGCAGCTTTCTTCATAGTTTACCAATCCCTTTACAGTCCTTCCACTTCAGCCTGCTTTGACTGACACCCCTCATCTTGTTCAACCACATGGTTTACAGATGGCTCCCCTCTCTTCTTTTAGGGGTGGAAGGGCAAGTCCTTAGTCCTTCCCTCTCTTCCCTCCCTCTGAACCTGCTTTTTCCTCCCTACTGCCCTCTGTCAATTATTTCTATCCCATTCTGATTCTACTCTTGCATTCACCAACAACTCTCAATTGCCCCTTGGAGTAGGTTGTGCAGCAGCAGCCTTTCCATCGGTAGTCCAATCATTATCCCTTCCCCGAGTGGTTTCCATTTTCAGGGCACAACTCTCAGCCATCCTCTTGGCCCTTCGATTCTTCTCTGAGTTCTCATTTACATCTTTCACCATCTACTCCAACTCTCGCAGCACTCTTGAGGCCCTGTCTTCCAGGAATTTCCTGAGGGCCTTGAAGCCCACAATCCATCAATGGTCTTCTTCCCGTCAGTGTGATTGACACTGAGACCACTCTGATACGACTGCATATCAATCACACCCACCTTACACATGGTCAGCTTGTGAAAGGGAATCTTGCCCCCTATTGCTCTGCCAGTATTCCTCTCTCCATCTCACACTTTTAGTTTGCCCCACCTATGCCACCACCCATTTCCAGTTTCTCTCTTTCTACCCTTCAGGCTTCAATCTTACTTTCCTCATTTGTTAGGTGCTTTCTCTACCAAACTGGTCTCCTACTCTCTAGTGAATGTAATTGGTATAATTTCTTCCTCTCTTTGCCATTTCTACTGACTTCTCTCTTTTATCATAGCATTTCTTTCTTCCACTGCTTCTCTAGCATTTCTTTCTTCCACTGCTTCTCTAGCATTTCTTTCTTCCACTGCTTCTCTAGCATTTCTTTCTTCCACTGCTTCTCTAGCATTTCTTTCTTCCACTGCTTCTCTAGCATTTCTTTCTTCCACTGCTTCTCTAGCATTTCTTTCTTCCACTGCTTCTCTAGCATTTCTTTCTTCCACTGCTTCTCTAGCATTTCTTTCTTCCACTGCTTCTCTAGCATTTCTTTCTTCCACTGCTTCTCTAGCATTTCTTTCTTCCACTGCTTCTCTAGCATTTCTTTCTTCCACTGCTTCTCTAGCATTTCTTTCTTCCACTGCTTCTCTAGCATTTCTTTCTTCCACTGCTTCTCTAGCATTTCTTTCTTCCACTGCTTCTCTAGCATTTCTTTCTTCCACTGCTTCTCTAGCATTTCTTTCTTCCACTGCTTCTCTAGCATTTCTTTCTTCCACTGCTTCTCTAGCATTTCTTTCTTCCACTGCTTCTCTAGCATTTCTTTCTTCCACTGCTTCTCTAGCATTTCTTTCTTCCACTGCTTCTCTAGCATTTCTTTCTTCCACTGCTTCTCTAGCATTTCTTTCTTCCACTGCTTCTCTAGCATTTCTTTCTTCCACTGCTTCTCTAGCATTTCTTTCTTCCACTGCTTCTCTAGCATTTCTTTCTTCCACTGCTTCTCTAGCATTTCTTTCTTCCACTGCTTCTCTAGCATTTCTTTCTTCCACTGCTTCTCTAGCATTTCTTTCTTCCACTGCTTCTCTAGCATTTCTTTCTTCCCATTTCCTCGCACTTTCTTTTTATTTTAGTGTCGGAGCAATATGACCTCGGCAGTTAAAGCATCAGTGAAGCACTGCTATTCATTCATTCCCATATGCGCAATCACAAAAATGATTAGACACCACCACCTTAGTCAAATCTCAGTACTCACCAGCATCAATTCCAACCCCAAGCTTAAAATTAAGGAATCTTTATTCATCTTATTATAAGTTTAAACCAAATTCAAATTGTGATTGACAGTGGTCAGTAGAATTGACATTTTATTTACTGTACCGTTTTTTCTCTATTCTTATATCTTTAATGTAAAATATATTTCTATACTCCAGCACCAAATTCATCATTTTCTTCTTTCTAAATTACCATTGAAAAGCCATAATTTAGGTTTCATTTTGGACATTTATTAGAATAAGTGAACCAAACTTAATGAATTGTAATGCACATCTTAGTTCTCCCTATACTCTATTTGTTCACTCTTTTTAGCACTCAATGTGAAATTATAAGTCAGTCTGAAAAGTTGGTGTAAATTAAAGAGTGAAGAATAGTGTGATTTCTCTAGTGTTCCTATATACAAGGTAGAGTCAAAAAGTTGTGAACTTTTTGCTCATCAGTCATACCTGTAATCATGCCAGGTTTTACTGCACACCACCTTTGAAGTAGTTTCCTTCTACTGTCACACATTTCTGCCAGCACTCCTGCAGGCCTTTTCCCACAATGTCCTAGCCTCTTTCACCTCATCCACTGACTGGAACCTGCATCCCTTCGAGAGAGCTTTCATTCTCGGGAACAGGTAGTAGTTAGCAAGGGCAAGATCTAAAGAGTAGGGAAGTTGTGGAACCACAGTGATGGCATTCTTGGTCAGATACTCTTGTATCAAGAGTGATGAGCTGGTGCATTGTCACAGTGGAGCAGCCAATTTCCAAAGATGCAGGCATTTATGGTGGATAGCTTCTTGCACATGGTGAAGGATGTCTCTGTACATGGTCTGGTTCACATTATGCCCTGGATACCTAAGAACACCTCCAGCATCACCTTCCCCTTTGAGCAGTCTGCGCCAAACAATTGCTTTCTGGATGATAAAGGTGACTTCTATTGCAAAGCTTGACATTTGGATTGTGGATTGAAAAGGTAGCACACATTTCATCACCTGTGATAACCCTGTTCAGAATGCCTGGATCACTATCAACTCTGTCAATCATGTCCCCACTAATGAGGGACTGTTCTTTACGCTGATCCTCCGAGATTTTATGGGACAATTGATGTGGTCACACACATGATGCACGTTAAGGTCATCATGCAGAATTTGATGGCACAAGCCATGTGACACACCAATGACTTCAGTGACTCCGTAAATAGTTCACCTACAGTCCTGTTGGATGATCTCGCAAACACAGGCAATGATCTCATTAGAAGCGACTGCTGGCCTTCCCTCCCATTGGTCATCCTCCAGTGATTGTCAGCCATCCTTGAAATGCCTAAATCATTTATACACTGCACTCTGACACATGGCCTCATCCCCGTAGGCTTCCCTAATTATATCATGAGTGTGAGAATGCCTTGCCCAGTTGTACACAAAACAATGTTTCACTCACGTTGCAGCATCCTGGAGTACTGAGTTCTGAAAATAAAATTTGCCAAACCAAACAGACAATAGTGCCTTCCACACACACTACACAGACTGAATGCACGTGCTAGACCAAGTGTCTACCCACACCTTCCCTACATACAGTATCCACGCACGCGCAGACATGAAGACTCACAAGTACCAAGTTGTTCAGCAACTGCAGAAAAGTTCACAAAGTTTTTGACTACCCATGTGTGTGTGTGTGTGTGTGTGTGTGTGTGTGTGTGTGTGTGTGTGTGTAACAAGGAACTCTTCTGGGAAAATTATAAAAATAAAAAACTATAGTGTGTCATTTACCATTACTTATTCAGACTATAGTGGATTTAATTTTCCTAGAAGAGTTCCTTGTTCCATGCATGGTCTGTATTATCATGAAAAAACCTCAGGGGACCATTCTGAGTTCAACCCATATATATATATATATATATATATATATATATATATATATATATAATATATATATATATATATATGCAAAGGGGATGCGTCCATACACATTTTCTCTACAAGAATGCTGTTTTTTTTATAGTATAGCATACCATATGTTAAATTTTTTTTGATAATTTATATAATCCCTCAATGTCAAGCTTAAATTACTTAATATTAACTACACTGATTTCATGAATTAAATACTGCACAATACACACACAAACCATTGTTTTGAATTGGTGATCTTTATCTATTGAAACCAAAATAATGTTAAGGTTAAACTTCAGATTATTGTAAATTGGACAGTTTCAATACTATACCTATACCTTCACATCTTAGAAAGTTAGGTTAATGTAGTATTTATTAAATTCCCTATTCATGATTCAATAGGTTCTTCAATGTCTTGGAATGTGAAAAATAATCATACCATGTTTCTTTGGCAAATCAACAGTGAATTTGTGTAGTACTTCTCTCGTGTTCCCTTGCAGAGTGCCAAACAAAGCTCCATTTCCATCCATAACTATAAACCCAAATTTATTGTCATCTGCCAACAATGCAGAGAGTGCCTCTGTATGAAACTGAAAAAAAAATTATGCTTTTGAGGAATGCAGTGTAGTGATACAGGTTTTAAAACTAAGTACAGAAAATTTTAATAGTATAAACTAGATTTTGTCTGACAGGTTGTCACTTTTTGCGGTACGTGTAGCTACATACATTATCAAAAATCTTATTTACTAAATGAGTAGGGGTGAGAAGGAAGAATCTCTAATATAAAATATGAAAACTAATGAAGAGAGTTAAGGTAAAAACTGAAGCTCACACATTTATTCAGTCATCCTGGTGGACCCACACCCACCAAACATCCAAATTTCATACTTGCCACACTTCATATACCATGTGTTCAAGTTAAGAAAATCCAGAAAAAGTTAAAATACATTCTTAAAATTTCAGGTACAAAAACCAGCAATTCTGTCTTGGAACAAAGTTTAAAACTATATCGAGGAAAAAAAAAAAAAAGATTTCTGAATAAATTTTAATCAGTGAGGAACAATGTTAGAACTACAAAAGCAATTCAAAGTACGTACTTTGTTGTCACACAGATAAAGTGAAGTATTGATTGGTTTGAAGGGTTCAAAATCAATGTTGACCTTTTTCTCTTTCCCTTCCTCTGTGACTATTGTTCCACAATAAATAACCAAACCATTTGGCGGTACTGAAATGCGAGTAATGTTCCATTATGTCTATGCCAAATTGCCAATAGGCCTTATGAATACCTAATAGCAAGATATTTGGAAACAAAAATAGTAGTATATAATAACAATCAAGTTTCACTTAAGTATTTAGCAAATAGTGGTAAAGATCAGGTTTAACATTTCTAAATGCGAGGAAAACTAAATCATTTAAGAAAATTACCTTTTGTGTATAATTTCAACCTCTGTTGCACAGAAGTGATTGCAGAAAGTACCGAAAGCCTGTTTACTCTTGATTTGATATTAGAAGCAGTTCCAAATTCATCTGCCAACATTTTGCTAACTCTGGCAATTTGATCTTTGGGTGGAATGATCAAAGAAATCATAGAAGTTCCATTCCTACCAATAAGTAATCACGTATTTAAGTATAAATCAATTAAGCGGCTGAATGGAGGTTCATATTATTTAGAGCAAAATTCTGAGCACCTAGTTTTTGGTACAAGTCTCACAAACATGCAAAAAAATGAAATGGAGCCTGTGCTGTTAATGAGTTCTAGAAATCATAATACCAGGTTACCTACTGATGATTATATCCTAAGTGAGATAAAACTGAAGAGAACTGCTTACCCTCGTGCCATCTCAAGACTCTTTATAAGCTTTTTAATTTTCCATATTTCTACATTTCTGTCCGCACTTGATTCATCTGAATTATATGTTGGCGTTGCCATTTTTTCTCAGTTTTTAAGTTCTTTCCAATAATTTTATTTACATACCCTATGAAAAAAAAGACAAATCAGCTTTCAGTCTTGATACTCGCAAAGTAGATACCACACTACAGTATTATTATTACAAATATGAATTTTAAGTGACTAATATCAAATCTCACTGCAGAAAAATTACTAAGTAGGACTATAATTTATTACATTTACTCTCAAAAATTGTATCATTGTTCTAAGTGAATGATTATCAAAATTATTTAGTCAAATATTTCACTTAGAAATATATGGACAAACTATCATATTTAAGAAAGCAACACAGGTAAGCTGACCAAATCTGAACACACATTTTACAAATAGGCTGTAGTCCTAAATACTTTTAAGAAATGTTGAAATTAGAACATTATACTAATGCTTTAATATACATTTACTATTCGCAATACCAAATGGATAAAAATTTCTGTATGACGCTGGGGGGGGGGTAAACTTTGATTTTTGGTAAAAACCTGCTCATTAATTGCAAAAATGGTACTGTATGTGTTGAAGTTCATATAATTTAATCTTGACCACCAATTACATTTGGAAAACATGAAGCCAGCCAGGTTTAAAGAGGTTATCCAAATCAGATGAATGATTTGAAGCTATTTTATGATCAAATTTTGCCTGAATTTTTTTTTTTTATGCTGGAAGGAGGGGCCAAGGACAAAGCCCACAAAAAGCTGGTGTCAATTCCTTTTTGGAAGGATTTTCAATAAAAAAACTTGCCACTATCTGATAATAGTAACAAGGGGGACACAAGCAATCGCAAATGACACGCAAATTCAACTGAAAAACAATTTGAAAATGTATTTGATTTTTAGTTCAGCTTGATGAATCCACAGATGCTTCTCAGCTAGCAGTTATTGATTGCTCTGTAAAAGAAAAGTTTCTGAAATTATTGGCAGAGTATGAACAAGAGGTGAAGATATTTATCACACATTCAAAAACTATTAACAAATAAATATGCCTCATCAAAACCTATCACCCATTACCACTGATGGGGCACCTGCCACGATTGGCACAAACAGGTTCATTGCCCTTTGCAAGGAGGATGATTGCGATTCATTTCTACAATTCATTTCTTACCAGTATATTATCTACCAAGAAGCATTATGTACAAAAGTGCTTCATTTTAGACGCATAAATGTTGTAATAAAAATAATCAACAGCATTCAGGCAGCCTCTTTGAAACAGGCTTTTTAAGGCTCTCCTAGATGTTGATAGGTAGGGAGTATACTGATCTTGTATTTCACGCAAAAGTCAGGTGGCTAAGTAAAGGTAAAGTTCTTGTCTGGTTCGTAAGACTGATAGTTCAAGATCAAGGATTTCCTGAAGCACAGAAATGAACATGTCAAGCAACTTTGACATTCTTGGTTGTTGAACTCGGCTTCTCTCATTGACTTAACCCCAAAGTTAAATGGTTTGAATCTTGAGCTTCAGGGTAAAGATAAGCATGTGGCTGAAATGATTAGTGTTGTAAACTCAATCAAATCAAAAGTGACCTTGTTAAAGTCACACTTAGAAAAAGTCTTCTTCATTTCCTGAATATGAAAAATTATCAGTGTGATTTCAAAACACCATTTGTGAACTACGTTCACACTTCAGAAACAGTTCTAAGAATGATTTCAACAGTTCACTCTCATGGGGAACCATTGATAACATTTTTTGTAAACCCATTCAACCCAGTAGATGTCACAGAGATATTGGAGGACTCTTACTACAGGCAGGAGTAGAACTACAAATTCTGGAGATATTGAATTTACAAAACAACCTTCTTCTGAAATCCCACTTAAGTGAGTAATTTTTGGATTCTGGTTCATCAAAACAAGTTTCCTTTACTCACGAGTGCTACCTTGAAGATAAAGTCTTGTTTTTTGACATCTCTATGAATCAGTGTTTTTAATAATGAAAAAACCTAAACACTAATCACACCTTACCAATGGTAATCTTGATTGTTCGCGAGCAGGATTATTATAATATTTCCCAAATTATGAAAATCATTAACTTAATCCTAAACCAGCAATATATTTTATAAACCAAAAAATGTTAAATTTTAATAGCTTGTTAAATTGAACAAACATTTTCAAATATATTTTGTATACAAATGATCAAGAATTTGACATTTAATAAAATAATGTATGATTACTTTAACTTGGCAACTGTGAGAATATATTTTTGGTTAGTTGAATAATTTGAGGCTAAAATAGGATATTGCCCAATTTAGATGTACATAACTTTTTCTCACTAGATACTGATGGGTCATTCCAGGACAAATCATGCAAAAAAAAATGAAATTTGTAACCACTCCAACTTGGATTTTTCTCAAATTTGGTATACCTATAAGATTGTTTTTTGTGCAAAAACATGAAATCTCAAGTTTTAGCACAATCAGAGTAACGGTTCAAAAGTTATGGGCCCCCCAATTTTGGGGGTGGGGGCTGTACCCTTAATGTTTAAAAGTCCATAACTTGGTCCCTAATTGAGCTAGGAAAAAAATTTAACCATTTGAAAGCTCAAATCCTAAAGAATAATTGACTAAGTAATAAAATGCATTTTATCAAATAGTTAAAAAGTTATATCAGTTTGAATATTGGGGGGGGCACCCCTATGATACAGATGTTCAAGATTTTTTTTCCTCAATTACTCTTCTATATGACTTAGTCAATGACTGTATTTTTACCTTTGTCTATTTTTTTGCACTTTATTATAAGGTACTGGCTAGCAAAAAGATGACATATTAACCCAAGCTCAGGAATTGGGCTACACTAAGTATATAATAGTTTTATCCTAACTATATATATTGCACACACACACACACACACACATTATTAAAATAAGAGATAATTTCTACTGCCTATTTGTTAATTGTAAGGTCGAGTTGTATCATGCTACAACTTGTCACAACAAAATGAGATTGTCTGAGGGCTCCTTCCATTAGCATGAGCCTTGGTTATTCAGGGTTCAGTTTGCCTTTTGCGACCATATGATAAACATTGTTCATATATGGTATCTGCTTGCCATATTTTCATGCCTTGCCTATATTGGCTGTGCTTGTGTTTGCCTGTTTCATTAAAAATCATTAACATTTAATATTCTTTCTACTTCTTATAGAAACTGAAGCTAATATATAAATTTTAAACATGTCTTACCATTTAAATTATCATAAACAGCGTTGTGACCCCTGTAAGAGACAAGAAAAGAATCTTAAAGGGCTTAAGAAATTTACCATTAAATGTAATGGAAAAAATCCTGCACTCCTTAATTGGAAAGTTTGTACAAACTGTTCTGCAAGATTAAATGAACTTGAAGAACCTGATAAATTATTTAATGATGTTTTTGAAACTGAGTCATCTACAAGTACCTCTTCATTTCAAAGCAATCAAGGAAGTACACATTGGCAAACTGACAATCCTTGTGAGATTAGTGATATTGAAATCTGTAGAGAACAAACAAGAACATTCTTGAAGAAATGGAGATTTTGCCAATAAAATTCTGCAAGTAGTGTGTGTGTTAGTGTCAGAGACTAAGATGGGAAACAAAATTTACAAACAAAACCATCTCTTACTCAGTAATTTGAAAGAACCATATCTCAGGTATAGAGAGACTGACTCAAGTATAAGTTTTTCAACATTTGTAGCTCTTAGACCCAAACGGTGCGTTATTACTAGAGGTAGTACAAGTACACACACAATTTGTATTTGTACCTATCACCAGAACCCCAAATTAATTAATGGTTTCAGCAATTGGTGACAAGAACTTGACTTATCATTGATTCAAAAAAGTGCATGCGATGTGGACAACATTAAATATATGTTACACCAGTGAAGAGAATGTCCTGGTATTGCTGGTGTAGATAACTATTTGAACACATTAAATGTACTGACTTCCAAGGATTCAATTGAATATGACCAGTGGACCAGCACTGACAGGGCAACTTTGTCAAATGTAACTCTTACAGTGGAGGAATTCATTGAAAAACTTTCAGAATCAATTTATTCTCTTACTCATCATTATATAGCCAATAGTCAAAGCATCTACATGAAGACCCTTAAGCAAAATCTCAGTGAATATGAAGTTTTAGTACTAGGAGACTTTTCTGAGAACTACCATATTCTTTCATCACTCAAGATGCACCACAGAGTTTCCATCGGACAAACGAGTTACATTACACCCAATGGTTGTATATAAAAGAGAAGATGGTAAATTGAGCCACACTAGCTATTGTATCATTAGTGATAGTTTAGATCATACCACCACAGCAGTGTATACATTTCAACAATTTTTAATTCAATACATTAAAGTGAGATTCCCTAATGTGAAAACAATGAAATATTTTTCCAATGGTTGTGCTGGACAATACAAAAACCATTTTAATTTTAGCAAATTATGCCATCATGAAACAGATTTTGGTATAAAGGCAGTGGAACTTTTTTGCCACTAGTCATGGCAAAAATGCCTGTGACGGCATTGGAGGAAGTGTGAAGAGAGCAGCAGCTAAAGTTAGTTTGCAAACAACAACATGACATCTTGTCTCCATAGAGTTTCTATGACTTTTGTACACAAAAATTCGAGTCCATCAAGTTTAAATTCATTACAAAAGAACAAATAAATCATAATAAAACTGAACTCAGTAGGAGGTTTGAAAAAGCAGTGACAGGGAAGGGCACACGAGGTTTTCACAGAATTATGCCAATGTCTCAGTCACATTAAAGCTTATTTAGTTTCAGACTCCAATGACTACAATGTTGTTAGGGTTATGACCTCTGAACAAGGAGACTCAGACAGGAGTCCAGATTTATCAAATGAGCAAAAATTTCCTGTGGGAAAGTATGTTGCATGTATTTATCAGTGATCTAGGTCTCGAGACCAAATTTGCAGATCTCGATCTCAGTCTCAACAGACGCGGTCTCAGTTTTTCTCCCTGAGACTGTAATGAAAAATACATGTTATTGGCAAACTCATGATGGTGGCTTGGTTGAACAGACACAATTCAGAATGTTTATGAAAGTTTGTAAAAGTAAGGGACTAAGTATTCACTAATCAAGGATAAAGTAAAATATGTAATTACCGATAATGCAGCTAATATGAAAAAAACCCTTCAAGGTACAGTTCCCTGATAAGGCTAATGTTGAAGATTTGGAATATGAAGTTCATGACCAAGAGCTGGACTCAGCTGATGAGCTCGATGACAAATCGCTATGGGAAGATTTGCACAATGATGATGCTGACATGGTCAGCAACTTATTGGCCATGTATGCAAGAAAGAGACTTTCCTGTTTCGCACATACTCTCCAACTTCTGATAGGAGATGAACTGAAGTAATTGAAGGGCACATGCATAGGAGGAGTAATATTCAAGGCCAGAAAAATTTTGTCTCTGCTACACAAAAGCACCGTTTTTAAAGAAAAGTATGGCATTCTATTATCAAACAATCTATATTTAGCATAAGCTTTACAATTTAATTGCTCGACAGCTACGTTATGTTTGCAAATCATTTTCTCACAGATTTGAACACGTCTTTGGGAGCAATCTTTCTATTCCAGTAGCAAATGCTACGAGGTGGAATTCCATCTATTATCAGTTGGCTTCTCTTTCTTCTTTGGATTTTAAGAAGCTCTTCGACATTTGTGATGGAGAGTTCAAGAACTTCAATATTTCAGCAATTACTTCCAAGGAATGGAGCTTTATGACTTGAACTATGCTCAGTACTAGCTCCATTTGCAGAAGCAACATTGATAACCCAAGGTAAATACTAAATACCAATATTATGCAATATATCATAGGTCATTTCTAAGAAATGGATGAAGCAAAGAAATTTCAGCGCTGTGAAAAGTTTTGTTTAACATACTTATTTACTATCTTCACTATTTTAGAAGTCACTCAAATAGTTTACTTATTATGATTAGGTTCATTTAATGAGCTATGTTGTTTCTCAGTATCTTTGTGCGCACTGCGTGCACGCGGCACACACACACACACATATATATATATATTTATTAGGGTGTCCCTCACTGTCCCAGCCTCACATGTGAAAATAAAAATTTGCAAGTCAAATTGCACACCCCTTTAATTAATTACACTTGAAGAAAGGAAAAAATGGGCGAAATTTCATTGGCCTATTAGGAGGGGAAGGGTCCCCTCATTGACCTTATTTATTCGACCCTATATGAACAAACATAAATGCTCAGCATTAATCATTCTAGAATGGAAGAATGAAATGTAAATTCTTTCTAATGACTAAATTAAAGGAAATGGAAATTCTTCCTAATGGCACATTTCATTTCGGGGGACAGAGGATCTTTTTGTCTGCTGAGGGGAACTGCTGGCGGTGGTATTCGACGACTTGGTACACGAGCTGCCGTTCCTCCTCATTTTTTGTCAGGCCCTCGTTGAAATCTTCCGCCAGTTTCACCGCCCATTCTGCCGCGTCGTTCACAGACTTCAACGATGGTGCACATCCTTCGAGATCTTTGGGGGTTTTTGGAACCAGCAGCTTCAGGCAATGAAAAAGGTTTTGAGTCCTTTTCGTGACCAAGGTGCTCAAATCTGACTCTCTCACGGTCAAGACACTCTTTCCCTCCAGCCGATGCAGATCTTTTGGGTTTTCGGTCTTCTTGTGCAGGTTTTGGAGCATGGCCATCTTCTCTGCATCGGTGGTTTTGGAGGAGAACATAGCGAGTCCGGCTAAATTTTCGCTTAGGTACCAGAGGTGGCCCCGGAATTTCATCAATGCGGCGGTAGCTACATCATGATCCACCGCCTTGTACCACTCTAGGTCCTCCAACAGCTCCAGGTCATTGACGGGTGCGTCCGCCATCAATGGAGCCTCAAACCACCTCTGGAGGTAGATGGTGACGGCAGAGACGTTTATCCTGCGTAGTGACCGGACCTCGTGAGCAGTCAGGTGGAATTGGCTTCGGAAGATGAACATCTTAAGACAGTAAATGCCTTTGGCCATCCACCTGGCCCGGTGGTATGCTCCAGGATGATTGTACCAGAGATCTCATTTGCCATGACCAGAGCGAGGATCAGGAACTCCCGGTAATCGTCTCTTGGGTGGCCAACTTCAAGCTGGTCTTCAATGAAGTGGACAATCTGCTCTTTTTTCAACACCACCCATTCCGAAGGGATGTCACTTGGGCCATCGCCATTGAACGGAGAAGCCTGCTTCTGGTCGATGAACTCCCATTCGGATTTGAAGCGAGCAAACAGCGCAATTTCGGGGCCAGAAGACCTGAAGAACAAGTCAAAGACTGAGGTGATTACCAATTCCATCATGTGGTGTCTGCAAGCCAGGAAAAGAACGCGGCAGTCCATTTGGTCCTCGATAATCGTACAAGCGCCGCTGTGAATACCGGTATTCGCCGCTGTTGTGTCGAAGCAGAGACCGGCAATCCATGGTTGAACTTGCGGCCAATCATCCAGCACCTTCAGAACAGCTCCAGCCATCCGCTGTCCCATGCTGTCAGGGATTTTTGGGATTGCCAACAACTTCTCAAGATTCTTCCCGCTGACCAGCACTGGTATGCGATCCAATTTCCCTCCATCCGAATCAGGGAGGAGTTTGCCATCAAAGTGGATGACAAGCAGCGTATCAGGATTGAACTCAGTCTTGATTCCGGCTGCCAAGTTCTTCCTGGACTTCTGCCATGAATGGTGAAGACTTGATTTGGACAAGGTGACCGAGGATAACTCAACTCCCGCGGCAGCGAGTGCTGGAGCCACAATGTGCATCACTTGGTGTACTGAGGTTCCAGTTCGATCCAGGGCTGCAGCAAAATTGGGATATTGGATGATCCTCCTTGCCGACACTCGGCCATCCTTGGGAGCGGATCGAGGAGCCGAAGGACCAGGAGAGGAATATTGGACATCATCATTGGATGCTTCGGCCATGGACTCCGAAGAAGAAGACCCACTTTTCACCGTTCCTTTTGCTTGCAGTGAGTCCATCTCTTCGCGGCTTTTCTTCTTCCTCTTCTCTTCAGCTGCTTGGCGTTTCTCCCGCTCCACTGCCCTGCGAGCAAACTCCAGGTCCTCTCCTCCAATGTACATCTTCCACACGGTTCGCTGGTCATTCAGAAAGTCTCGATCTTCGGGGACTTTGATGAGTTTCATGGCGTTGGCATGAGCTGTTTCGAACAGTGTATTCAGGTTGGCTTGGAATCCCTTTTCCCGCTCCAGTTGCTTCTCCCCCCCACAGTTTCGGTTTCTGGCAACCTTCTCGTAGTCCGTGGAGAGGGCCTTGATCCTCTCAACGCACTTGGGCTTGTGGGAGGTCGGAATAGATGCCCAAGCCCACACCGCCATAACCTCATCAGCTACCACATTGGCAGCTTCCACCGTGGACATTTTTTTCTTCCGAGTGAAGAACAACAGACGTCGAAGAACATCTCCCATTGTCGGGAGTTGACACCGTTTCCAGGGGTTCATTTCGCAACACCCCCACCAACCACACAGTCTCCTGCTTTCTTGTATCCATAACCTGAAAAGAAATATGCTACAATTAGTATAAGGTAGAGAGTAGCCGTTCAGCAATAGTAACACATGGTTTGACGGGACCCTTAAAATTAAAGAACACAAATGAAATTCATCTTGCTGGCATGTTTTCACGAGTGGAAGAAATTAGGGGGGAGTGCATGACAAACTTCAGGAACAAAAAAAATTGGCACACACTAATAATATATATATATATGATGAATAAAACCACGAAGGAAAGGAAACACAAAATGGTGCTCAAGCGCTTTCGTCTAATGACATCCTCATTAGGAAAACTGCCCATCAGAAAATTGCCAGGTGGAAAATTCCATTGGAAGAAGTTGCCATTGGCATAATTGCAAACCTAACCTGTCCTAAAGCCTTTTTTTCAATCCTCAAATTAAGTTTTATCTTGTACTTAATCCGAAAGGTTATTCTTAAATTATTTCTCCTAGCAATTATGCCAATGGCAACTTCTTCCAATGGAATTTTCTCTTGTTTCAGTTGGTAATTTTCCACCTGGCAATTTTCTGACGGGCAGTTTTCCCATTTTGGCAGTTATCCCAATGGCAATTTTCCCACTGGCAATTTTCCGCGCATACATACATATATATATATATATATATATTATTTAGACCTTATGCTAATTGCCATACCTCTGTTTATCGTACCGATATGTCAATTTATTTTTCATAGAAATGGTGTTGGAAAAATGCTATACAGGAAACTCAAGCACAGAGAATGAGCAGATACAGAGAGACCACTCATTCTCACAGCAGCAATGCCGAAATAAAACAGTCAAACCAAAGTTCTGAGACTAATGGCAAAATATCAAAGCTATCGGTCCAAGCAGAAGAACGTTGAAACTGGGAAGATTTTGAGCCATAAGGAACAGTTTCGGCAGTACCTCTTAGAGATCAATGAATCTCATATTTTAGACAACTGCTCTCCAATAAAGTTTTGGCACCAGAAAAGGGATAAATTCCCATCACTGGCCAATACTACCATGACTGTTTTAACAGTGTCTGCCTCTAGTGCTCCAATTGAGCATGTATTTAGCCATGGAGGCATAATGAGGCCTCACAGAAGTCGAACTTCAGCAGATCTTCTGAGCATGCTGATGTTCCTTAAGTGAAATGAGCACCCATCATGCTTTAAATAAATGCACAAGTCAAACTGGGTAGTGGGTACATTCATTAAACCTTCTGTAACAGATATAAAAGTAAATAAATAAAAAGTATGTATATATATTCATTTGTTAATTTATAAGCTACACTTTTTGCATTCAACACACCATCTGAGAAAGTAGTTATTAGTTTATTAATATACTTAACAGTCTAATTTCCATAGTAGTGTAAAACAAATTGAAAGGGCATGAGCTTGGTCTCAATCTCAAACCTTTGATCTTGGTCTTGATCTTACAGGATCAGGTCTGTCTCAGTCTCAGACTTGGTGGTCTCGACTACATCACTGGTATTTATGATGTTTGTTGGGTAGAAGCCAAAAAAATCCTTCATGAAATGTCAACTCCCAATATTCAATCTGGCACCAGAGTTGTGTATATCTTTGAAATATATGATACTGAGAATTAGGCTAGGTACCAAAAATGTTTCAGATTTAATGTACTGTATAGCAATTATTTTTATTCAAGTAATGTCTTAATTTGTTCAATAAAACAACTATACTAGCAATATTTTTTTGCCTTTGAAGATCAACAAAGTTGAGAGAGTTATTATTATTGAGTTTCAGGAAAATACTAATAAGTTTATCTTATAGCTATACTTAATCCACTTGTAAGTCAAGGGAAACATCTTATAAGAGAGCTTGATAAGTAAAATAGGCATAATGGTGCAAGTTCAAAGTCCAGCAAATAGAATTAGGCTAGGTACCAAAAATGTTTCAGATTTAATGTACTGTATAGCAATTATTTTTATTCAAGTAATGTCTTAATTTGTTCAATAAAACAACTATACTAGCAATATTTTTTTGCCTTTGAAGATCAACAAAGTTGAGAGAGTTATTATTATTGAGTTTCAGGAAAATACTAATAAGTTTATCTTATAGCTATACTTAATCCACTTGTAAGTCAAGGGAAACATCTTATAAGAGAGCTTGATAAGTAAAATAGGCATAATGGTGCAAGTTCAAAGTCCAGCAAATAGAATGTTTTTTTAACCTCCACCACCATCTAATGAGGGAGAAAAACACACAATGTCATTAACTAAGTCATAGAGAAGAGTAATTGAGGTACAAAATGAAAAAAAAAAAAAAAATCTTGAATATCTATCATATGGGGTGAGGCCCCCCAAAAAATATTCACTGATAATTTTTTAACTATTTGATTAAATGCATTTTATTACTTAGGAGTCAATTCTTCTTTAGGATTTGAGCTTTCAAATGGTTTTTAAATTTTTTACCTAGCTCAATTAGGGACCGAGTTATAGACTTAAAAATTAAGGGGCCAGCCCCAACCACCAAAATTGGGGGGGCCCATAACTTTTGAACCGTTACTCTGATTGCTCTGAAACTCAAAAGTTTGTTTTTCAGCATAAACAACCCTGTATAGCAATTTTAAGCAAAATCTAAGTGGGTGTGGTTTCAGGCAATGCCTGATTTGTCCTGGAATGACCCTGATGGGATTACTCACAGTCATAGTAAGAAAATTAGAAAACAGACTTGTTTACTTGATCTATGAAAATACTTTAGTAAAGATTCAGAACACATCCACCCAAACTAGTGATGAAAATAGGTTCATCTGGTGTATTTCATGCGGTTTCAATTGAATCTGACCTTCATTTTTGGCACAAATGCACCATTATGGATGAATTAAACAGAAAAAAAACCAAGCAAGTTAAGCGCTGTAACTTTAGCGCAAGTGTTTTTTAAAACACATGGTTCTCCAAGGCACAAATTCAGCCTTGGCAAAATTTAATTTTTATTCAGTGCTTCTTAACGAAATACTTTTCACAACAACTTGCCGAGAAAGAAATGGGTTTAAGCTCATGTACAGTGGTTGATTGGAAAGTGTTTTGTAGTGAAGTGGCTAATTCCTGACTATTCAAATATGACCTTCGTATCTTGCACAAATGAACCAAAACAAAGTTACGAAACATTAAAGTTCTCCTATGTTTTGGTTCATTTTCGCTAGAAATAAAGGTCATGTATGAACCAAAAACACCAAATACATTAGAAAAATATATTTTGGATATTAACAAAAAACAAATGGACTAGGAACATGCATACACCTGTATATAATATCCTAACCTTAACCCATGTGTTCTCCAATTGTATGTGCTAACCAGGGGTTGGGGGCTTAACCAATACTTTTTCTGTATTTTTTTACAAGAGTATATTACAGGCTTTTGAGGAATTTTGGAACTTTACGATATTAAAACGGTTTTTCTGATTGTTTATGTTTGAACGAAATTAACCTTCATTCAAACCACATCAAAAACCATCAGAAAAACAGTTTTGATTTATAAAGCCTATAATGTACACTAGGATATTCTACTTTTCTAAGTTATGAATTTCACTACACTTCGCTCTTCCCTGTACACCTTATGATCTGTAAAGCATATGTATCAAATTTAAAGCAAATTGAACACTATTTAGAGGTTGCACACTTATGTCACCTCTGATACCTTAGCCCTTTGTAACCAAATCTCAAGAACGTCCCAACTTCCAACATATTGTAATGTTTTCTTTTCTTTCACAGGTGCAAAAGTGCTGAAAATGGAAAGAAAGATGATCTGGCTGATTGAAAAGACTCCAGTCAAAGAGCTCTTAGGAGCAAGATTGCCATCCCAGGAGCAAGTAGTCCTCTGCTTTATGTACCATCACCTGGAGCTGAAGGAAACAATTCCCCTTGCCATCAAGTCTACGAGTATCAAGCTTCAAGAAGTTTGGAAGGTGGCGAATATCCCTGTGAAGAGAGAGGAGAACATTAGAGCTGCTATACTAAAGCTGTACAAAGTACCAAAACTTGAAGTCATCGAGAGAAATGGACAAAGCCATTATGAAGCGTCAGGGGTGGAAGGGAGACCTTGCTGACCTTTACGACATTGCTTGTCAAGGTGTGATGAGCATGAGTTCAGTTCCGGAGGAGGACGAGGTTTTCTTGTCCTCCCAGAGGGAGGACAGAATGAGTTCTTCAATGGCTGGGGTGGATAGGAAACACACCATGGCTGTCAAACAGAAAGAAGCAGCAGCTAAGAAACTTGAACTTCAAAAATGAAAGCATGCTGAAGAAGCTGAAAAGATCTCCGAGAAAATGAAGCTGGATAGCACATCCTCTAGCTCAATGGCGACAACAGATAAAGATTTTGCTGCTCCATTAGCCTCTAAGTCACCTCGTTGTTCCAAGAACACACTTTATCCAACACTCGTGGCTACTTGGTATAGAGAACAACTCTCTATTCGACAAGCAAGCACTTCCTTCATTGCAACTGCTAAAAGTCTCGGACAAGATGTATCACCGATTATTATTTTGCCATCAACTGTTCATCGAACATGTGCCAAGTATCGAGAGAAAATGGCCAAACAACTTGAGGAGTTGATCTTTAAAGATCCACCTCTTAGTTCTGCACTGGGACAGCAAGCTACTACCACAAGCTGCTGGTGGAAGCTCTAAAAGCTTGGAAGACAGAGTAGCTGTTGTAGTAACAGGGAAGGAGTTCGAGCATCTTCTTGGGAGTGCCTGTTGCCCAGGATGGTACTGGTGAACAAATGGCTCGAGCCATCACCCAGGAGCTGCAACAAATTGGAATTCAGGACCGCATCATTGGCCTCTCGTTTGACACTACAGCATCCAATACTGGACTTCTGCAAGGGGGCATGTATGAGGATTGAACAATTCCTTGGTCAGTCACTCTTGTGGTTGCCTTGCCATCACCACATTTATGAGCTCATTTTGAAGGAGGTCTTTCATAAGTCCCTGGGGCCAACAAGTGGTCCTGAAATCCTGTTGTTTCGATGATTTCAGCAGTGTTGGGACTTTATTAACAAAAATTGTTTCAAAACCATGATCAATGAAGAAGAGCCAGCCACGAGGTACTTGCAAGATAAACAAATCAGGATGGTGAGTTATCTTCGTGGAGTCATTGAAAGTTCATGTCACCCGAGAGAAGATTATGAGGAACTCTTCAAGCTGTCGCTCCTTTTCCTTGGAGACTCGGGTGGAGCCGAGTTCTCCTTCACGACTCCAGGAGCCCATCATCAAGCCAGGTGGATGGCAAAAGCTATCTATGTGCTGAAAATGGTTTTGTTCCTGGAGCAACTGGAACTCACCAACCGAGAGGTGAAAGGATTGCATGTTTCATTTATGTCAGGTTCTGGCACGAGGCAGTGGTCAGTAGGTGGGCCCTGAAAAATGACCTAGACATGATTCAACTGTTGATTTTATATTCGAACAAGGACCTGAGCCAGGCTGCCTTGAGAGTTGCCAAAAGGCATCTATGCTATCTCTCAGACTCTAGTCAGCTTGGCTTTCCTTGATGAACAGATATCGGCAAATGAAAAAGAAAAGATGTTCTAGGCCTTGAACAAACCTGCATCGAGGAAGGAACTCCAATGACAAGTGGAAAAACCTGACTTTTGAAGGCAAGGATCTGAGCAACTTTGTCACTCAAAGGACGAAGACATTCTTCAACAACTTTGGTGTCAGGGATGTTGACAACATAGAGAAGTACACCAAAAATGATGGCTTGAGAGAGTCAGTCAATGCGCTGAAAGTCGTAAATGACACAGCAGAGTGGGGAATTGCATTAATCAAGCAATTCAATGAATCAGTCAAGGATGAGAAAGAAAAATCATCGAAAGGTGCCAAAAAGAACCAAGGCGGGAACATCCTTGTACCAATTCAAAAATTGATTCAGATTTTCTGATTTTAATAGTTTTTTTTATTTTCTGTGCTTCCAAGGGAGAATTCTTTTGTAACACTGAAGAAAACTTTGTATTATTAAATTGTATTGTATTATGTACTGATTTGAATTTCCCAATTTTATTATTAGAGTTTTCCATTTTCCATGGTTCCAAGGGAGAATTTTTTCGTAACACTGAAGAAAATTGTTTATTATAAAAGGTTCAAATGTGTGCAACCCCTAAATATCACTTAATCATTTTCAAAATTGGTGCACATCTTTCTTACATGAAAAGGAATAAAAGCACAAGCAAAGTGGAGAAAAATATTGACCTTTGATATTTTCCTCTGTACGAGTGAAACACCCTAATGTACACCTGTAAAAATTTACCACTTTTTCAGCCATGGACTCATAGGGTAGTATATTTTTGGAATGACTTATCATATGATGTGGTAAACAGCGACTCATTAGTTAATTAACCCTTTCACTGTCTTGAGTATCATACATGGTACCCAGTGGAGTTCATTGAGACGCTTGAGAATCATATATGATACTCACATCGCATATCTTAAAAGGGCATTTTCTTACTGTAAGCGTACCATTTATGCTCTTTTATTGGTTCTAGACGTATGAGAAGAAAATTTTTCTTTGAAACCATTGTTGAGATCCCTGTTGTGAAGCATATTTATTTCTCAAAGTAATTACTAATCATTTTCCCTTTTACCCTTTTTATAGCTTTTTAATAGGAAAACAATACACTTTGATGAATAAATCATTTATGGAGTATGGAGGAAAATTATATCCAACTTTATTTTGAAATTTTAAGAGTAAAATCCTAATGAAGCCTATAATGTTTAAATCATTTATTGCGATAAAAAATGTTCCGCTAGTATGCAACAAAATCATAGCACTCTATTCTGTAATTAAAACGAATAAAAACCTACAAATAAAGCAGAAATAAATCTTTTCAATATATTTTTATTACAATTCAAATAGATTTATATGTTAAATCACACTTTGCTTTCAATTTCCATGCTTCTCATTGAAGCAAGTTAGACAAAATACTTTATTACATGTTAGGCACTCCGTTCATACTTGCTTCGCTTTTCTTTGTGCCTCTGCTCTGCCTTCAATTATTGATAGATTTTCATAGCAGGAATAGCATCTCTTGCAAACAATTTTGCCAGCTTCTTTTCTTGGAATAGGTGTCAGTTGATGATTTTGAGCTAGGCCTCCTATAATGGCAGGATCAATGCTTCCAAGTAAACATAGTGCAACAGATTTTGTGAAATCAACAAATGTACTCTTCTTTGTAGGTCTGTAATATTTATTGTAAATAACCCAGCTATCTAAAATCGCAATACCAATTAGCTGGAACACAACTTTCCTGTACTATTTCACATTTTTTCTTGCTGGGCTATAATAGTCAATCCCGCCTTTGACTCTGTTGTAATCCACTACAATGGATGGTTTGAAAACTGGTTCTCCTCCACAATTTGTTTTTCCTGTATTTGCCTTGTCGGTTCCATGGAAGGTTGAAATCATAAGGATCTCTCTTCTGTCATGGTATCTGATGACTGATTCCTTCCTGGTTAGAAGCTCCTTTTATTTCACCTTTTTTAATTTTCATTGGCTTCATATTTACTGGTAAGTTTCTCCGATTATTTTTCAAAGTACCACAATATTCAGTGTTATTAGCTTTTAGATATCTTGCAAGTTCAATACTACTGTACCAATTGTCTGCAACAAATAGCCTTCCAGTATTCAAGAGTGATTCTCCCAGGTCAATGACAACAGATCCTGAATGGTTTAAGCCTGGTCTTTTATTGCTTGTTCCTTTTCCACAATAAACATCAGCATTCCACATATAACCGCTCATATCACACAATTTATACATTTTGATACCATATTTGTATGCTTTACCTGGATTGTAAATAGGTAATAGGTATTGCATCACGTTTCATCAGGGCTGTGGAGTCAGAGTCAGGAGTCGGAAGTGCATAGTTGGATGGAGTCGGAGTCAGTGCAAATCCTTCAATTATAACCATAGCAGCCTAGGCCTAGCTCAATTTTATGAATAAAATAGATTTAGCTTAATGTTTTAATATATAATATAATATATAATTAATATATAATATATAACATATAAATATATAAATATAGTTGCTTATCGAGTCATTCCAGCTCAACTGGTACAGATTTCAGAAAGTTGGTCGGGTGACCATCTCCAATTTTCTTCAAATTTTCAGGGTTGATTCATACACCATTCAATAGCTTGTATCTAAAATTTTAGCTTCCTCAGTCAAAAATGTTTAATTTTATGGTCGCTTAAATGGCCCCCACCTTCGACAAAAAATGCCCATGTTGGGCTTCATCAGCCAACATCTTCATTTTGAGAGTCCTTGAAAAGTGTCTTCTAATAGGAGTAGAAGCTTCAAATTTGTCATGCCAATACAACTTCTGGTGGGCTTTTCAATTTTGCAAGCTAAAAGGCTATGGAACAAATAGTTTCTGAGTAACAAGGGCTTAAACATGGCTCCATTTTGAAGCTTGCATCAATTCCTCCCACTTTTACAACTACCATTTTCAAAAGTTTTAGTTCTACATCAATCACAGCTGTTTTAATACTCCTAATAGTCTCTATGGGTTATAAATTTATGAGTGAAATAAAAAAATAACCAAAAAAGGATTTATTTTTATTTTTAAAAATTTCTAAAAACTGATATTTTCACAAAATTTGCAAAATTAACATCAACTTTGGGGCTTAATATAAAGGTGTCTGAAATTAGTCAAGGAGTTGATACTTCTAGTAAAGAAAGATACATATGTGTACAAAAACATATATAAAGGAATAGATCTCAACTCAACTCCTCCATATAGTTTTGGTGATTCAAACAAAAGTGCTTTTTGTGAAAAATCTCAAATTTTTAAATTTCTATTTGACATTGAATTGTAATTTTACTTCCATTTTATTACTTATTAAAGTTGATTTACAATTGTAATAATATGTAAATAAGTCTAAAACATACAAGAAATTTAATATGTCTGTCAAAACAACCAGCGACTCGAAGGGCTCTGGGTAGCTCATTTCGCTTTGTATCTTATAAATGTAAAACATGATGGTTAATCATTAATGTCCAGGCCTATTTTATAGATCATGATCTTTTATTTTCAGAAAATTTAACTAGAGCACAGTAAGTAAATATAGGTACTAATATATTTATATTTCATAAAGAAGTTTATAAAGTTTATATTGTAAATTGTAACCTAAATTAGCTATTTAATTTTAATAGGGTAGGCTATATACTGGGCTACTGAATGCATATGTTTTGAATATTTTATACGAATAGCCTATAACCAAATGTTGAGGTTTTAAAATTATTTTCCAATGTGTTTAGAGTTTACATTACCCTACTTTATTTGCAGAATCACTACAAATTATTGACAAACAGGGTTGGCACTAGTGGGCCCAGCCCGAAAAAACCCACTATTTTACCCACTTGTGGGTTTTTTCATGAAACTTAAGTGCATATGCAATTATTTTTAAAAACTGTCATATAGGTGCCTATAATGAATTTACATGCAAAGCAAGCAAACATGAGTCAACAAATAGACCTACAGGTATAACTCTTTGGGTGAGGTAGCAGGTTATAGAGTGTAGACATCAGCCAATCAGGGTGGTATGGTACTCCAGGATTGTGGTGGGTGGAAGTCAGTCAGCGACCCATGGTTCAGAACCCATGTTAAGCTGTAGGTCCCCTCCTCTGTCATGTAACTCTATAGCATGTTGCGAAGGAGGTTAAACAATCCTAATAAGTTTTAAGTGTCCAAGCATCTCAGCATCCCCAACTTTTGCTTTTCATAGGGAGGGGAGTTTCATGGGCATCAGACTTTTCTTCTCCCTCCCATGTAATGTAAAAGTCAAAAGTTCAAAAGTTTACTAGATAAATCCATACAAAAATAAATAAATGTTTTCCAAAATTTCCAGTATGAAATACATACTGGTATATATATAGAAAAATATTGACTTATTATATGTGGTTATATTGAACATTGTAATTGTGTACAGTAAGTTGAACAAATGAAACTATATATTGTTTGAAATTTGAATATACATCTACCAGGGTTGGCAAGAAACCCACTTTTTTTTAAAAAGCCCACCCCAGGTGGGTTTTTTCGGGTTTTTTCACCTAAAACCTGAAAAAAACGGGTAAAATTGGGTTTTTTCATATGTCCATATGGTAGTTCATATTAGACCTACCTATTCTTATTTTTCTAATAATACTGTACTGTACCGTACACTATTAATATAACATTTGTCTTGTTTTTAGCAAAAAGGTTGCCTTCCAGGAAATTAAGCATAAAAAGTTATTATTTTCTCAGATTGAGCTTCACAACAAAATTTGGAAAACATGGACCAATTTGAACTAAATTTGGTGGTAAATTATCCTATTTGTTAGGCTATACTTCCTATGGAAGACAGGCCCCTGTGTCTTCTGCTGGAAGTAGATGAATTACAGCTCCCAAAGGGAACTTAATTCAGCTAGTTATATCTATTTAATTCATATTACTGAATATTTTTTCTTTTATTTCACAGTTAAATAAAACAAACTGGCAACAGCATATTTATCTTTACTGCTAGCCTACAGAATTAGTCTGTTTGAAGTTATAACTACATTAAATAATGCCAAAGACCTTTGGATCAGGAAGAAAATCAGGGCATGAATGGAGTGAAGTCAATATTGATGGGACTAGTAAAGTTAGATACAAACATTGCAGTAATGAAATAAGTAATAAAATAGAGCGAATAAAAATGCATTTAATGAAATGTTTGAAACACATGGAATCAAGAAACAAGACTGACAATACTGCCAGTACATCATCTTCATACTGCCATGACATAGACCTCTCAGATGATCCAGACTCATCCTCACCACCACTGACACAATTACAGATGAAAAAAGAAAAATTCAAAAGAAAGTAAGCGATTTTGGCATGACAACAACAACTTTGCAGAAAAATGTCATTGATAACAAAATAGCCAAATTCTTTTATGCAAATAATATTCCATTTCTATGTGCAGAGTCTAAGTACTTTATTGAAATGATAGAGACTAAGACCAGGCTACACTCCACCTTCCCGTCGAAATTTGTCTGGTCCACTTTTAAATACAATCCATGAAGAAGTAGAAAATTCCTTGAAGATGCAGTTGACTGAAGAATCAGGATGTATAACACCCTGATTGGCTGATATCTACACACTATAACCTGCTACCTCACCCAAAGAGTTATACCTGTAGGTCTATTTGTTGACTCATGTTTGCTTGCTTTGCATATAAAATCATTACAGGCGCCTATATGACAATTTTTAAAAATAATTGCATATGCACTTCTTAAGTTTCATGAAAAAACCCACAAGTGGGTAAAATAGTGGGTTTTTTCAAGTGGGTTTTTTTTTTAAAAAAAAACCAGGTGGGTTTTTTTGGGCTGGGCCCACTAGTGCCAACCCTGACATCTACTGAATGACTAACTATTCTTCATCACTTTTCCAATCAGATGGGTCAGTCATCCTCAATTGCCTGTTAATTTTTACAAGGTTTACAGTTTTTTCAAGGCCTAATCTATTGCGTAATTTGGTCCAGACAAGGCCAAATGTGGAGAACACTCTTTCAATCGAGGCTGAACTTGGTGGGCAGCTTAGTAATTTATGGATAAATCTACTTCTTCATGGATTGTATTTAAAAGTGGACCAGACAAATTTTGACGGGAAGGTGGAGTGTAGCCTGGTCTTAGAGTCTCTCTCATTTCAATAAAATACTTAGACTCTGCACATAGAAATGGAATATTATTTGCATAAAAGAATTTGGCTATTTTGTTATCAATGACATTTTTGTGCAAAGTTGTTGTTGTCATGCGAAAATCGCTTACTTTCTTTTGAATTTTTCTTTTTTTCATCTGTAATTGTGTCAGTCAGTGGTGGTGAGGATGAGTCTGGATCATCTGAGAGGTCTATGTCATGGCAGTATGAAGATGATGTACTGGCAGTATTGTCAGTCTTGTTTCTTGATTCCATGTGTTTCAAATATTTCATTAAATGCATTTTTATTCGCTCTATTTTATTACTTATTTCATTATTGCAATGTTTGCATCTAACTTTACTAGTCCCATCAATAATATTGACTTCACTCCATTCATGCCCTGATTTTCTTCCTGATCCAAAGGTCTTTGGCATTATTTAATGCAGTTATAACTTCAAACAGACTAATTCTGTAGGCTAGCAGTAAAGATAAATATGCTGTTGCCAGTTTGTTTTATTTAACTGAAATAAAAGAAAAAATATTCAGTAATATGAATTAAATAGATATAACTAGCTGAATTAAGTTCCCTTTGGGAGCTGTAATTCATCTACTTCCAGCAGAAGACACAGGGGCCTGTCTTCCATAGGAAGTATAGCCTAACAAATAGGATAATTTACCACACCAAATTTAGTTCAAATTGGTCCATGTTTTCCAAATTTTGTTGTGAAGCTCAATCTGAGAAAATAACTTTTTATGCTTAATTGCCTGGAAGGCAACCGTTTTGCTAAAAACAAGACAATTGTTATATTAATAGTGTATGGTACAGTAGAGTATTATTATAAAAATAAGAATAGGTAGGTCTAATATGAACTACCATATATGATATTAAAGCCAGCAGATGACAAAAAAATGGACATATGAAAAAAAAACAATTTTGGGGGGGGGGGGGGGGGGGGGGGGGTCAGGTTTTAGGTAAAAAAAAAAAAAAAAAAAACCACCTGGGGTAGGCTTTTTCAAAAAAGTAGGTTTTTTGCCAACCCTGTTGACAAAGACAGCAACTAGACTGAATCTGATACCAGGACAGAAACTTTGCTCAACATGCTTCTCTAGAGCCAAGACGATTGAAGATGAAAAAGACTCGGGTAGTGATGAATATGTTCCAGAAGAAATAGTTAAGGAGACATTTGGCGAAACGTTAGGTTCAGTAGAATGCTCACCCATTAAGTATTAAGAGCCAGAGATCAAAAGTTTTACGCGAAAAGGAAACTAAAGCAAATTGAAACCAACAAAATCAAAGCTGTCAAAAGTACTTCATATGAAGCCTAGCATTTTGGATGAGGAAGCGGAGAAACCTATAGAGAGAGAGGAAGAAAAGTGTTATCAGCATATGATAGAGGAACTGAAAGAAAAGTGTAAAACTAGTACCAGACAAGAAAAGATACAAATTCTAACACTCCTTCCAATTGGTAAAACCTGGTCCAGAGAAAGAATTATGAAAGAATTTGAAGTGTCAGCCAGAATGGTTAATGCTGTGAGGGCCTTAAAAAGAAAAGAAGGTATCCTTCCTATAATGAGAAATAAAAAGAGTAGCAAGGGTATAAGCGATGAAATAAAGGAAAGAGTGATAGAAGTTTTCCAAAACAATGAATATACTAGAGAATGCCCTGGTAAAAAAGACTACAAATCAATAAAAACACCACAAGGGAAGGTTCACAAGCAGAAAATACTGTTGGTGACAAATATCAGAGAATTATATACGCTTTACAAAAATAAATATCCAAATGACAAAATCTCCAAATCAAAGTTTTTTGAACTGAGACCAAAATGGTGTATGGGTGTGGGGAGTAAAGGATCACACAATGTATGCATTTGTGAAATACACCAGAACTTTAAACTTTTATGTGAATCACTCCCCGTCAAAGTAGAATTAAGAGTGGTTACTAAGGAAAATAGTCTGCAACACTGAAACCAGAAACTGCATGATTAATAACTGCAAAACATGTCCTGGTTTAAATGAATTACGGGATTGGCTTCTTACCATTTCTGAAAACAATGAGTATGACATGGATGATGGTTTCCTTTAAGCAGTGGCTTCATACAGACCATACCCAGCTGGTCACAATGACAAAAAGTGTTTTGAATGTAGTAGAAGACGTGTGTGAAAGTGCAAAAAAGTTGAAAGTACACCATTTCATAGCAAAAGCCCAATCAAAATATTTGTCTGACTGTAAAGAAAACCTCAATGATTCTACAGCATTAGCGCTTGTTGACTTCTCTGAAAACTATAGTTTTATAATTCAGGATGCCGTACAAGGGCATCACTGGGACAATACCCAGGCTACCTTGCATCCGGTAGTCTGCTATCAAAAAGTTGATGGTGAACTAAAAGTTACAAATTTTTGTGTAATATCATATTCACTTACACACAACACAATTGCAGTTCATTCTTTTTTATGTGAAGCCTTGAAATTACTTAAAAGTCAGAATCCTAAACTAAAACATATTTGTTACTTTAGCGATGGCGCAGCAAGTCAATATAAAAACTATAAAAACAACATTAATTCAGTGTTACATGAAAAAGATTTCCAACTAACATGTGAATGGGAACTTTTTTGCCACCTCTCACGGAAAGAGCCCCTGTGATGGTGTTTGGTGGCACCATCAAAAGGTTAGTTGCCCGGGCAAGTCTACAAGCAACAAGTAAAGGTCACATCACCAATCCAAAAGAGATGTTCGATTGGTGCAAATCTAATATTAATGGTATACAATTTCTGTACATTGATTCAGCTAAAATTGAGGAAAATGCTAATTTATTTGTTAGAAAAAAGGTATTCCTTAATTAAGACAATCCAAGGAACCCGTTCATATCACTGATTTAGACCTGCATCAACAGGCATTAAAATGTACAAAATTTCTAGTGATGAAAATTTCTTTAACGTACAACTTTCCTTCCTCAATGCTACACAAGAAAATGTGGCTTACCAATATAAACCTGGTACATATGTGGCCTGTTTCTATGAAGGTGACTGGTTTGTTGGAAATAGTTGAAGTGTGTGATACTGAGAAGGATCTATTAGTAAATTTCATGAAAAAGAATCCTTTTAAATGGCCTGAACAAGAGGACATTTGCTGGATTCCATTCCAACATGTTTTGTGTTCAATTGAACCACCTACAGTTGCTGGGAAAATGGGGAGACAGTACAAGTTATCAAATGATTGTTTATCTAAAATTGAGTAGTATTTTAAAAAAAGCCTAAGTAACTACAGACCTGTATCAAGCTGAATAATAAATTGCCAATTTATGGCTATGAGGCCATGGAGTGTGAAGACAATCAGACTTAAAGCCTGAGTACATAATAAATTCCTGAGTCAGTCTAAACATAAGTTATTAGCTATATATAAGTTACATACAAATTTACATAAAACAACACACATTAAAAAAAGAATATGAACTTATAGCCAATAATTCACATGCTTAAAAACTCAGGAATTCATTATTGTATATAGCTAAGTACTGTACACTTGTATTAAGGAAGTAATACAACAAAGCTACTTAAATTTAAGGTTTTGTACTGAAAATGGTGGTTACTGCTAGTTTATCTGTACTAACTGCATAATTTAAATTACTAGGAAGTGCTTAAAGAGCAGTAGAACACGGTTCACATGATTTACTTAGGTAGATCCAAGTATTGAGCCTACAAGCTGGTCCATCTGTTGTGTAACTGCAAATTTAGTAATAATCTAGGTGTATATATTGTCTTTTTTATGAGTAAAACTTATTTAGATAATTTAACATTTGTGAATTAACTTACCAAGTAATAAAATGGAAGTAAAATTACAATCAATATTGTAAAAAGAAATTTAAACATTTCAAAATTTTGAAAAAATTTAGAATTTTTCACAAAGTACTTTTGTTTTGAATGGCCAAAAACTATATGAGGAGTTGAGTTGAGATCTATTCCTTAATATATGTTTTTGTACACATATGTATCTTTCTTTACTAGAAGTATCAACTCCTGATAATTTGGACACCTTTATATTAAACCCCAAAGTTGATGTAATTTTGCAAATTGTGAAAATATCAACTTTTGGAAATTTTTAAAAATAAAAATAAATCCTTTTTTGGTTATTTTTTTATTTCACTCATAAATTTACAACCTATAGAGACTATTAGGAGTATTAAAACAGCTGTGATTGATGTAGAACCAGTGGTGTAGTGCTGTGGGAACGCGTGGGAACGCGTGGGAACAGCATTCCCTTACTTTTTTTGGTAGACAGAATGGCATTCCCTCACTATTTCAAATAAATCCAAACTTACAAATATCTAACGTCATGAAATTTTAATTCCCACCCCTAGAAGAAATCTGAGAAAGAATTAACTGCTTCATTTATTTTAGCTTCGACTGAGGCAATGCTAGCCTATAAAGATCTGGTGAAACAGTCACCATGGCGTACCAGTTGTTAACTTTTTTTTTTAGTTAATCATTCCAGTTGTTAGCTATTTTTATTGATCGTACTGGATGTCGTATATCTAATTACACTGGAAATACTGTATCTTCAACCTTGGAATATATCCTAATATCCAGTGCATATGACCTCAAAATATCCCTGAAATTGGTCAGATTTTAAAAGATTTCCCAGGGGGCTTAGTGCCCCCAGACCCCCAGCTGTATGGGCTCGCCACGCTCGTCATTGTCCCCCCTGCATCTGAGTAGCACTTTCAAAATGCGTTCCCTCACTTCTTTATTTAGCACTACACCACTGTGTAGAACTAAAACTTTTGAAAATGGTAGTCGTAAAAGTGGGAGGAATTGATGCAAGCTTCAAAATGGAGCCATATTTAAGCCCTTGTAACTTAGAAACTTTGTTCCAGCCTTTCTTTGCTTGCAAAATTGAAAAAGCCCACCAGAAGTTGTATTGGCATGACAAATTTGAAGCTTCTACTCCTATTAGAAGACACTTTTCAAGGCCTCTCAAAATGAAGGTATTGGCTGATCAAGCCCAACATGGGCATTTTTTGTCGAAGGTGGGGGCCATTTAAGCGACCATAAAATTAAAAGTTTTTGACTGAGGAAGCTAAAATTTTAGATTTAAGCTAATGAATGGTGTATGAATCAACCCTGAAAATTGGAGATGGTCACCCGACCACCCCTATACCAATTGAGCTGGAATGACCCAGTATTATTACCTCTGAATTAAATGGCTATAAACTCTTTTATTATGAACGTAAACATTTTGAAGGTCGTGTAGTATTTATTTATGCAAAGTTGTCTCCAAAAGAGATAAATTCCATAAAAGAAAGTGAAATAGTTGAGTCAGTATAGATAGAAATCAAAAATAAAAATAGGTGGTATATATAGGCCACCAGAAGGATGTTCAAATTAGAGGAATCCCCAAAAGAGAGGAGAATCAATATGTAGAAAATGAAATTAAGGAAATAAACAAGGTAGGTTCAAATGATATAATTATTATTGGAGATTTTAACTAGATATATCGGGTCCACAAAAAAAAAGGAGCATGACAAAAATTGCTCTCACACCCGCATTTTTTGCCGGACCCTTAAATGTTATATATCTAGCTAAAGATAAAACAGCCCAGAGTTGTATAAAACAAATTTCAGCAAAATCGGTCATAAAATAAAGATTTTATGGCCACAAACGTGCAATGACTAAAAAAAGTGAATTTCTGCGTAAAAATTTAGTTTTTCTCATTTTAAATTATTTTTTTCAGATGCCTAAATAATTTTAATCAATAAAAATGATAATATGCCCTTTTCTAAAGAAGATAAAATATTAATAAAACATTATAGACTTGATAAAAATTATGGCGCAATAAAATTATTACAAGAGTTTCCGAATAAACCATGGTCGAAAGGAGGTTTGGACAAGCTGTTAAGAAAAATCGACGAAACAAAGTACTGAAAGGAAACAAGGAAGCGGGAGGCCAAGATAAGTTCGAACCGAAGAAAATATCAGAGATGTGGAACTAGGAATTTTAGTCAAGAAGGCAGACCAGGGACTCACATGACACCGTCAAGAATTGTTAATGAGTTGAGCATATCCAAAAGTAGCGTCAGAAACATTATTAAAAACGACCTTGAACTAAAACCTTATAAACGGATACATGGGCAGAAATTAACTGAAATTAACGAACAGAAGAGAGTTGTTTGTTCTGAACGCATGTTAAGAAATATCACTCCCGAAAAAGTAGACCTCAGCTTTTTTACTGACGAAAAGAAGTTTACGGTAGAACCACCGCGAAATTCCCAAAATGACAGTGTGTATTCAAGAGTTAATCGTAAAAATGAAATACCAGATGATAGACTTTATGCTACCCGTAATCATTTTTCTGCCAGCGTAATGGTATGGGTCGGTGTGTCTAAACTAGGAAAGACATCTGTTTTTTTCGTAGAGCCAAACATCAAAGTAGACACCCGCTATTACGCTGAAACTTTGTTGGAACAAATGCTGCCCGAAATGAGATGATTGGCGAATAATGGTTACTTCTTATTCCAACAGGATGGCGCTCGGGCGCATACCACTAAGTCAACTATTGAATTTTTAGAAAATAATGTTCCTGAATTGCTTTACCCAAAAGATTGGCCCCCTAATAGTCCAGATTTGAATCCCGTAGACTACGGAATATGGGAAATGTTGGCTGAGAAAGTGTACAAGCATAAGATCCGAAATGTCGAACATTTGAAAGAAGTTATCGTACAAAAATGGGAAGAAATTACCCAAGATCAAGTAGATAAAGCTATAGATCAATTTAGGCCCCAATTACGAAGGGTTGTAGATAGTGATGGGACGATTAATCAGAATCAGAATCGAGAATCAGAAGAATCGAGCATTTTTCAGGAATCGGAATAGAGAGAATTGTACCATGATTTCTGATTCTTAAAACGATTCTTTAACTTGCTTTTGATTCCTTTTTGAGTAAAAGGATTTTTTTAAACTTTTAATTGAACCAGTTTTGCAATGTAAACTTTAAATTTTAAATGAAAGAGGATAACAAATTTTATTTTTATTGTATTGTAGCTATACATTAAAACATGTATATCCATGATGTGTAATCAAGAAGATTAAAATGAATTGTTACAACTTAGTTGATTTTTATTTTTAAACCAATCTATTATAATTTATATTACCATACTCAATGTAAATAGTTAATCTTACCAGAGTAAAATATGACAATTTCCAGAAAAACAAGTATAGAATTATATTTAAAAATATTGAGAATCAGAATCGAGACTTTTTAGTGGTATCGGAATCGAAATCGTTAAAAATTTTGGTATCGTCCCATCACTAGTTGTAGAGGTTTCTGGCAAACATATCTAACAATTTTTTTAGTCTTATAATTTCATTTTCTTTGGAAAATGAAAAATTATATGACATGTAGTAAAACTTTTATATTTTCTTTAATTTTTGACGTATTGACATGAAATTTGGTACTAACTTAGTTTATTTGTTGCTTATTTGCCTAAAATAAGTTATTTGTCATTACTTGTAAAAATAAATGTACAGTAAACATTTTCGTCATGCCCCTTTTTTAAATTTTTACGCGGAAATTCATTTTTTTTAGTCATTGCACGTTTGTGGCCATAAAATCTTTATTTTATGACCGATTTTGATGAAATTTGTTTTATACAACTCTGGGCTCTTTTATCTTTAGCTAGATATATAACATTTAAGGGTCCGGCAAAAAAATGCGGCGTGAGAGCAATTTTTGTCATGCTCCTTTTTTTTTTGTGGACCCGATATATAAATTAGGTAACATTACAAGCACCTGAAAGTAACAAGAACTTCCTTGATTGTACTGTAGAAAATGTTCTAAATCAGTTAATTAAATAACCAACCAGAGACAATGCAATTTTAGATTTATTATTAACAAATACTGCTGATTCTATACGGTATATAACATATCAGTCTTTGAAACACTGGGTTCAAGTGATCATTTTATAAGATTCAAGGTGAAATTGGACTCAAAATATACTAAAAATGCAGCCAAAATTCCCGACTTTAAAAATGGAAATACAGTTGTCCCTTGACATTCGCGAGGGTTACGTTCCAAATGCGGTCAAGAATGTCAAATTTTTGCGAATACTTGATGCCCCCTATACAATGACAGAGTTGATGAATACTGATGAGAAGAGGGTACTGTACGGCATGATGAAGCTACTGGAGATCATGAAGGGGTGGATCATCGACATCTTCATCCAAGTCATACAGCGATAACGGAAGAGAAGGCAGCATTGTAGGCTCGGTGGGCATTGCTGCTTCACTCTGACTGGTGGGAGTGGCGGCAGCAGTGGTGGTAGGAGCCGGGGTCAAAGGTCAGACAGGTGTGAAATACATTGTGATCTCCATTTGCTTCTTTTTTCTTTTCATTTCATCAAAGATGCTTCTATAAGGTGTCAGTGCTACCTTCACTGCATTTTTCAATTTCATTGACCAAAGCATCGAAGGGTCAATGTCATAGTAGTAGTCTAGGGTTCGTTTGAACATGCGAAATCCTTCGGCTAAATTGTCCAGTGTCAGCCTCTGCCCCATTATGTCACCAAACTAGTGATGTAAAAAAAATTTTTTTTTTTTTTTTTTTTTTTTTTTTAATAATAATAATAATTAATATAGATATTGCCAATTTAATTATAAGGTATACTTTTGCAATGATATATATTATAAAAATAAATAAATAATAAAATAGGCCATATGGTACCAGTATAGAATGTCCTTTTCAGCCTATTTACAGAAAAAACTGGCCTCTTTCTTGCACTGAAAGTCTTGTATCTTGAGATCCATTAAACTTGCGAGAACACTGGCTGGGAGCTGACTGCCCATTGTCCAACCTTCCCAGGACTCTCCCATCCATGCCTCGGATTTTGAATCTCCCACTTAACTATCCTTTAGACCCGCGATGACATATTCCCCCCCCCCCCAAGAGACCATCCATATATATATATATACATACACATACACCCATATACATATATACCAATATATACATAAATACTTATATACACATTTATATCTATTGTATACCCCATACACAGAGATGGGCACGATCTTGATCTTCAAGATCAGATCGTGATCTTGAAGATCAAGATCGTGATCTGATCTTGAAGATCACTTTTATTATGGTGATCTTGATCTAAGATCACTTTATTTCTTGTGATCTTGATGATCACTTTAGACTTCAAGATCACTTTTAATTTCAGATTCTTAAATATGCCGCTATGCGAATGTCATTTGTTTTTTGTCCAAGCGACATCTGGTGGCAACTTTGTTCAACACTGACTGTTTATGTTTTCTGTTAGTTGGGTGACTTGCGTCATGCGTGGGCTCATGGAAGGTGTAGTTGCTGTGGAATTTAGGCTCGTAAAAAGTGTAATTTACTGTGCAATTATGTTAAAAGTGTTCTATTAATATATTATATAGGCATAAAATATAGCCTATAGGTCCGTATTCATAATAAATTAATTCTAAACATATTTTATTTACAGATTGAATTTTTTAATAATGAGTGCAATTTTACAACTTCAACAGGCTCCCAAGGGAACCAAATATTCTAGGTTGTCACCAGAACAGTATTCAATATATTTAGATAACAATGTTGGTAATAAGGATCAATCTGTGCTATTGAACAGAAAATATTTTCAAATTGTCGAAAAAACTGGAAACAGTATCAAAGTTATTTGTAGGCAGTGTACAAAGAAAACTACAATTCTGTCTGCTGGCCTCGACTCAACAAGCAATCTTCTGAGGCACCTCAGGGTTAGTACTACTTAGTAACTAAGTAGTAAGTAGCAACATTAACATAATGGTTCAAGTCATATTTTAAGTGACTGGTGCCATACAAGACTAATGCTACATTTACATAGATGTCCATTTGAATATATTGTGCACTTCAGATATTAATAGATTATGGACTAGTAACTACATTAAAAACTGCCGATATCCAACTATAATAAAACGCCAGGTGTATCTGTCTTTCTCTCTGTCTGATCCATGTCTGTAATTTCTCCTATTTAGTTACTGAAGGACGAAATTCGGCTTTCAATTTAACATAGGATAAAAATGCACTGATCATGGTGAAAATAATTTTAGTTAAAGATAACAAAATTTTAGAATCTTGTTAAGTATTAATTTCAACTAGAAGTTTGATACTCTGATAAATATTATACAGGGTGTTCAAGAAGTCTCTCCGCATGATAATAATTTATTTTCTTGTGCAGAAACTACATTCGGATCTTTTGGGTGAATATGAATCGGAGAAGAAATCTCGCAAGTGTCCAGCTAAAGAAGAAGATGCCAGCGGCAGCAATGCTGGCCCTGCCAAAATTGCCAAGCAGTCAACACTAAGCATGTTCCACATTTCCAAGCAAAAACCAGGACCACCAATATGCAAGGATATCCTTGAAAAGAGAAAGGCAGAGAAAGAATGCTACTACGGTTGTCTTCTTCCAACAGTCCTAGTGACTCAAGATGCCCTCGCAAGATTGGAGCCTATCCAACCAAACGACCTGCGCTTGAGACACTGCATGCCATTACTGGCAGCAGTCGTCTCTGGCTTCAATACCAGATTTGGTCATTTTTTTGTTGTTGAGCCCCGAGGTAACTGATGCCGTTTTGGCCTCAGTATCTCATCCGTATTTCAAACTTAGATGGATATCATTGTTGCAAGGGCCTAATTTCGGCGATCATGAAGCAATCAAGTCTCAAGTAAAAGACAAGCTGCAAATGTCTGTAAGAAATTGTAATTCTGACAGTAGTGGTAATAGTTCGGTGAACTCAGACTCATCATCTGAAGACAATTTCTTCAGAACTATGGATGGCTCATTCTCTGCTCCTAACAACAAGGAAGACTTGGAAGTCCTCAATTATTTGCAGGACACCAGTAAGGCACTCGACTCTTTAGATAGGTATCCTGCTATAAAGAAGATCTTCAAGAGGTATAACACCACGCTACCTTCCTCTACACCAGTGGAACGGTTGTTTTCGTTTGCTAGCATGGTTCATAGCCCCAAACGAAGTCGTCTCTCGGATGGTAACTTTGAACAATTGGTTTTGCTGAAAGCAAATGTTTATAGCGGTTGAACATTAAATTAACACTCTTAACTTGCGGTTTTTACCCTTATATTGTCAGTAATTGCGTACTGCAGTAAAACTGTAAAATTAAATTCTATGTAAAAAATGTTTACTTATATATGCTGACCATTCATTGATATAGGTTATGGACCTGGTGAAATGAGAATTGAGAAAAATAGAACTAAAACTATATGTAGGTCATTTAATAGTTTTTTCTTTGCTGATAAGTTATGATAATACTAAGTTTTAAGTTTACCACCTGAAAAACTGAAAGGGGAATCGTCAATCCCTGTGGTTTAGATCAGGTGACATGGGTAGGATGCGATGCTTGTATTGCCTCAGCCCTCAGGGGAGTATTAGGAGTGATACTTTTCAGGAGTGATTAACAAAATAATTTGTTTTTGTTTACTCTACAAGAGTACAACTTTTTTCAATTCATATAAAAGTGATCTTGAAAAGTGATCTTCAAGATCACGATCTTGATCTGGATCTTCAAGATCACATTTTTCTGGTGATCTGATCTTGATCTTCAAGATCACATTTTTCTGGTGATCTGATCTTGATCTTCGAGATCACCAAAGTTGGTGATCTTGCCCATCTCTGCCCATACACATGCATACATCCAGAATTCCAGATACATACGCATGCATACTCACATATATACCTACACAAACTCATACACCTCTATTTCGCCCTTTCATTACCTCAGAGATCATTTAGCACATACAGTAATATCCATACAGCCAAAAGAAACCAATTAAGCACAGACAGAGCAGCAAAGCTAGTATTTATATCCCAAAATGCAAAATTCCAAGAAAGTGAAGTAAAACATGGTGCTACATTGGCTTCGTCAACATCCAAATCTGCAACAAATACCAGTACCTGTGATATTGAAACTATTTGCTTTAATCAATCTAGTGATAATGATTCTTCAATGGAAATAGAATCAGATAATGAAAGTTAAATAGCATTAGGTTAACACAAAGGTTAAAGAAAGAGATGAATATTTATATATTTTTTATTTTTCTATTTGGAATATATATATACAGTGGAACCTCGCTTAACGAGTGCCTCGTATAACGAGAAATTCGTATAACGAGCCAAAAGAATGGGGGAAAATTACCTTGCATAACGAGCGACACTTTGCTTAACGAGCAAAATATTTCGTCAAAATTTAAAGCGTAGACAAAAACAAATGTCTCTAGACAGTTTCCTCGTGAAAAAGGATCCAAAAGAAAGTGAAAGTGCCTCTAAAAAATTTAAAGCTAGTGACTGTGAGCTCGTCGAGAATGTTATTGCATTGAACGAAGACGATTCTCCTCCTTCCCCTCAATAACCCTCTCCTCCTCCCCTGTCTCTTCATTTCCTTTGCGTGCGTCAGGAGCACCTTCTCTCTTCGTAAGTTATTTATAAATTTCACCGTTTACTAATTATTTACATTCTCTTTTGGGTTAATTTTTATTAATAATCTTTTCATTTCATGCAATAATAATTTAAAAAACGCCTTTAAATATCATTATAAATATTATTTTAAGTATTTTTTAAGCATGGAACGCATTATCATATTTTACATTGATTCCTATGGAAAAAATTGCCTTGCTTAACGAGCATTTTGCATAACGAGCACAATTCGGGAACGAATTATGCTCGTTAAGCGAGGTTCCACTGTATATATATATATATACATTCAACTGCAAAGAACACGCAGTATAAATAACGTAAAGAACGACGCTTGTATAGGAGATATTCCGCGCAAGACGAGAAAGAGAAAACAACAAATGAAAAAATGAAGTACCACCTGGGAATCGAACCCGGGATCTTCCGATTGTCGGTCAGACGCGATACCACTACACCATGGACTTCACTCTTCCAAATGCCGTAATTCCTCGGAATATCTCCTATACAAGCGTCGTTCTTTACGATATATATATATATATATATATATATATATATATATATATATATATATATACACACTGGTATTCTTGCCAATCACAATTATATCTATTGTTTTATACCAGTATTATAGATATTATACCAGTACCTGTGATATTGAAACTAGCATAATTATATGCTCTACCCAATCTAGTGATGATTCTTCCATGGAAATGTAGGTTAACAAAAAGGTTCAAAAAAAGGTGAATATTTTCCTTTTCTATCTGGAATATATATACTGGTACTCTTGCCAATCACAATTATGTATATTGTTTGAAACGAGGAAGAATGTTTTATGTTCTAGTTAAAAAATATATATACATATAAAAAATGAGGGTTTGTTTTTCCTTTCTATTATATACTTTTTGCGTGATTCAATTTTTCTAAAAGATGACTATATAGTATATATACTAGGTATAACCGTATAAGCATGGTAGTATAGTAAATTATAGGTAATACTAATATACTTATTAGATTAAAGGAAAAAAAATATGGAATAAGTTTAAAAATAAAGAACAAAAAAAAAACGGACTACCTTCGTTTTAAACAAAAAAAACGACAAAAAAACAAAAAAAATGACAAAAAATGATTCACATCACTACACCAAACACACGATAATGAACACAATAATGGAGGACCTCGCAGATAGTCAAAGTTGCAAATGTCAAGGGACAACTGTATGACAAAACTAGTTAACAAGTTAAACTGTATAAATTGGGTGGAGATTTTTGAGCTTCAACCAAAAGATATATTATCAAAGTAAAAATATATTCCTCAGCATAAAATAAGAATCAGAAATAACAGAGAACCCTGGATAAATCTGTCTATTAAGAAAGGGATAAGAGAAAAGCCTTCAGCAAATTTAAGAGAACTCAAAATGAAAGGGACCTTGAAATCTACAGAAATAAGAGACAAGAAAGCAAGAAACATGAGAGAGAGTAAATGCAATTTAGAGATGAACTCAGCCAAAAATTTTAAAGGAAATCCCAAAAAGTTCTTTAGTCATTTCAACTTGAAAAATAAATCTAATAAAAAAATTGGACCCCTTCATGCTAACAAAATTATTGAGGAGCTAAATAGATATTTCTGCTCAGTATTTACAAAGGAAACTGTAAATAAAATTCAAGATTTTACATTAGTAACACGAGAGAGATAAATCATATATATTTTGAGGAAGTGGATATTTTGAGAGCAATTGACAGACTAAACATAGATAAGTCACCAGGACCTGATGAAATTTATCCTAAAATAGTAAAGGAAGCAAAATATAGCATAGCCCAAGCACTTAAAATACTTTTCAACCTTTCATTGATTAACAGCGAAGTTCCAGAAGACTGGAAAAAAGCAAATGTAGTCCCCCTTTTCAAAAAGGAAACAAAAACTTAACTAAAAACTACAGACCAATTAGTTTAACTTCTATTACAGTATTTGCAAATTACTAGAGTGTAATCAGACAAAAAATTACAATATTCTTAGAAGGATTAATTAGTAATAGCCAACAGGGTTGTGGAGTCGGTCCAAAATTTTCCAACTCTGACTCCACACATTGTAAAAATTCGACTCCGACTCCACACATTGTAAATATACGACTCCGACTCCACACATTGTAAATATACGACTCCGACTCCTCTAGTGTTTCACTCATCATAATAATAAGACATTTCATCACCACCACACTAAGTGTGAAATTTTATATTTTATATTTAAATAAATATTAATTGTATATTCTGAAAATGTAAAAAAAAAATATTAAAAAAACTAACTTAATCTAGGGGCTATCAATGAATAAGGTTTATTGACCAAAAAAAACTAAATAACCTAAATGTTAGTATTTAGGATTTAGAAATTAAGGGTGACACAGGACACAGAAATTGGAGTCGGAAGTTTTTTACCGACTCCACGACTCCACGACCCTGATAGCCAACCTGGCTTTCAAAATGGCAGGTCATGTTTGACAAACTTAATTGAGTTTTATGATACCATGTTAAAGCATCTGGATAAAAAAGAATCTGTAGATATTGTGTACTTGGATTTTGCCAAAGCTTTTGATACAGTTCCTCATAAGCAGTTGCTTGTTAAAGTTAAAGCTCATGGAATAAAAGGGAGAGTAGCAAATTGGATTGAAGAATGGCTTAAAGAAAGAGAACAGAGTCCAGTTAAATGGGACTAGGTCTACATGGAGCCTCATTCTGAGTGGAGTCCCACAGGGGTCAGTACTTGGACCTCTACTTTTTATTATTTATATTAATGACTTAGAAAGGGGTTTAAGTAATAAAACCTTAATATTTGCAGATGATACAAAATTGGGACAAAATGTAAGATCTTTAATAGGTGCCATGAAAATGCAAAAGGACACTGATAAAGTAGTTGCTTGGGCAGATAGATGGGAGATGAAATTTAATGTGGAAAAGTGTAAAGTTATGCATGTTGGTCATAACAATCCAGAATTTGAGTATAAATGGATGAAAGTTGGATAAATGAAGAAAAAAGATTGATTTGGGTGTCATTGTGAATCATGATCTTAAACCTACAACTCGTTGTATTGAAATTAGAAATAAGGCTAATGCTAGATTGAACCTAATGCAGAAACATATAGAATAGAAATTGCCAAAAATTATAAGTAGGCTCTACACTTCATACGTGAGGCCACTTCTTGAGTATGGCATTCAGTTCAGTAGTCCTTATTTAGAGCAAGACAGACAGACTAGAAAAAGTACAAAAGAGAGCCACAAGGATGATACCATGCAATAGACACCTTAGTTACAGAGAGAGACTGGAGCACCTAAACATGTTTTCCCTAAAACGAAGAAGGTTACGAGGTGATATGATAGAAGTATATAAAATAATAAATGAGTTAGATAATATAGACTTCCACTCTTTTTACAAAGGATCATAATGATAGGACAAAAGGCCATAGTCCTAAGCTTTTTCAGCAAAGATGTAAATCACAGTTAGTAGTAACATGGTTTTTCAAATAGAATAGTAAAATTCTGGAATACCTTAGATGAAGTAGTTGTGAGTTCCCATACTTTGGAGACTTTTAAGAATAAACTAGATAAATTAATGACTGAAAGAGGTATTTGGTATTGATGTTTTGCTAGAACTGGTAATAGTGTGAAGAGGTGGTTTGTGAACCCTTTCCACATATACATATAGTTTATTTGGGTAAATCTCATCACCCACAGAGTGATGGGATGCAGGGAGGCATCATCTTGGGTTAGGGGATACTGTCTTTATACCCCCCCCCCCCCCATTTAGAGATATTTCTTTGTTAAGCAGTGCCCCCCATAGCACTGTGATATATGAAAGACTTATGTTCACTTGCCTCATAGACACCTTTAAATGGGAGACCCTGAATGGGTGTACATTCAAATACTCTGTACAGTCTTTACAGTCCCACCTACTCCTTTTATCTTAACTGTAGAACTTGTATTACATTATTCAGGTTATAGCTATATAGATCCATGTAAAACTTCTTGTGATGAGATAACCATATGATGTCTACAATTAGTACAGTAGTGGTATACATAAGATCCAAAGTTTTGAAGTTAATGTACAGCTAGTAGATGTGTGACAATCTGCAGAGATCAATTGGATCTTAATTTTGCATGCAACTGTATTTATGGTTTGTTTATATTAACAGTGGAGCCACCCAGATGGGCCAGAGAGCCCCTAGTGTACCTACTATAAAATTTTTACCATGTTACCATGTAATTGAATATCTGGTTAGGTCAACTGTATACCCTTGATGATTGGTTAGGTTTAGTCGTGATACTTTCATTAAAACTAACGAAAATTACGCTAACTCAAAAATGAGTGATTTGCTATAGAAATGATAGTCAAAATCATTCAAATCACCTAAAAACACACCAGACACATATTTTTCATCAGAAAAACACTGTCCAGCGACTATCAAAAATTGACCAAAATTTAGACACTTCTACATGTGAAAGATAGTTTGTAGATTGTATATAGGGCCTAGTGTACATTGTTTGCTTCAGTTATATAGGCTACTGTGGTGGTAGTAAATGGTTTATGTTGGTTAGTGACCAAGTTTGACATCTTGCAAGATTTTATTATTAAAAAATGTTAATATTAGTCTTTTAACCCGCTCACATGCGGTTAAATAGTACAATATATTGAATTGCCATTCAAAAATTGACTAAGAAAATATATATCTTATCTTGTGCAGATTTGTATAAAACTTTTTTTTTTTAAATATATTTCCTATTTTTCGTATTTTCTCAATATATATATATATATTAGTGTATCCCAATTTATTTTGTTCCTGAAGTTTGTCATGCACACCCCCCTAATTTCTTCCACTCGTGAAAACATGCTAGCAAGATGAATTTCATTCATGTTCTTTAATTTTAAGGGTCCCCTCAAACCATGTGTTACTATTGCTGAACGGCTACTCTCTACCTTATACTAATTGTAGCATATTTCTTTTCAGGTTATGGATACAAGAGAGCAGGAGACTGTGTGGTTGGTGGGGGTGTTGCGAAATGAACCCCTGGAAACGCTGTCAACTCCCGACAGTGGGAGATGTTCTTCAACGTCTGTTTTCTTCACTCAGAAGAAAAAAATATCCATAGCGGAAGCTGCCAATATGTAGCTGATGAGGTTATGGCAGTGTGGGCTCGGGCATCTATTCCGACCTCCCACAAGCCCAAGTGCGTCGAGAGGATCAAGGCCCTCTCCACAGACTACAAGAAGGTTGCCAGAAACCAAAACCATGGGGGAGAGAAGCAACTGGAGCGGGAAAAGGGATTCCAAGCCAACCTGAATACACTGTTCAAAACAGCTCATGCCAACACCATGAAACTCATCAAAGTCCCCAAAGATCGAGACTTTCTGAATGACCACCGAACCGTGCGGAAGATGTACATCAGAAGAGAGGACCTGGAGTTTGCTCGCAGGGCAGCGGAGCGGGAGAAACACCGAGCAGCTGAAGAGAAGAGGAAGAAGAAAAGCCGCGAAGAGATGGACTCACTGCAAGCAAAGGGAATGGTGAAAAGTGGGTCTTCTTCTTCTTCGGAGTCCATGGCCGAAGCATCCAATGATGATGTCCAATATTCCTCTCCTGGTCCTTCGGCTCCTCGATCCACTCCCAAGGATGGCCAAGTGTCGGCAAGGAGGATCATCCAATATCCCAATTTTGCTGCAGCCCTGGATCAAACTGGAACCTCAGTACGCCAAGCGATGCACATTGTGGCTCCAGCACTCACTGCCGCGGGAGTTGAGTTATCCTCGGTCACCTTGTCCAAATCAAGTCTTCACCCTTCACAGCAGAAGTCCAGGAAGAACTTGGCAGCCAGAATCAAGACCAAGTTCAATCCTGATACGCCGCTTGTCGTCCACTTTGATGGCAAACTCCTCCCTGATTCAGATGGAGGGAAATCAGATCGCATACCAGTGGTGGTCAGCAGGAAGAATCTTGAGAAGTTGTTGGCAATCCCAAAAATCCCTGACAGCACGGGACAGCGGATGGCTGGAGCTGTTCTGAAGGTGCTGGACGATTGGCCGCAAGTTCAACCATGGATTGCCAGTCTCTGCTTCGACACAACAGCGGCGAATACCGGTATTCACAGCGGCGCTTGTACGATTATCCAGGACCAAATGGACCGCCGCGTTCTTTTCCTGGCTTGCACACACATGATGGAATTGGTAATCACCTCAGTCTTTGACCTGTTCTTCAGGTCTTCTGGCCCCGAAATTGCGCTGTTCGCTCGCTTCAAATCCCAATGGGAGTTCATCGACCAGAAGCAGGCTTCTCCGTTCAACGGCAATGGCCCAAGCGACATCCTTTCGGAATGGGTGGCGTTGAAAAAAGAGTAGATTGTCCACTTCATTGAAGACCAGCTTGAAGTTGGCCACCCAAGAGACGATTACCGGGAGTTCCTGATCCTCGCTCTGGTCTTCTTCGATGGTCATGGCAAACGAGATCTCCGGTACAATCGTCCTGGAGCATACCACCGGGCCAGGTGGATGGCCAAAGGCATTTACTGTCTTAAGATGTTCATCTTCCGAAGCCAATTCCACCTGACCACTCACTCACAGGTCCAGTCACTACGCAGGATAAACGTCTTTGCCGTCACCATCTACCTCCAGAGGTGGTTCGAGGCTCCATTGACGGCGGACATGCCCATCAATGACCTGGAGCTGTTGGAGGACCTAGAGCGGTACAAGGGGGTGGATCATGATGTAGGTACCGCCGCATTGACGAAATTCCGGGGCCACCTCTGGTACCTAAGCGAAGATTTAGCCGGACTCGCTATGTTCTCCTCCAAAACCACCGATGCAGAGAAGACGGCCATGCTCCAAAACCTGCACAAGAAGACCGAAAACCCAAAAGATCTGCGTTGGCTAGAGGGAAAGTGTGTCTTGACCGTGAGGCGGTCGGATTTGAGCACCTTGGTCACGAAAAGGACTCAAAACCTTTTTCATTGCCTGAAGCTGCCAGTTCCAAAAACCCCCAAAGATCTCGAAGGATGTGCACCATCGTTGAAGTCTGTGAACGACGCGGCAGAACGGGCGGTGAAACTGGCGGAAGATTTCAACGAGGGCCTGACAAAAAACGAGGAGGAACGGTAGCTCATGTACCAAGTCATCGAATACCACCGCCAGCAGTTCCCCTCAGCAGACAAAAAGATCCTCTGTCCCCCGAAATGAAATGTGCCATTAGGAAGAATTTCCATTTCCTTTAATTTAGTCATTAGAAAGAATTTACATTTCATTCTTCCATTCTAGAATGATTAATGCTGAGCATTTACGTTTGTTCATATAGGGTTGAATAAACAAGGTCAATGAGGGGACCCTTCCCCTCCTAATAGGCCAATGAAATTTTGCCCATTTTTTTCCTTTCTTCAAGTGTAATTAATTAAAAGGGTGTGCAATTTGACTCTTGCAAATTTTTATTTTCACACATGAGGCTGGGACACCCTAATATATATATATATATATATATATATAATATTTAGGAGAAATCCAATGACAAGGAGAAATGTAAATGCCATGAAAAGTCTTCTTTAATACGCAACGTTTCGAGCAAATACGCTCATCTTCAGGCTGTATGATAACTTAGAATTTAACCCTCTTTTTTCAGTCTTTTAAAGTTTGCCTTTATGAATAGGTTATAGAAATTTTCTTTGTCTGGTTTTTCATTCAATTATTGATTTTAATTTTACATTGTTATCATACAGCCTGAAGATGAGCGTATTTGCTTGAAACATTGCGCATTAAAGAAGACTTTTCATGGCATTTACATTTCTCCTTGTCATTGGATTTCTCCTAAATATTAAATTGAAGCTCTGTAGAAGCAACCCGCATGATTATATATATATATATATATTATATATATATATATATATATATATATATATAAACTATTTGTGAATATTTCCCATTTTTAGTATTTCTGGCTACTTCTGCGTAATTCAATTTATCCCGTTTTAAAATTAAATTATTATTATTATTAGCAATTATTGGTCTGTTAGTTTGCTATTTTTGTGACCACAAGTATGATGTGTCAGTTTTACATATTTGACTTCGAAGACGCAATCCGCCATATTGCCCTCGATGAAAACAAGAGTTTAGACCTTTTTTTCAATCACAGAATAATTAAGACATCTGTGACCTGCCCTAAATGCAATAATGCTTGTATTTTAAGAAAAGACCAAAAAGTCTTTAGGTGCCATAAAAAAAATCCTAAAAATAAATATGAGTCGTTTCAGTGTTTCAATCTTTAAGGGCACGCGAAATTTAGCAGACTACCCAGGCAAGGTAGGCACATGATGATGTAATAACATAATAACATTTGCATAATTTAGGTCTCCAGGGGTACGGGGGCTCCACCCCTGTAAAGATCATTTATCACAAACTGATCAGTCCTAATATTTTGCGGACAGTTCAGTACGTAACACCAGTTAGATCAATTGAATAGGTACCTGGTTAGGTCAACTGTACACCCTTGATGATTGGTTAGGTTGTCATGATATTTTCATTAATTTAAACAAAAATGACGAGTGCAAACTTTTCTGGTTAATTTTTAGGTGTTTTGTACGAAACTGCCATCCATTTCCTGTGCAAATGTGGTTTTCGAGATGATATCTCAAAAACTATGCATTTGCACAGGAAACAGATGGCAGATTCATGCAAAACACCTCAAAATTGACCAGAAAAGTTCTCTCATCATAAAAACAGACTGGGTGTAAAAACGAATAATTACCAAAAAATGTACATCATGACTTGGATTACCTCAATAAGCCAAAGTGGCTTCACGTTCTCCAAATGAAATTTCGTGTTAATATTATAAAACCATTAACTAATCAAAGATCATGGTGCACAGCAAAGGTTCTTTCACTTTTCAAGCTAACATAGGCCTAGTTCCTGCCAAACTTATGAGCGGCCTCGGCATTTGTAACTGCGAATTTCTAAAAAATAAACACTAAAGGTGGTGGTCTTGAACGGGGTGGTGATAGAGAATATGTTGAAATGGAGGTCCTTATATAAGGCTAACAAAATTTTTAAGCCTGGCTTATCAGTTCTGACACCTCACTTGGTCTAGCCCTCAACTTGCCTCTAATCCATTAATTTTGTGACAGTAAGCTACCACGACCGTAGTTCAGCTTAATATTAACTAGTCGTACTAAGCCTACATAGTATAAATATCACTAAAATAAGTGCGATAAGCAGCTTCAATTTAGGCCAAAATCTAGCCTAGCCTAACTTAAGTGAGTCTAACCGGCTGCTGTGGACACCACAACTTCGGATAAACCTTTATTTATTTAAAATGAGCAAAAATCGGTATTATAACCTGCAACGATCAACGACTAATACTGACGAAGTCACAATTACAAAAATGTTAAAGCAGCAGCTCAGCAAAGCAATCAGAGAAAGCGCCTCAAATATTTAGAAAAATGTTCTAATCCAGCATGGCAGAAAATACCTGAAACAAATGAATTACAGATTGCGTAAGATCACAAAAATTACAAATAGTCAACTTGAAGCTATTTGACACGTACGTGTACTTGAACATAAAGAATATGAAAATGAAAAATGGAAATGGAAAGGTTTATTGGCAGACTATAGTCCATATGACAGTATTATTAATAACTGAAACAAATGAATTACAGATGGCGTAAGATCACAAAAATTACAAATAGTTAACTTGAAGCTATTTGACACGTACGTGTACTTGAACATAAAGAATATGAAAAATGGAAATGGAAAAGTTTATTGGCAGACTATAGTCCATATGACAGTATTATTAATAAAATGACAGTTCACATACTAAGGATAGAAATATATACAGTTGGTTAGAAATAATACAGTAATGTCAAAGTTAAGTGGAGCTACAGACAGACATTTTCGTACCAAGAATTCCATAGCTTAGACTCTAAGCCTTAGAGGATAAACGGCAGGGCTCATGGATAGCTTGGATAATCGGGTTGGTTGAAATTTTAATTCTTTGCATTAGACTGTATTGAGCACGTCTTGTTACCTCCGGGAAGCTTGAGACATTGAGGGTAGCAAACATTTGCGAAGCTGAGCATCTCGGAGTTAATTTATGTAAGAGTCTAAAAGAGTAAAAAGACCTGTTGTACAGCAAATTTAGGGTTCTGTCAGAACCTTTTTTTATAATTCACCCAGAGTTGCTGTCCGTATATATTACTGCAGAAAGTACGAAAGGGTGTCTTTAGCGTCACCTGTATAGAACCGAAAGTTCCTTATAGTCATATTCGCTTTAGCACAAAGGCTTCGAGATTGTTTTCTTATATCTGAGTCATCACTCAAGGAGCTGGTGATAGTTTGACCCAAATACTTAAACTCTTATACTTCCTCAATTGCTTCACCTTTCATTTTAAACCTAATATCAGCTGGCTGATTACAGCTTTGAGGATGAAATTGCATAATCTTAGTTTTTGTAACAATAAAAAGAATATCATGTTTCTGCGAATACACCTCGCAGACTTTTAGTAGCCGATCCAGACCTTTAACAGAGGAACTTATTAACACCATATCATAAGAACATAAGAACATAAGAAATTTTTATAGTGGGCACACTAGGTGCCACTTCGGCCCATCGAGGTGGCTCCACTATGTAAAAACTGCCTGTACAATGGCAACAACCAATTTTTACAAAACTAATTAATTATCAATTTAAAACTAATTAATTATCAATTTAAAACTAAAGATAGAATCTCTGGATCCAGAGGATCAAAGTCATAATAGGCTACTATCCACAAATATGTTACACTCTATATCTATTTATAACTGACATGCAAATATATCAGATCCAAAGAATCCAGTCAATTTCATTACGGTACCCATCAATACCAGTACCTTGCCAACCAAAAAAAGTCACGGTCCATATCAATTGCTGACCAAGTCACAATTTACAACCTTATACATTACAATATATATACTTAGGAGGAAAAGTGTAGGTATGGAAAAACTATACGCGCTCACAACATGGTATCATATGTGGTACCTTTATTTCATAATTAAATACAAATTATTAATTAATTGAATTAAATATCTATACAAAATTGCCTCGGGATTGGCGACATAGCCTATTGGGAATGAAATAATTGCCATACGTACAAAGAACCTGTATGTATGAATCGAGCCTCACATAGCAACAAGAAAACCCAATTTATTGTTTAGTCTATCACAGAGAAGTAGACCAAACAAAATTTTGCCAGATCGGCAAATAATGAAAATACAACGTGAAGGAGCGAAGGAACGGCTCTCAGAGCACAGGGAGGATGTGCTTTTGTCTTCCCTAAAGTTCTGAGTGAATTCCTTATAATAAACTTAATAACAAAAAAAAACAAAAAGATAGGCCTATACCTTTAAGTGTTGATATTGTGACTGCCTATATTAATTACATCAAGTTAATTCATCGCGTAACTCCATCGTGGCGGCCCTACACCGAAAAAGATCGTAACGCCCTACATCGAAGCAAACTAAGGACCCAGCAAAAAAATAAGGTGGGACAATTTCTTTTCGTTCACATATAGGCATCTAAAATCCCGACGCTAAAATTACCATAAACAATTAAATATAAAGAGGTCCTTTAAAGACCTACATATTCATAACTCTCTAACGAAAAAACATAGGGCTTTTGTCGTTTAACTCTCCATTGAAATCTGCTGGAAATTTCCAACGGATGAGGGTATCAGGCAATCAACCCATAGCCCTATATAGTTTTTTCACAGTAGGTGTGGCTGTAAAGACTGTACAGTAATGTAGAAATGTGTGTGCACCCATTATGGGTCTCCCATTTAAAGGTGTTTGTGAGGCAAGTGAAGATCATGAGTTTTTCAATACCTCACAGTACTATGGGGGGCACCGCTCGGCAGAGGAATCTCTTTAAATGGGGTGTGTAAGGACAGAGAGTATCCCCTAACCCAAGATGCTGCCTCCCTATATCCCACAACACTTGTGTTGAGCTGTGGGATCTATCACTTAAATGCACATAATATATATGAAATAAACTAGTACCATTCATGCAATAAAAATGGCCTTAAGCACTATCACCAGATGTCCCTTGCAGACATCAAACTATCCAACCTTCTTTTGAAAGAATCAAGTGTATCTGAAGGCACCACTTCTTCTGTCAGACTGTTCCAAAACTTAATTACTCTGTTTGTAAAACTATGTTTTCTTAAATTTGTTCTACATCTTGGCTTAAATAATTTCATACTATGACCTCTAGTCTGGTTATTGTGATCTTTAATGAAAAGAGACTCAAAATCTATCTTATCCAACCCTTTTATCATTTTATACACCTCTATCATATCACCCCTTAACCTCCTTCTTTTTAATGAGAACATGTTTAGATACGCCAGTCTTTCCTTATATGTCAATTGTCTTAGAGATGGGATCATTCTTGTTGCTCGTTTCTGTACTTTTTCCAGTTTTTCAATATCTTGTATCAAATAGGGACTATTACATTGAATACAGTATTCGAGGAGGGGTCTCACATATGAAATGTATAGTTGCCTTATAATATTGGGTGATTTGTATTCAATGTGTCTCTGCATGAGATTGAGTCTAGCATTTGCTTTATTTCTGATTACCATACAGTGATTTGAGGGTTTAAGTTCATTAGTCACAGTGACATCCAAGTCTTTCTCTTTATCATCATTTTTAATCCAAATTCCATTCATATTGTATTCAAATTCTGGATTTTTTGGCCCAATATGCATAACCTTGCACTTATCAACATTAAATTTCATCTCCCACTTATCTGCCCAGGCTGTTACTCTGTCTAAGTCTTTTTGTATTGTCATTGCTCCTGCTACTGACTTAACATTATGGCCTAATTTTGTATCATCAGCAAATTTTGAGGTTTTACATGATAAGCCCTTCTCTAGATCATTTATATAGAGTTATTGACAACAAAAAGCAGAGGTCCCAGCACAGACCCCTGTGGGCCTCCGCTCAATACGGGTCTCCAAGTAGACTTATTTCCATTTAGATGAACTCTCTGTTTTCTGTTTCTCAGCCATTCTTCTATCCAGTCAGCTATAGCTGCTATATGACCTCTTATACCATGGGCTCTAACTTTTACTAACAATCTTGCGTGAGGAACAGTATCAAATGCCTTTGCAAAATCTAAGTATACTATATCTACTGGCTCTTTATTGTCCAAATGCAATAGGACTCCATCATAAAATTCAATCAAGTTGGTTAGACAGGACCTTCCATTTCGAAAGTCATGCTGGCTATCATTTATAAGGTTGCACTCTTCAAGGAACTCAGTAACTTTACCTCTAATGATACTTTCGAGTAATTTGCAAATAATGGAGGTGAGGCTGATAGGTCTGTAGTTTTTTGCGAAGTTCTATTTCCTTTTTTAAAGATTGGAGCCACATTTGCTTTCTTCCAATCCTCTGGAATTTCAGTACATATCAATGATTTATTAAAAATAATTTCTATTGCCTGTGCTGTATTCTTTTTGGCAGCTTTTATGACTATTGGATGCATTTCATCTGGCCCTGGAGATTTTTCCATTTTTAATTTATCTATTGCTTTTAGGATAGCAAGTTTTGTTACCCTTAATTCATTTATTTCTCTATCTTGTCCTGGTAATATAAGATCAGGAATATTATTTAAATATTCATTTGTGAATACTGATGAGAAGTATTTGTTTAGTTCTTCAGTTATTTCAAGATCATCATCTATAGTTTTATCATCTATATGGAGGGGGGCCAATTTTCTTTTTCACTCTACTTTTCAAAATGAAGTGATTTAAAAACTTCTTAGGATTGTTTTTTGAATTCTTAGCTAGGCTTTTTTCCAGGTCTCGGCATCGGCATAAACTAAGTTATTTTTCCTTGTGTTATCTATACAACATCCCACTGTTGCCTCATTAAGTGAAGCAATTAATCCGTCAATATACACATTAAACAGAGTATTTCTTTACTATTACACCGGTCTCCAGTAGAAAGTTTTAAAAGCTGGTTTTCAATGTGCTGAATTAAAAAATTATACTCATTTCCGTCGCAAATGATTTGTTAAAGAGATATTGAAACTTAAACTCTCTAACGGGAAAAGGGTAAAAAAATGGCGCTTCCACTGATTTTAATTTGAATCAGTTAGTGGACATGGCTTCCTGTGGTCTGTGCTCCTTTGATTATTTTCGCTGTATCGCCGGTAAATATTTACTAGGTTAGGTTAGGTTAGGATAGGTTGTTTTATGTTAGGTTAGGTTTGCTTAGGTTGTTTTAGGTTCGGCCAATTTTGAAGGTGAAATTTATGTTTTTTCTATGGTTTTTGATGTGTTTTGTATTAATCTGACTTTCAAAATCTTCGGAAACCACTCGTTTTTGTGATTCTCCCGACCCAAAAACTCCCGGTTCCCACTGGGGGTCCCCCAGGTAAAGAAGGGTAAAAAAGGGGTAAAAAAGGGTTGAAAGTTTTAAAAGCTTTAAGCTTCAATAACGCTTTAACAAGTCATTTGCAACGGAACTGAGTATCATTTTTTAATTCAGCACATTGAAAAACATTGAAAACCAGCTTTTAAAACTTTCTACCAGAGACCGGTGTAATAGTAAATATTTATCTTAAACAGCATCGGAGAGAGCAAGGAGCCTTGTCTCACCCTGCAAAAGGAGCCAAAACATTCGGATAGTACATTGCCCCACCTAACGGTAAAAGATTGATGGGAATACCAAAATTTCAATAAATTTAATATGTACATGGGAACCTTCCTCTCTTCTAGTTTTTTAAATAAAATATTGTGGTTCACTCTATCATATGCCTTACTTATATCTAAGAAACTAAATAAGTTTCCACTCTTTGTTATTACGTTTATTGACCAATATCCATAACGCTAAACAATGATGGAACTCTGAAACATACAAACAAAACATAAACACATACATGAAAAATAAAGGCATCAACATGAAGACACTGATCAATAATAATGAATATTCTCTATCTCCCCCCGAGTCTTTGATATAGTATAGTGAAAAAAAGGGGAACAAAGACATATATGTAGTAGTGTGGTACAGGGTATGGGTGTCGATGGCGAGAGGGGGTTGTTCATGTAGAATGTAGCGTGTTCGTCATATCGTAATCGCTCTGCCATGAAGGTGTCTTCCTATCGCGTCCGGAGCGTCTGACGGCAGGGACATCGGTTGGAGAAGCGGGACACCTGGACGCAGCACCTGGAGCAGCAGGTTGCGAGGAATCTCGTTGCTGGACGCGTTCAATGGGTGCCAGGGATGGTGTTGGTGGGCACTGCTGAGGGTGCGCAGCTGGTCTGGAGGGCAGGCCTCGTGTTGGGGTGTGCAGTGGAAGTGATGTGGGGCTGGTCGGTGAGGTTACGTTGCCAGCCGATTGGTGGGCGGTAGGGGATGATCGCTCGACTGCGGACGGGGAACGTGGTTTCGGGTGTGAGGTTGCGCACTGCTGCAATTCGGGCGCAGGGCTGGAGAGGTGAAGGCGGGAGTCGTCCATACGTGGTTTTGGGGGTGAGGTCGCGCACTGCCTCGATCCGGGCGCAGGGCTGGAGAGGTGATGGTGGGAGTCGTCCCCGATGGTGAGGCGGCGTCTGTGCGGTTGGACGGGCACGTATTTCCTCAGAAATTTTCTGTTTCGCAGAGTCACTCTGCCTGAACAGTCAACCTTCACCACGTATTGATCGAACTGTCGCACTTCTATTACCAGGCCAGTCTTGTCCCATTTCCTGGGTTGGGGCCGATCTGGTTCTGGATTCTGACCCTGTCTCCGACCACGAGTGGGGGTAACCGTCTGGTGTGCTCGGACCAGTATTCAGTGGCTCTCATGTGCCTGTTCCGCAAGGCATCCTCCCTCGCCGCCAACGTCCCGAGCCAGGTATCGTGTGGCTTGTACCTGCCGGGCACGATCGGGATGAAATCTTTGATCGGACGGCCGAACACACACATAGCGGGAGACAGCTTGGTATCTTTGTCAGGCGTGTTGCGGTATTGTAGCATGGCTCGCTGAAAAGCGTCTGTATCGAGCTCACCGTTCGGTCCTGTGTTGTCTGTGATCAGTCGTTTCGCTGTTTTCACGCCAACTTCGGCTCTGCAGTTTGAATGTGGAAAAGCTACCGAAGCCAGACGGTGGTGTACGCCCCAGTTCCCCAGGAAGTGACGAGTAGCCGTGGATGTGAACTCAGGGCCGCCGTCAGATGACAGTTCGTCGCAGATGCCATAAGTCACGAACACCCTGCGCAGGCTGTTGATGAGGCCTCTGGCGCCATCCGTGGTCCTCTCCACAATCGGCCAGTTTGAGTACCTGTCGACGATCACCAGGTAGTTGGTACCTTTATAGTGGAAATAATCGGCACAGATGCACTGGAAAGGGTAGACGGGGGACACCGGAGGAATTGGAGGAGCACTGGGCTGCGAAGGTGCCATACGGTTGCAATGGTTGCAACTGTTCCTGAGGGTAGTGATAGCAGGGGTGATGCCGGGCCAGAACACGGACACCTCAGCCCTCGCGACCATCGACGATACGCCCTGGTGGGCTGCGTGGAGCGCGTTCAGTACATCCTGCCGGAGAGAGGGAGGGATCACAACACGGTTTTTGAATACGACGACGCCGTCCACCGTGTACAGGTCCTCTCGGAATTGGTAATATTCTCTGAGTGGGGGTGGGAGCTCGTGACGGAAGTCAGGCATGCCTGACTCGATTATCGAGACGAGCTCTGTCATGTGTTGGTCGCTGCTCGTCGCCAATCTTACCCGGTCCCAGGTAACGGACTGCAGCGTGTTCAGAGCTGAGATCGCGGACCATAACCTCGTCGTCGAGGGCTTCGTCGTTGTACGCAGCCGTTCCCTCTGTGCGTATGCCAGCTAAGAATGAGTGGCGCAGAGCAGCTGCCGACGGTAGGTCATCATCAGCAACAGCGTCTTGGCTACTAGCGGAGATGTCGTCTGCCAGGAGCATCTTTTCAGGTTGGCGGTCGCCGGTGGGGTGGCGGGACGTAGCGTCAGCAGCGCGATGCCTCGCACCAGGTACATGGATCATGCGAAATCTGTAGCGGAGAGTCTTCTCCTTCAGATTTCTCAGTCGAGCATTCGGTAAGTCTTCCAGCGACCTGTCGCCAAACACCTTCAGCAGCGGTTTGTGGTCAACCGCGATGATGAGGTCATCGCAGCCGAGGACGAAGTACCTGGCCTTGTCCAGTGCGTCAGCGACTGCCAGAGCCTCCCCCTCGATCGGCGCGTAGCGTGACTCGGCGGGGTGGGTGAAGCGACTGCCAACGAGGGTGACCATCCAACCAGTGCGGCAGCAAAAGGGTTCAGCACCAGGACATTCACAGTGCTTCTGGGATAGCCAGAATCCGATCCCTGACTTCGACCAATCGGTCGCAAGACAGGTCGGCTTTGTTTTGTCAAATATACTTACACCCTCCTCGATCTCACTGATGATCACCACCTTCGACTCTTCAAACAGATTGTTGAGTTGATCATCCCATCGGAAGGGCGTGCCGGGCTTCAAGAGTTGGCGAAAAGGTATCATTCTCTTTGCCATAGCGAAAGCATACGCCACCTGGTTAATTAGCCCAAACCATGAGCGAATGTCGGTTATGTTCTTTGGTGTAGGAAAGTCACGGATGGCCTGCAGATACTTCTCGCAGGGTCGTACTCTGTCGAGTGTGATTTCGAAGCCAGCAAACTCCACAGTGTCTTGTCCAAATACAAACTTCTCAGGGTTCAGCGTGATGCCGTGTCTGCCGCAGATGTCAAGCCAGTTGACTGCTTGGAAGAAACTTTGTCTCAGGTCGTCCGACCAGAGCAGCGTATCGTCGATACACTTGGTTTTGTTTGGAACGTCGGATACTATTTCGTCGTAACGTCTCGAATAGCCATCACCAGAGGCGATATAGCCCTGGGGCGCCGTGCGGTACCGGTACCTGCCCCACGGAGTGATGAAGGTAGTCAGGTGACGGTCTTCCTCGCGGAGGGGCACGCTGTGGTATCCGTTCCAGGCATCGAACACGGTCTTCTTCTTGCCATGGGGCACCGACCGTGCCTGGTGGAACGGTGACTGAGTATGGTGTGTCTCGCGGGTGGCATGTATGTTCAGGGGCTGGAAGTCGACCGTGCGGCGTGGCTTCCCGTTCTTCTTGGCGCACACCACCATCCGGTGACACCATGTCACCGGTTCGCCGACCGGCACTGGCTCGATTACGCCCAATTTCACGTCTTGGTCGAGTCCACGCTTGACGTCATCTTGCCAGTGAAGAGGGACGGGTACCGGGGTGTGATATGCCACCGGGTCAGCTAGAGGGTCCACCATAAGTTTCAATGGAGGGCCCTCCATCATTGGCAACGGCTGATGCGCACACGTGTTAAATGTGCTTGACTTGTAGTATTCGACCAAGTACTGCCGCAGTCTGTCGCGGTTCTTCTCAGTCGCCAGGAACGGTAGTTGTGATGGCGGCCGGGGCGGTGTTTGACGTATCGGGCAGTCGCATGGGCTGGTCTGACCGCTCTCGCTGCTGATAGCACTATCTCTCGCCGGCACCTCATCGCTCGCGGTGTCGGCTGCCGAGGTTGCCTCGAGTCGATGCGAAGACGTCTCACCGATCATCGGGAAGTTGTCGGTGATCATGCCGAGCGCGATGCATGCCTCCTTGCTGAGGAACAGCTTGTCGGAGTTGTCCGTGACATAGGTGAGTTGACGAGTTGTTACCACTTTACCGGTTTTGTCCTTTCCAGAGAGTCGCAGGATGACGGCGCCGAGTATTTTGATGCATCCGTTGTTGGCGGCGTGCATTCTCATCGTGACGGGGATAAGGTCGGCTTGTTTGAGGCCTATGCGGTGGATGACTTTGATGCCTGCCAGACAGCTCTGGCAGCCGGTGTCAGCCATCGCACCGAGTGTAGCAATCTTGGGCGCGGCCTTTAGCTCGAATCCGAATGCAGCGTAATCTTCATCGACGGCTGTCACTGTGAGGTTTATGAATGGCTGAGGTTTGGAGGCTTGCTTAATCCATGTGTCGGAAAGGCGATGATAAAGATGATGGTCAAGGGCGATGACTCTCCTGATGCGGCGTCGGCCAGTTGTGGCAATCGAGCAGAGGGCCTCGAATACAGCACCTTCTTCGCATATTGCATGTGAATTCGCTACTATCTCGACTCTTGATGGTTTGTGCTTGCTCCTACACACTGCTTCAAAGTGGTTCTCACGATTGCAGTGGCTGCATGTGTGGCCATAGGCTGGGCAGTCTTTCTTTCGGACCCTGCCTGGGGCACTTTTGCCGTGCCCTTTCCTGCCGCAATATGAGCACACCTCATGGTTGCCGACTGTCATCTCCTTCAGAGCGTCCTTCTTGTTCCGTCTGTAGGCGCTGTTAGCAGCCTCGACGCCCTGAGAGTCGAGGAGACGTGATGCTGAGCGCTTGCCGGATTCTTTGGCCTCGACGAACTGGAAGACCTGCTCTAATGTCATGTTCTGGTTCGTGTTGCCGAGTAGGTCCAGTTGAATCTCGGGGTCCTCAATGCCGCGGGTCAGGACGTCGCGCAAGATGGCCTCCGTGTAGTTCACATCCGCATCGCAGCTCGAGCATTTGGTGATGTACTTGCATACCCCTGCCTGGCCACGGAGTCGGGCGCCGAATGAACGCACGGTTTCGTCACGGTCTTGGCGCATGTTGTGCAGCGCCACTCTAGCAACCATGGTGCTCTCTTCTCTGACTGCGAGTTTCTTTATGGCTGCGAGCACCTCATTTTCACTTCTCCCTGTCAGACTACCACCGGCTGATCGTGTGAGGTCTTTGTGAAGGGGTTCATCGCAGCACTCCAGTAGCTGCACCACTTTGTCACGACCCGTGATTTTGGTGGCATCCACATAGTCCATCCATCGCGATGTGAAGTACGACCATTCCTCGCTCGTGCCAGCTAAAGATATTGTTGGTCTTTTCACCTTCTCCACTTTGGCTGTGGCGCCGGCAACGGACACGGAATGGACAGTGCAGTGGGCTGTGAGGAGTGCTGCTACAATGGCATCGCTGTGTGCGGGGGTCTCATATGCGCACCCCTCAATTGGACATTTCACCACGGGCATGTTGACCTGTTGAGATTCACTATTGTTTTGTATAAAGTTCCATCATAAGTAAGATTCCACTTTTTGTTATTACGTTTATTGACCAATATCCATAACGCTAAACAATGATGGAACTCTGAAAAATACAAACAAAACATAAACACATACATGAAAAATAAAGGCATCAACATGAAGACACTAAGCAATAATAATGAATATTCTCTAGAAACAGCTATAAATAGTTGAATTACTATCAGTGTATTTAGATATTGTTTCTTTACGTGTTAGAAAATCTAGAAGAGGAAGAGCCATTGTTGTCCCAAGGCGATATGATGACTAAGCTCATTGATGCAGCATTGCTTGTATATATTAAGTTAATCTCATAATTGTAAGGTTAGTGAAAAATTCACTTAATTTAGAGCTAGCATTTTTGGGCTCTTGTGGCATCATTGTTTGGGCACTCTTGTGGCATCATTTTTTTGGGGCGCTGCGCATCCTTCCAACTCATTTGTTGAATGCGGCACTTACAGGGCGTGGTCTTATAGAGAGCTCTCTTGCAATTCAGTTTGGTTGTTTAGATACAAGATTGTTGCATCGTGCAATGGTGCAGGTTGTGTTGTTGTTGCAAGGTTTAGAAGGAAGACCATAAATAGTGCCCCTTTTGTTTTTTATCTTAATTTTATGCAACTGAGGTCTAAGGTAGGCCCACATCGAGTCAGCAACCCTGAGGTAGGACCTAATAGGACCTCCAAGTCCGTAAGTTTTTAGTCTAGCTTAACTTGGGCTGTAGGTTAAACTGGTCCTTCAGAGCTTGGCCGTTCATTCAGGGCTCAGCTCGGATTCTGAACCCAATAAAATAAAAATAAAAATAAAAATCAGACAACAGTTTTGGATTCCCAAAATTAGACAAGTAGTGGAAAAGGTCTTGCATAAATGTGTGGTTTGCAAGCGTTGGAGTGCAAAGCCTTATTATGAAAAGGTGGCTCCACTTCCAAGAGAACGGTGTGTCTATACTGCCCCATTTGATGTAGTGGGAGTAGACTTCGCAGGTCCAGTCTATGTGTATGAGCAAGGGGAGTCTAACAAAGGTAATATATGTCTTTTCACATGTGCTACCACCAGAGCAATCCATTTGGAGTTGGTAAGCAACTTAAGTAGTAATGTATTTCTTTTGGCCTTTAAAAGGTTTGTGAACAGAAGGGGTTTCCCAAATAAAATCATATAGGATAATGCAAAAACCTTCAAAAAGGCTGCAAAGGAACTCCAAGAAGTTTGGTCCTTGCTAAACGAGGAGGGATTCCAATCCTACTTTTCACACCATGGGTGTTATATTTTTTTTTATTGGGTTCAGAATCCAAGTTGAGCCCTGAACGGCCAAGCTCTGAAGGGCCAGTTTAACCTACAGCCCAAGTTAAGCTAGACCAAAACTTACGGACTTGGAGGTCCTATTAGGTCCTACCTCATGGTTGCTGACTCGATGTGGGCCTACCTTAGGCCTCAGTTGCATAAAATTAGGATAAAAAACAAAGGGGGCACTATTTATGGTCTTCTTTCTAAACCTTGCAACAACAACACAACCTGCACCATTGCACAATGCAACAATCTTGTATCTAAACAACCAAACTGAATTGCAAGAGAGCTCTTAATAAGACCATGCCCTGTAAGTGCCACATTCAACAAACGAGTAGAAAAGACGCGCAGTGCCCCAAAAAAATGATGCCACAAGAGTGCCCAAACAATGATGCCACAAGAGGCCAAAAATGCTAGCTCTAAATTAAGTGAGCTCTCTTGCAATTCAGTTTCGTTGTTTAGATTCAAGATTGTTGCATCGTGCAATGGTGCAGGTTGTGTTGTTGTTGCAAGGTTTAGAAAGAAGACCATAAAGAGTGCCCCTTTTGTTTTGTGTCTTAATTTTATGCAACTGAGGCCTAAGGTAGACCCACATCGAGTCAGCAACCATGAGGTAGGACCTAATAGGACCTCCAAGTCCGTAAGTTTTTAGTCTAGCTTAACTTGGGCTGTAGGTTGAACTTGCCCTTCAGAGCTTGGCCGTTCAGGGCTCAGCTAGGATTCTGAACCCAATAAAATAAAAAGAATAACTTTAAGTACATACAGTGGCGGTTCCTCATATGGGCAATATGGGCAGCCGCACAGGGCGGCATTTGTGGAGGGGCGGCATGAGCGCCTGCAAAAAAAATAAAAATAAAAATAAGAATAAATAAATAAAGAAATAAATAAAAATAGTTTATTTATGGCAGTTGTGCAATTTAATTTGTATTTTTCCTGTTCATAGTATCATAATTACATTCTCTTAAGTGAGTTATTCTATTTACGTGATGAAGGATTTGTAAAATTCAGAAATTTGAGTCTTTGTTTTGGTTCTGAAGTTCCAACAATTAGTCCAATAAAAAGTTATTTTGTGAAAGAGTTATGTCTGTCCTTTATTTTGGGGGGATTCGAATGTGTGTGTGTTGGCGAACAGGGGGGGGGGCGCTGAAGGTGAGGTTCGCCCAGGGCGTCATGTAAGCTAGGACCGCCACTGAGTACATAGATACACAAGTCAGTTGAGTGGAACTTTTAAAACCAAACTGATTAGGAGATGTCCATAGGTCATCATTTAATCTGAGTAACAAGAGTTTTTCTAGTAGTTTTGAGAAGCAAACTATATATATGGTGTTTAAGGTCGACCCTAGAAATATATTTATTTAAATATATTTAAGTTCAGATACCAAATACCAAATACAAACTACAAATTCCGCTAATTTCATATATATATATATATATATATATATATATATATATACACACAGTGTTGGGCACTAAAGCGTTAATCCGATAACAGTTAATTAACGAAGTTAACTTTTTTAACGGACTATTAACGGAAGTTAATTTCCATTTATCGTTATCGGACTAGTTAACTTCCGATAACTCGATATTTAGTCTGTTAAAGTCCGTTAACACGTTAACTGCGAGGAGTCATTCACGGAAGATCACCGCTCCGCGAATGAATTTAAACCGCCATAACTCCAGTCTGCCAATTCCGTCCTCTGCCGCAGTGGAACGGCTCTTCTCTCTCGGCAAGGACATCCTGAGGCCCAAGAGGTCAAGACTGGCAGTTGGGCCTAACTTTGAGAAGTTGGTCTTTCTGAAGGGCAACCAGCACATTGTGTCATAGTCTTTAATAAATGTGCCTAAAATTTAATTTTACCTTTCAGTTCCCGCCATAATAATTCTCTGGTAAATTAAAATTTAGTTAATGGTTAGTGGTTACAAGGGTTTCAAAACATGTAATCAGTACATTTTTTATTAAAAATAAAAAAAAAAGTTCCCTCGCAAGATACTCGTCATGCTGACGCACGTGTTCGAATTTCGCTGACCAACACGGAAATCTCCTCTCTTGTTTACTTCTAATTCAAAAGCATGATTATGTTATATATCGTTATGCGTGTTATGTATATATATATGTGCCCATGTACTTTGTGTTAAATCTCAAAATAATAGTTATCCTAATGTAAATATGAAACACTGTAAACTATAGTTAACTGTGGTCAATTGTAATTAACTATAATGATTTAATATGATGTAATTAATGTACTTTAATGAAACTGTAGTTAACGATAATAAATGAATGTGAATTAATTGGTATTATAATCATAGTTATAGTAAAGCAAAATTACAATGTACTGAATGTCCGACCCGACATTATGTCGCCATTAGGAATGTATACGCGGCGATATTTTTTCGTTGGGATAAATTTTTGATGTGCTTTCGACTTTGTCAAATAATTGGTGACTTGTTCTTTTTAAAATTTCTTAATAATTTTCTTAGATTTAGCTTAATAATGAATCCTGATTGAAAGTTGCAGTGTTCATGTTTTGTATACATTCTCTCTTCGTTACAAAAGATGAAGTCATGTTTTGCCTAAGCATTTAATTGTAAATCTTAAACCTTTAATTTTTGCTCATATGAATATCTTAGTATATAGATGCATAGTTCAATTTTCGCTTCTAATTAACTCGGCGGATCAGGAAAACAGCAGATCTGAAAATACGCGGTTTAAGATAAAAATATGGCTTCCTCTTCCTATATCCTGTTTATCTGTTTAACCATTGTCATAACTTAAAATTTACTTTATTTTAATTATTGTGCAAAAATAATACAGCCTTTTCAACATTTAATAATGATGATGTTAGTAGAATCGGGGTATATAAACCCATATAATTTCTTCCATGTTCATTCAGAATCAGATTCAAAGGCTGAGCACTGCCTGTACATTTTAGCAGTAAATTACAGTAAGAAAAAGTATTTATCTTCTCCTTCGAGCCTTGCTCTCTTCAGAGAACTTAGTCATTAAAATTTCCCGATACATTATAAGAAGAATCCGGGAATCTTCAGAGAATTTAGTAAGCCTCCCAGGATCCTCCGAGCCACTATAGAAGAACTCGGAGAGTAATATAGAAGAAACTACTGCAAGTAACACGTCCGATGCTGCCACCTAACTAGAACCCCCATCGACTTCAAACCAACCCAGGCCATAGACGGAGGGGTTAACATATATATATTCTAGAAAGAGACAAATTTATTATGATATAGTAATAATTGCCGACATCTGCCAGTTACAAATTAAAAATTACTATATTACAAAGTCTGAACAGTGTAATAATATGGTTATTTGGATAATACCTATTACCATTAGTCCATTAACAATTAATGTCAATGATTTGTTTGAAGATATTAAAAAGACGCATTATGCCTCCTACTTCTGAACTCTTCATTGAATTTGAAAGGGCAAATTCGCTGTTTGGACAAGAATCATTACTGATGCATTTCTGTTCTTCTTGTTCATCCAGAAGCCGATTTAGTTCATTCAGTTTCGATTATTTGAATTGTTGTTTACACACTGAAATCAAACATTCAACATCTGCCAATAATTCTTTGAAAAACACAATATCTGAATTTTCTTTAGTAACAGTTCTACTTTATTTTTATTCTAAAAAAAATTCTCCATTTATAAGTCGAGAGGACTCGTTTCTAGACTACTTTTTTTTTTTTTAGTGCCTCGTTTTATTGAGAAATGGAATTGAGGTTTGAGAAAATCTTTTGTCGAAGACGGTGAATCTTGACATAATGTATCGCAGGTACCATCTTGCGGTTGGTTCTACATTCTCTGTGCAAAAACCAGCTTAACATTGCTCAGTTTCCAAATTTAGCTATTTATTATCGGTAAGATGATCCGTAGTCTCATCATCAGAGGTTTTCTCCTGCTTCCCAAAATTACTAATGACACGGCCATACTTCACATACGGCAACAAGAATGGCATTTGATATTTCGAATGCCACTCAGTTCTTGACTTTTTTATGTTGAACCACTTCTACCAGGTTTTCCTACTTTCATGCTGCAACTGAAAATCTTTCTTAAGTTGATCCACTTTTCTTTAACTTCAGAACCTGTAAGGGCAAGAAAATGCATAAAACAAAACTCCTTTTCACATACTGTATTATTATTGAAAATGAAAATGAAAATGAAAATGAAAAAGTTTATTGGCAGACTATAGTCCATATGACAAATATTATTAATACAATGACAGTTCATATACTAAGGATAGAAATATATACAATTGATTAGAAATAATACTGCACTGTCGAAGTTGAGTGGAGCTACAGACAGACGTTTTCGTACCAAGATGTCCATAGCTTAGAGCAGCGCTGTCCAACTTGCGGCCCGCGGAATGGAATTTTGCCAAATTTCATTTCTGAATTTTCTTCCCTATTTTGTCATTTCTAGTAGGGAGAACAACATTCAGCGGGTTCCTAAGTCGTATTAACCAACAGTGTATGATTATAGGCAACATCTTGGCCGCGCTTTATAGAAGTTGGACAGCACTGGCTTAGACGATAAATGGCAGGACTCATGGATAGCTTGGATGATCGGGTTGGTTGATTTTTTAATTCTTTGCATTAGACTGTGTTGAACACGTCTTGTTACCTCCGGGAAGCTCGGGACATTGCGGGTAGCAAACATTTGCGAAGCTGAGTATCTCGGGGGTAATTTATGTAAGAGTCTAAAAGACCTGTTGTACAGCAAATTTAGGGTTCTGCCAGAACCTTTTTTATAATTCACCCAGAGTTGCTGACCATATATATTACTGCAGAAAGTACGAAAGAGTGTCTTTAGCTTCACTTGTACAGAATCGAAAGTTCCTTATGGTCATATTCGCTTTAGCACACAGGCATAGGGGAGAGCAAGGAGCCTTGTCTCACCCCGCAAGAGGAGCCAAAACACTCGGATAGTACATTGCCCCACCTAACAGTGAAAGATTGGTGGGAATACCAAAATTTCAATAAATTTAGTATGTACATGGGAACCTTCCTGTCTTCTAGTTTTGCAAATAAAATATTGTGGTTCACCCTATCATATGCCTTACTTATATCAAGGAAACAGCTATAAATGGTTGAATTACTGGCAATGTATTTAGATATTGTTTCTTTAAGTACGTAGATACACAGGTCAGTTGAGTGGGACCTTTTAAAGCCAAAGTGATTAGGAGATGTCCATACGAAATCATTTAATCGGAGTAACAAGGGTTTTTCTAGTAGTTTCGAGAAGCAGGAAGCGACAGCAATAGGCCTGTAATTATTGCTGGACAGAATGTCTCTGCACTTATTTCTGACCAGGGGCAAGATATATACCCTCATGAACTCTGCAGGGATATAGCTATGAGCCAGCATGGCTGATAGGAGCAATGATATATGCAGACATACTGAGTCATTTGCATATTTTAAGTGCTCACTCGATAAGTCATCTACCCCTGACGCAGAACCAGTCTTTAACTCTTTAATTAACCTCTTTACTTCAGAAAATGATATCAAAATATTTTCCCTTGTCCCTCCCACAATCGTTTCGCTGCAATCTATCTTAAGATTATCCCTACTCACACTGTTAAGAATGTTAGAGTAGTGGTGTTTCCACAGCTTTGCAATTTCATCCTCCCCCAACACCCCATCGATTGTCGGAGGGAGGACATTTTTTACACCCGTTTGATTCTTAACAAATTTCCAAAATTTGTTATTATCGTTATTTATACAAGCTTCACAGGCTTTTGATGCTCGAATAGACTCTTCTTCTTGTTTACATCGCCTTATGGCCGCCTTATACTGACCCCGACTTCTACACATATTCATGTATACTGGTCCTAATCTGGGTTTACCATGAAAGCTCCACAAATCATAGGCGTCTTCCGATTCCTTCTTCAGGGGGGCAATAAAATCATTCCATCCAGGAATAACCTTAGTATGATAGTTATAAGATTTAATCAGGGGGCTTCCTGCTTCTCTTAACATAGATATTATCTTACTATAATACATATCTATGAGTTTACAGTGAGAATCATTTGAGCAAGGATTATTACAGGCAAGGTGCAAAATTTCTAAATTATTAAAGAGGTGACATGTTCTGTCTTTGTATTCTATTCTCTGCTGCATGTTAACATTGGACCAATCGACGCGATTATTCTTAGCTATTGAGTTCTTGTTAAGTCGTGTTGCGCATAAATTGGTAACGTTAATTAATATTTCTAATGGTCTATGATCGGAAAGAGGGAAATCATGCAAAATATGAACTCTAACAATTTGATCCTTTAGATTATTACTAGCGAGACAATAATCAATCCACCTGGTGGTATCACTCATATCGCTGACATATGTAAAATTACCACTGGCTACCCCTAATACATCTACATCACTTATACTTAAATTGGCCGACTCGCACATGTTACCCAATCCTACAAAGAATTCCGAGTTCACATGTGCGTTAAAGTTCCCCATTATTATACAGTGAGAATATTTGGGGTTATCTGATAATGACTTAATTTTGTACATCAAATCAATGTATTTATCTAGATTACTGCCGTTGTTGTATGGTAAATAGCCGTTTACAATTAATATGCAATCATTGTTCACTTGTAATTCAATGCCTAACAACCTTACATTATCGCTTGTTAAAAATTTTATGTTTTCACAAATTTATCCTTAATTTAATAAGAAAGCAACACCACCAAAAGGCCTACCGTACATTAGGGCGGCTCGTTTCTACACTTTTTTCGATATTTGATTGGGGGTAGTGCGGAAAAGTTGCGATTTGGAGAGAAAATAAAGTGTGTAAAATTTTTTTGATCTACGTCAATACCTTCCGGTGGCGGCGAGTCCTTAAAAATCGAAAAATAGGCCTAACGGGGTACATTGGAAAATAGTTTTAAAGACTTACAAAATAAACAATAAAAATTTCAGCACAATCTGTTAATAACTTCCGGTGGCGTCTTAGCCGTTAAAATATGCAAAATATTGATTTAAAGCAAGTTTTAACAAGATGTTATACAAATGTTAATTCCGGTATATTTCTGTGCAAACAACCCTGAGAACACTATTATAGGCTTGAATAAATTAATAGCAGTCATTGAACAATGAACATTATATAAAAATTATATAAAATTATATAAAATTTTTGTTTTTAGGCCTATTTTTCGATTTTTAAGGACTCGCCGCCACCGGAAGGTATTGACGTAGATCAAAAAATTTTACACACTTTATTTTCTCTCCAAATCGCAACTTTTCCGCACTACCCCCAATCAAATATCGAAAAAAGTGTAAAAACGAGCCGCCCTACGTACATTAATTAATCTGACAAGTCTACTGCTGATGACGCATGGTACATAAAGTACATAAAGTATTATTATTATTATTATTATTATTATTATTGTTATAGCCTCCCACGATGGTTATAATGTAATCAGTAGCAAATCCATACTTTATGATGTATTTGAATCTGATCATATCCCATTTGTAGTAGGGCTTGATTGTATGGTAGCACTTGACTTAGACAATGACTGTGATAATACTGATTACTACAGTATAAGGTTAATTGGTCAAATCTTAGTCACTCTGAAGTAGATTACTATACAATGCAGACTGATGCACTACTAAGGCTTGTGAGGATTCACGCAGAAGCTTTGGCTTGTAGGAATCCCCCCTGTGATGATGTAAAACGTATAGATCTCTTAAATAAGTATTACGGTGAGCTTAAACATGCCATTAAGGCTGCGGGTGGAAGTAGCTTTAAGAATAAAAAATGGGGAAAGTAAATGTCAATCCAGGGTGGGCAGAATACTGTACTGATTTGTATGATGTAGCAAAAAATGTATTCGTGGAATGGGTTGCTATGGGGAAACCTAGGCAGGGGAAACTCTTCCACCTGAAAAATAGAACTCGTGCTAGATTCAAGGGTGCTCTTAAATTTACAAGGAAAAATGAAGAGAATCTTCGAAGAGATTCTCTAGCCAGAAAATTAGGCAATAGCAATACTTCCAGTAGGGAATTCTGGAAGGAGGATAATAAAATTACCAATTGTAATTCTACCTTGCCAAATGTAATAGAGGGTGTACATTAGGGTGTATCATGCTCAGGTCGAATATTGAAAAACTTGGAATTTCAAGATTGGCAGTATGTATTCCTATGTAAAACTGAATTTTAAGAGGGGTTCGTCTTCTGCAACTTTTGCGAAAAATCGCATTTAAGTGTTCAAAGTCGCACGTTTTTGTCGAAAAATGGGATTTTTGGCCAATTTCAAAGACTTGGTAGCCTCAAATGACCCCCATATGTCCATATTGTTCACATACACCCTTAAGCATTTCTAGGGGCAGGCTTGGACCCATTTAAGATCAGCCAAAGTGGTTCATAACCACTAAAATAACCAAAATCACCAAAAATGGCCCAAAACTAAGGAATTGTATGATTTTTAGTTTCCTATACACCACATTTCGCGGCTGTTCTCTTCATCAGGCAGAATCTTTTTGTTCTTCTTTCTTGGTCTTGCATTTTCTTTTTTTAGAAACGCCTCCACCAATTTTTATTTATTTTCTTTCCGGCATTACTGAGTGTGATGGCAGCTGTCCCCACCTTTCCGCAAGCTGCTGTGACGTTCAATCTTTTTTTTGCAATTGCAATTCTTCTTTAATATTTGTTTTAGTCCATCCTCCACCACCAGCTTGTAATAATATGCTGGTCAACTGAATGTTTTGAGATTTTTTCTTCTGAAAGCATCTTGATTTGTTTAGCAGGTCTTGTAGAGATATAAAACATGTTCATAATATCTTGCTTTGACTTGAAAACTGGCAACAATTCTCTGTGATCGATCCTAGCACGAACAAAACCATCTCTTCTCTCTTGCCCATACACTGCATGAGCTGCAGCTGAAACTTCATGGACTGCTCTTTCACAGCTTTGAGTGTGAACTGAGAAGTTCTCAACTTCAAGTCGAGACCTGAGAAGCTCCTCAACTTCTCCTCTTGACATCTTACAAGTGAAGAGTGGCTCATACAGTTTCTCCTTATCCAAATTAAACAGAGTAATTGGGGAAGTGGCATCAAAATTCAGTTTAGGGTTTCTATGAGTTCTCAGACTCATGTCTCCATACGCAGAATTACCTCTGATTTTCTTGATCATCTCAACCCCCCATGCCCTCTCCTCCTCATCCTCACTGCACAGGAGAGAGGCAATGAGGTTCTCATTGTGAGCATGATATGCTCCACGAACTATCACATGAGTGATTATGTTCCTGACTTCAGAGGTCTGGCTTCTCAGCAGTCCCAGAGCGGTCACAATATGGTGAGGTCCATACCTCATGTGGTGCTTCACCTTGATCTCAAAATAGATCTTGAAGTAGAAGTCCAGGCAGAACTTCAGCAGCACCTCCAGCTTCTTCAACACCTCCCCCTTCAGACCATGCTGCCTCATCCACAGCATCAACAGAGCTTCACCTGTAGTCAGCCAGCGTGACTGATTCAGTGGGCCACACTTCAGACCAGCAACTTCCTTGCTCAAATCTCCTGTCTTGAGAGCTTTGATCAGTAGGTAGCAGTTATTATGGTCAGTGCTAAGGTTCTGTACAATGTCTTCTGGGAGTTCAATTATATCTTCTTCTCCTGGCACAGCCTTGAAGCTAAAGTTGACAGGTATGTCATTGATCTTCTCCAAAAGTTTTCCTATTGGGCCACTGAACCCAGACTTGTGCGTGTAGGGACACACTTGCGACCTAGCAGTCTCTCCAAGTGAGTGATGGCTCCTCCATCAGGTCCTGTGTTTGTGTTGGTGGAGTTACCACCAAGGACCACAATAGTATCTTTAGCACCATGAGCACTCATCCACTCAAACAGAGCCTGAGCTATCTTCGGTGCAGGTTTCTCATTTCCTTCAGGTTCTTCTGGTGTACAATGGGAGAGATACTTCCTCTCAAGTTCCCAGGTAACACTATAGTGCTCTTCAGTTGTAATATTAGGATGGAAGCGGCCAGTTTCTTCATTGTACCTCATGATCTTTGTCTTCTTATCTTGTTTTCCATCAAAGAAAATTCCCTTGATCTCCTCTCCCTCTGTCCTTTTCTCCAGGGCTTCCACCGAGGCATCTATTACAGACTTCTTGCCCCTCCACATCTTCATCCTGTCAACAGCTAGATATGCCTTATCAGCAGATAGATGGCCAGCTTTGATGAGATCTTGCAAGAAACCAGTTGCAATGGCTGCTGCAGGAGTGTTTGCCACCTTGAACCTGACTGCAGCCGCAGCAGTGCTTGAGATATCCATGTAGTTCCTCTTGGCAGAGGTGGAGACTTTGCCAGTGTTGACGCTGGAGCTTGTGCCTGGTGCAGTACTGGAAAAATCTGTGTCAGTAGTAGGAGCTGCTCTGCCTGGAGACTTTTGCAAGGAAGTCACCTCATCTTCATCATCATCACCATCATCAGCTCTAAGCAGTAGCTCCTTTTCCTCTTCCTCTTTTCTGTTTTTCTTCTCAGGTGCCTTCTGTTCTTCCTCCTTCCTCTTAGCAGCCTTCACCTGCTTCACTGTTTCCTTCACATCAACAGATGCCATCCGGAAGCCAGAAACTTCTGAGGTTTTGATCCTCTGGTAATGGAGCCACTGTAGCTCTAGTTTTGGAATCTTCTGAGGCAGAGGACAGTCATAGTTGACATGAGCTCTAGCAGTACAGCCAGAGTAGCCAGATGCTTCAGTTCCACAGAGAGTGATATCATGTCTGCAGGTTGTTATGTCAAACAATGTATCAAGTTCAGATATTCTCTTCTCTCTCTTTGCAGCCTTCACTCTGCCATTCACTAGGTCAATCATTTCATTCTACCTGACAAGAATCTTCCTGGCAATGGATCTCTCTTGAATGATCACAGGAGGAGTGAACTTGGCATTGCTTTTGCGCCACTGTGCCAGTACCAGTGATGCCAAGTCCTTAGCCAAATCTTGCAGAGGGTACTGAGCTCTCTTCATATCATCCAGAAGCAGCTTCTCTTCCTGGAGGAAGATTCCTCTCTGAAACACGGCTCTCCAGGTTGGAACTTCTGTTGGAAATAACTGCTTGCCTGGACCCACCAGATCACTCAGCTTTGAACCAGAACTTTTTCTGGTCTTTCGTCCTTGCTTAGCCATGGTGGTTACACAATCTTCACCAAGCTTTGTATCTGAAACATAGAAAATTATCACAGTGAAACTTTAGTAGCCAATAACAGTTGTTACAATGGTTTTGTTTGGTAAGAAACCGGTCTTTTACATTTGTACTACAGTGTATGTCCTGCACAGCTATTCTGTTCATAACCAGAAAACGAAAAAGTGGAAATTTGAACACTTAAACGTGATTTTTAGCAAAAGTTCAAGAAAACAAACCCCTCCTAAAATTTAATTTTACATAGGAATACATACTGCCAATCTTGAAATTCGCGCTTCAATGAGCATGATACACCCTAGTGTACATGGTGCAAAAAACATTGCAGAACTGTGGAAAAATCATTATGAAACCCTACTTAATTGTCTCGGGGGGATAGACTAAATATATACCTAAATGTAGAACGCTCAGAGGAGCTACTAATTAATGACTCAGAAATCTGGCAGGCTATTCATAAGTTAGATGATAACAAAAGTTGTCGCCTAGATGGCATACAAGCAGGACATTTAAAATGTAGCCCTTGTATAATACCTATGCTTGCAATGTGTTTCCCAAGCTGTATGATACATGGGTAATTGCCACAGTCCATTTTGTCAGTTGTATTGTTGCCAGTTGTTAAAAATAATGGTGCTAGTATCTGTGATAAGAATAATTATAGGCCACTAGCACTTGCCAGTATACTTTCTAAGGTGTTAGAATATGTCATTTATAATAGCATAAATACTTACTTGCAGACTTATGACAATCAGTTTGGTTTTAGAGTGAAACATGGTACTGACATGTGTATTTAATATGCTAAAGGAAGCCGTTCTAAACTATAAATATCAGCACATATTCATACCAACACTGTATTATTCCTGACATATGGAAACAAGGTAAAATTATTACACTACTCAAACCAAACAAAAATCCAACAGAACCAGCTTCCTATAGACTCATTACTTTACGATGCACATCTTCCAAAGTAACAGAAAGACTAAGCTTACAAATCACCAACCCACACATTCTATCGCCTACTCAACATGGATCAGACTCACCACTCAACCACGACATTACTCGCTAACCTCACGCAGCACATCATGGATGGCATCAACTCCAGACGACCAGCTCAACGTACACTATTAGCAACAATAGACATTAGTAAAGTATTTGATGCTATCCCACTAGGGTGTACCATTTTTGGGTCATTTTCAAAAAGTCAAGGTCCAGGAGTCTAATGTTGTGCCAAATGATGTCCTAAACACGAATTTAACAAGCATTTTCTAATCCAACAAATTTTGAATCCCCCCCACCCCCCTTGAAATTTTGCCCATCCCCTTTTCCTAAAAACCCCATATATCTAAAAACTATCAACTTTATCGAAAAATGTTATAGAATAAAAATGATTTAGAATCAAACGTTCTATTAGAAAAGTTCATTAAGATAGAAATTTACGTAATTTTGAAAATTTTAATTTTCTTTTGTCCAAGAGCACCTACCTTATTGTATTAATATAAAATAAGGTGCTTAAGTTACATTATTTATGAGTATATTGTGGGTATAATCCAAATTTAAAAATCCTTTTTTACATTGAATTTTAATAAACAAGCATTGTTTTTACTCTTATTGTTTCTTTTCAGACTGCTTTATTTGAAAAATAAATAAAAAATGAGTCAAACAGCTACAAAACAGCATGACTTTATTCTTGGTCGCTTGCAGGCTGATATTATGAGTTCATCTAAAATTGTTTTACCATCCAATAAAGATGTTCTAAGCCATTTTATTTATTTACGGAGAATGCAGTTATGGAAAAACTATACGCACTCACAACATGGTATCATATGTGGTACATTTATTTCATAATTAAATATAAATTATTAATTAATTGAATTAAATATCTATACAAAATTGCCTCGGGATTGGCGACAAAGCCTATTGGGAATGAAATAATTGAATTGCCATACGTACAAAGAACCTGTATGTATGAATCAGCCCCACATAGCAACAAGAAAACTCAATTTATTGTTTAGTCTACCAAAAGGTAGTAGACACAACAAAAATAATGCTAGTTCGGCAAATAATACACCAGAACCAAGGAACGGCTCTCAGGGCTGTTTATGTTACAGCGAAGCTTTAAACAGGGAAGACGTATAAAGTTTTCCCTCTAGTTCTGAGTGAATTCCTTATAATTTGAAACCTAATGACTAAAAAAGGATAGGCCTATTCCTTCAGGGGTTTATATAGTGACTGCCTATATTAATTACCTTAAGTAAATTCGTCGCGAAACTCGATCGTGGCGGCCCTACACCGAAGATGATCGTAACGCCCTACATCGAAGCAAACAAAGACCCAACAAAAATAAGGTGAGGCAAATTATTTTCATTCTAGTATACTGTACGTCGCGCAAATCCCGACGCTAGAATTACCGTAATCACTTAAATATAAAAAGGTCCTTTAAACACCTACATATTCATAACTCTCTAACGAAAAAGCATAGGGCTTTTGTCGGTAACCCTCCACTGAAATCTGCTGGAAATTTTCAGCGGATGAGGGCACAGGCAATCAACCCATAGCCCTATATAGTTTTTTCATATGGTGGCCTGTGTATGGGGAACTAACCCCTCTACAATTTACACTGACACACGCGGTGGCTAGGCTTACCTCATTGGCCTAACCCTAATTTCAACCATAACCCCACTATAGTTTTTCATATGGTGGCCTATTCAACTGGGAACCGATTCCTTTACCTTTACACTAATCTAAAACAAAGGCTTGTTCATTTAACAAGCATAACTTATTTTAGGTCCTAAAAATAATAGGCCCGCAACATTAAGCCTATTTAATAGGTCCTACTCTTCAAATTCAAAACTAAGCCTTGTTAATTTAACAGGCTTAACTCATTTGAGGTCCTATAAAATAATAGGCCCAAACATAAGCCTACTTGGTAGGCCCAACAAATAGGCCTATTTAGTAGGCCCACCTAACTTTACCTTACATAATAGGCCTACCTCTTAAAGTAGGCCTTACTCTTTACACTCAAGGCCTATCCTAACTAAAAACACAATTTATAATTGAACCTGTGGTGTAGGTTATAAAATTTATTTCAGCAATTTAACTTACTCATTAACATCACAAAATTCGACTCGAACTGTAACATCACAAAATTCGACTCGAACTGTAACATCACAAAATTCGACTCAGACCTGTAACATCACAAAATTCGACTCAAACCTGCAACATCACAAAATTCGACTCGAACTGTAACATCACAAAGACCTAAAGCAATTGCACAAATTAAAACCTACACCCACCTAACACCTATTTCAAGTCCTATTTGATATAGGCCCAACCTATTACCTATTCGAAGTCCTATTTGACATATAGGCCCAACATATTCCAATTCCTATTTGACATATAGGCATACCAAGTCCTATTTGACATATAGGCCCAACCTATTCAAGTCCTATTTGACATATAGGCCCAACCTATTCCAAGTCCTATTTGACATATAGGCCCAACCTATTCCAAGTCCTATTTGACATATAGGCCCAACCTATTCCAAGTCCTATTTGACATATAGGCCCAACCTATTCCGAAGTCCTATTTGACATATAGGCACAACCTATTACAGACAAGGCTTGATATAAGGGTCTCAAATGCAACGTTTGAGGGTCTTTACTCAGCCAAATTGATTAACCTAATCCAAAACCCAAAATATAAACCCTATAACAAAAAAATACACATTTACACACATACGTACGGTACAGTATATAAATATATACATACGACTTCAAACATCCAATTCTTCTTTTAAAAGAAGAAACACAACAGATTTCATTAACAGACACATACATTCCTTGCAAACAGATTGGATTCCTTCAAAACCCCAAACCTTCCAGACCTACCTGTAGGATATACAACATTTACTCATTCATAACTACGGGTATTAATTTCATTGGAGTGGTGAATCCAAGTTTTGAAGACCAACTGGATTCGGAGGAATGACAAACACACACACACACACACACTACTCTTTCAATGTGTCTCAAACACAACAACCTGTCTAAACATAACCAAGGATCGGAGAGTAAAAGCTTTTATTGCTGCGCTCTGATTCTGTGCACATAATTTTGTGCCAAAAATTATATGGTTAGACAGTGACACGTACAAACAAACTACTCTACTCCAAAGGGTTGATGGCCTACCCTTGGCCATAGCCCAACAAATTCATTAAAGGGCCTTGGCCTACCTTTGGCCATAGCCCAACAAATTCATCAAACGGCTGATGGCCTACCTTTGGCCATAGCCCAACAAATTCATCAAACGGGTTGATGGCCTACCTTGGCCATAGCCCAACAAACAGGGGCTTTGTGGCCTCCCTTGGCCACAACCCAAACCTCCCTTGGCCACAGCCCAAACTACAGGGGTCTTGTGGCCTCCCTTGGCCACAGCCCAAACTACAGGGGTTTTGTGGCCTCCCTTGGCCACAGCCCAAACTACAGGGGTCTTGTGGCCTCCCGTGGCCGCAGCCCAAACTACAGGGGTCTTTTGGCCACAGCCCAAACTACAGAAGTCTTGTGGCGTCCCTTGGCCACAGCCCAAACTACAGGGGTCTTGTGGCCTCCCTTGGCCACAGCCCAAACTACAGGGGTCTTGTGGCCTCCCATGGCCACAGCCCAAACTACAGGGGTCTTGTGGCCTCCCTTGACCACAGCCCAAACTACAGGGGTCTTGTGGCCTCCCGTGGCCACAGCCCAAACTACAGGGGTCTTTTGGCCACAGCCCAAACTACAGGGGTCTTTTGGCCACAGCCCAAACTACAGGGGTCTTTTGGCCACAGCCCAAACTACAGGGGTCTTTTGGCCACAGCCCAAACTACAGGGGTCTTTTGGCCACAGCCCAAACTACAGGGGTCCTTTGGCCACAGCCCAAACTACAGGGGTCTTTTGGCCACAGCCCAAACTACAGGGGTCTTTTGGCCACAGCCCAAACTACAGGGGTCTTTTGGCCACAGCCCAAACTACAGGGGTCTTTTGGCCACAGCCCAAACTACAGGGGTCTTTTGGCCACAGCCCAAACTACAGGGGTCTTTTGGCCACAGCCCAAACTACAGGGGTCTTTTGGCCACAGCCCAAACTACAGGGGTCTTGTGGCCTCCCGTGGCCACAGCCCAAACTACAGGGGTCTTTTGGCCACAGCCCAAACTACAGGGGTCTTTTGGCCACAGCCCAAACTACAGGGGTCCTTTGGCCACAGCCCAAACTACAGGGGTCTTTTGACCACAGCCCAAACTACAGGGGTCTTTTGGCCACAGCCCAAACTACAGGGGTCTTTTGGCCACAGCCCAAACTACAGGGGTCTTTTGGCCACAGCCCAAACTACAGGGGTCTTGTGGCCTCCCGTGGCCACAGCCCAAACTACAGGGGTCTTTTGGCCACAGCCCAAACTACAGGGGTCTTTTGGCCACAGCCCAAACTACAGGGGTCCTTTGGCCACAGCCCAAACTACAGGGGTCCTTTGGCCACAGCCCAAACTACAGGGGTCTTGTGGCCTCCCGTGGCCACAGCCCAAACTACAGGGGTCTTGTGGCCTCCCGTGGCCACAGCCCAAACTACAGGGGTTTTGTGGCCTCCCTTGGCCACAGCCCAAACTACAGGGGTCTTGTGGCCTCCTTTGGCCATAGCCCAACAAATTCATCAAACGGCTGATGGCCTACCTTGGCCATAGCCCAACAAATTCATCAAAGGGTTGATGGCCTACCCTTGGCCGTAGCCCAACAAATTCATCAAAGGGCCTTGGCCTACCTTGGCCATAGCCCAACATATTCATCAAGGGTCTTGAGGCCTCCCTTGGCCAGAGACCAAACAACAAGGGTCTTGTGGCCTCCCTTGGCCAGAGACCAAACAACATTGGTCTTGTGGCCTCCCTTGGCCAGAGACCAAACAACAAGGGTCTTGTGGCCTCCTTTGGCCAGAGACCAAACAAAAAGGGTCTTGTGGCCTCCCTTGGCCATAGGCCAAACAACACAAAAACAGTACAGGATTCAAAGCCCCAAGCCCTCCAGATCTACCTGTGGAGGAGTAAATTTACTCCACTAAAACTACGGGTATTGACTAGTCTGAAGTGGTAGGAGGTTTGAATACAGTACAAACTCTTTCTAATTCTCCTAAATTAAATGAACAAATAACAAAAGACAACAATGGGAACATTGAACCAAACAATTACACGAAAACACTTGGAATGCTTTGGTTTTTAAAACAGAATTCCGAACACGATGACACTCTTTGCACAAAGAGTTATAACTTAAATCCAAATGCCGATACAAAAAGACAAGTGCTTTCAGAATCATCCAAAATTTTCGACCCCATTGGATTATATTTACCAGCAACCATAAGATCCAAAACCCTTTTGCAAGACTTATGGAAAAAGAAAATTGATTGGGATGAACCACTTTCAGTGGAAGACCAACTTCATTGGAAAAAATTAGCCACAGACTTGAACAAAGTTCAAGACATCTACGTACCAAGATGTGCTGGCTACAGATTGAAATCTCAAACACTACACATTTTTACAGATGCCAGCACACAAGCTTATGGGTGTTGTGCCTATTTAACAAGTGAAAATGAAAGTAACTTGGTTTATTCAAAGGCAAAAGTGGCACCCTTAAACCAAAAGAAAACTGTACCACAACTTGAATTATTAGCTGTCTCATTGGGAGTTAAAACAGCAAACTTTCTTTCACAAGTGTATAAAGAAGTTGACATAACAAACATTTACTTATGGACAGACAGTCAAATTTGTCTAACATGGGTGACCAACACAGATACAACTTCTTGCAAAAATATTTGTGAAAAACAGACTAACAGAAATCAAAACTGCAAACACAAACCTTGGTATCAAATTTAGGTACATAAAAACAAAAGAGAATCCTGCAGACTTTTTGACAAGAGGGCTCTCTTACAAGCTGTTGAAAACAAATAAAATCTGGTATGAAGGGCCCGAATGGCTAACATGTGAGGATCTTTGGCCAGCCAAAGTAGTTAACCTCACACTCAACTCTACAACAACTGAAAAGATCACTGAGGACAAACCTATATTTGACTATCACCTTTATTCAGACCTCAACAAACTCTTGAGAATTACAGTCTATTGCTGCAAGTTTGTCAATAGCTACCTTCTCAAACACTGTCCTCAGAAAGCCTTTTCTAACTTAACAGAAACTGCAACAAAATACTGGCTCAAACAGATACAAGCTTCAGAATTTGACAAGGAGTTGAAGTATCTTAGGTCCAGTAGCACATTAAACAAAGGTATTCCTTCACTTGTCATGGATCTAAATCTGTACCTGGATACAGAGGGTCTGATAAGGTGTAAAGGAAGGCTTAACAAGTCAACTTTGACTTACAACTCTAAGCACCCAATTCTTCTTCCAAGGAGAAATCACTTCACAAAACTCATCATCAGGGATACCCACAACAAAATACACCACATGGGAGTCCCACAAACCCTGACAGAGCTGAGAAAAACTTACTGGCTACCAAAGGGTAGAACTGAAACAAAGAAAATTTTAAACACATGCATTCCTTGTAAACGTATCCATTCACGACCCTTTAAGACCCCAAGCCCTCCAGACCTACCTGTGGAACGAGTAACATTTACTCGGCCATTTGAAACCACGGGTATTGACTACACTGGAGCGGTAAATGTGAGTTTTGGAGACAAAATGGATTCAAAGGAATACAAAGTGTACATTGTACTCTTCACCTGTGCTGCCACACGTGCCATATGTCTAGACATAGTAGAAGATCTGACAGCAGAAGCTTTTATTGCTGCTTTCAGACGATTTTGTGCACACAATTCTGTACCCAAAACTATATGGTCAGACAATGCCACATACTTCAAATCTGGTGAAAGAATTATTCATCAGATTTGTGACAGTGAAACAGTACAAACTCATTTAACCAAACACAACATAACCTGGAAGTACATTCCTGTTAATACACCATGGTATGGTTCAATTTGGGAAAGAAACATACAAACTGTAAAGAACTGCCTTAAAAAGACTATTGGGACAAAACATCTACAACTTTTTGAACTCATGACTATTCTGTCAGAAATTGAAAATGTTGTCAACAACAGACCATTAACTTATGTGGGAGATGGTATTAATGAGCCAGAACCTCTCACACCAAACCACCTAATTAAGGGAGAAACAGTAAACATGTTACCAGAATCTGAACATAACAGTACAGAGGATCCAGATTGGGAAATAGGACACAAAGAACTCAACACAAAATACCAACATTTGACACAAATCAAGACTCAATTTATAACAAAATGGAGAGAAGAATACTTAACAAGTCTTAGAGAAAGACATAAACAATTAACAAAACAAAGTTGGAATGATTCAGTCAAAATTGGGGACATTGTGTTGATACATGACAAGACACCAAGACAACATTGGTCAATGGGAAAAGTCTTGGAACTCAAAACTGGTGAAGACGAAGTTACCAGGGTTGTAAAACTGAAAACAGCAACTGGTGAGACCACCAGAGATATCACATTACTATATCCTTTGGAGTGTGGGGCTAAATTAGAACCATTACCCCAAAGGATGGATCAGGATACTATTGGGGAGGAATCTCTCAATGTGCCTGATGTAACTCAGACTAAACCAGACAGGCCTCAAAGAAAGACTGCTTTGAAAGCCAGAAAACTTTTACAAGAAAAAATTAAGACTGGTGACTTATAAAACTTACACAAACTGAGCAAAGTTAAAATGCTTAATAACTTTACTTTAATCCCATAAATTTCCTATACCTAAAGGGAGTCAAACTGATTGACATAACTTTAACTAAACTTGAGAAGTTGGCCTCTTGAACTTTATATTGAATAGGTCTTGAGTAACCTCTCTCTCCTAAATTTCTACTTCATTCTTTTCAATCCATTTCACATGGTTTAAAACACAGTTTATCAAAAAATTTGATCTATAACATACAAATTTTTCTCCGGCCCCCCCCAGTATATGGAAAAACTATACGCTCACAACATGGTATCATATGTGGTACATTTATTTCATAATTAAATATAAATTATTAATTAATTGAATTAAATATCTATACAAAATTGCCTCGGGATTGGCGACATAGCCTATTGGGAATGAAATAATTGAATTGCCATACGTACAAAGAACCTGTATGTATGAATCAGCCCCACATAGCAACAAGAAAACCCAATTTATTGTTTAGTCTACCAAAAGGTAGTAGACACAACAAAATTGCTAGTTCGGCAAATAATACACCAGAACCAAGGAACGGCTCTCAGGGCTGTTTATGTTACAGCGAAGCTTTAAAAGGGAGGATGTCTTTGTCCCTCTAGTTCTGAGTGAATTCCTTATAATTAAAACCTAATGACTAAAAAGGATAGGCCTATTCCTTCAGGGGTTTATATAGTGACTGCCTATATTAATTACCTTAAGTAAATTCGTCGCGAAACTATCGTGGCGGCCCTACACCGAAGATGATCGTAACGCCCTACATCGAAGCAAACAAAGACCCAACAAAAATAAGGTGAGGCAAATTATTTTCATTCTAGTATACTGTACGTCGCGCAAATCCCGACGCTAGAATTACCGTAATCACTTAAATATAAAAAGGTCCTTTAAACACCTACATATTCATAACTCTCTAACGAAAAAGCATAGGGCTTTTGTCGGTAACCCTCCACTGAAATCTGCTGGAAATTTTCAGCGGATGAGGGCACAGGCAATCAACCCATAGCCCTATATAGTTTTTTCAAAGCAGTATAAGGGTCCAAAAGTTACAAAAGATTCTACTGTTAATGAAGTTCTACAGAAGCTACTAATAATATGGCAAAAAGCATGCATTCCTACTATAGATATTAGTAAAAACCCTAAAGGCAGGAAGATGCTGTTAAATCTAGAAGAAATGCATAATAATTTAATCAAGCACAAAAAAAGAGCAAGCTTTGAAAATGAACTCTCTAATTTCATGAAAATTATGGATTCCCTTTTTGACATCTCTTCTCAAAATGCCGTTGAATTAATCCAAAAAGACCGCATGAGAACTGAGCCTCAGAAAGCATATGATATTTCATTCTTAGAAGATCAAAGAACAAAACGAGAAACATTTAGGTTTGCTAGATGCAGATTATGCATCAAAAGTACAGCGCAAGTACATTAGATTAGAGAAAGAGAAGAAACGCAAAGAGAAACATAAATCAGTGAAGCAAGTGAGTGCTACAGCCAGAACATCAGAGACCCTTCTTTCTAGCACGACCAGTTCTGAGACAGACAGCTATGAAGAGTTTCCGACAGAACCTACAGCAGGACCTTCAAATGCTTCCAGCCCCCAAAATATTCTTGCCTCGCCATTGGTTTCCTCCACTGCAGACAGACTTAATCTCTCTATTGGACAACGGACTGTTTTTGCTGCTGCAGTAGCCATTAGGTGTGGCAAGGATATTGAAAAACTGTCTCTCTCCAGGACCACATCTGCAAGAGCCGCTCGAAAGACAAGAAAACGAAAATATGAAACTTGCATCAAGGATTTTACTCCTCCTGATCACTGCCTAGTACATTGGGATAGCAAGCTGCTTACTAAATCATGTTCAGAACAAGAAGACCGCCTTGCAATACTTGTTACTGGATACCCAAATGTAGAAAAACTTTTATCAGTTTCTATAATAGATGATTCCACTGGATTGTCTCAAGCCACTTCTGTATTTCAAAGTATTGAAAAATGGAACTTGAAGCAAAATGTCTTTGGAGTATCATTTGATACCACTGCATCCAATTCAGGATGGATGAAAGGTTCCTGTAAGTTACTTGAAGAACTTTTGCAAAAGAAATTGATTTGGTTAGCATGCCGCCATCATGTGGCTGAAAGAGTTTTGTGTGCTGTGTATGAAACCATTTTTGGCCCAAGTAAATCTCCTGAGTTTGAGTTATTCAAAGAATTTCGCGAGTCTACTGTAAATGGAAGAAAATTAATACGAAATCTACATACAATGTTCTTGATGTTAAATCAAGGTAGCTATCAAAGAGGCCTAAAGGAAGAATGTGTAGAATTTATGACCCAATGTTTAAGAAAATCTGACTGCTTTCCACGTGATGACTATAAGGAAGTTGCTGAAACAACTTTAATGCTTTTAGGAGAGGTTTCCAGAGAAAACAGTCATTGGCGGAAACCTGGTGCAATGCACCGTGCAAGGTGGATGGCAATGATTTTGTATACAAATAAAATGTATGTTTTTGCCCACCAAGCATCATATGATGAATCATTGATTAAGAAATTAAAGAGAATGTGTCTATTTAATGCATTAATTTATGGAAAATACTGGCTTTTATGTTCTAATTCACTAGATAGTCCAGCTAATGATCTGAAGTTTTATCATGATTTGGTGAATTACAAGAAGGAAGATAGGGAAGTTAGGTTGCAAATGCTGCTTTGAAATCTTTTGCCAATCATTACTGGTATTTGACGGAGGAAGTGGTCCCTTTGAATTTCTTTGGATCGCTAAGTAATGATGAAAAAGATAAGATCGCAAAATCCTTAAACAAATATCCAGTTCCAGAAAATTATGTATGTGGGCAACCTGTTTTCCCCATTTTAAAGGAAGACACAAAGCTTCATCAGCTAGTAGGTCCAATTTCATGGCATTTATTTCAATGCTGTGGGTCAAAACCAGACTCATGGATAAAGAAACCAGCATCAACATGGGAAGAGGTCGATGACTACAACAAACTAAAAAACATTCTTTCATCTATTAGAGTAGTCAATGATACCGCTGAAAGAGGAATCAAGCTGGTTCAAGACTTTCATGACAAATGTCAAAATGAAGAAGAATTTCAAGGTCTTTTGCAAATTGTAGAAGAGAATAGAAGACTAATTCCTGATCCTAGTAAAGAGACTCTTAAAAGAATGAAACTCAGTAAAGAATAGTTCATTAACAGATAGATTAGGTATTTTTATTTGCAAAGATTGTTTTAATTTAGAAGAGGCTGATTTTTTTTTGTTATTAAATATACCATAAATTGTCTTTTCTTATTTTTATGTTTAAAAAGCTCTTATATTAATGATTTCTAATTAGGAAACTTGTTTCTTTTTATTTTTTTGAGGAAAGTGTTGAATAAAGGAAAAAAAAAACGATGGGACCTCACAACTATAGATAAAGTGTTAATTTTTAGCTTTATTTTATATATACAGTATATAGTTTTGAGGTTGTCCTCACTTTGTATAGGCTAGTTATAATAAAAACTAATTATGATTTGCATTATAACTAGCAAATACAAAGCCCATCGCGGCGAAGCTGCATTGGGGTGATGCTTCAAAGGTGGCGGTAACACCTTATTTAAGAAGAAGGCACTGCAAGCAAAAATTTTTTTTAATTTAAATTTTTAAAAAATAAATGAAAATTTTCAAAATTAAGTAAATTTCTATTTTGATGAACGTTTCTAATATAACTTTTGATTCTAAATCATTTTTATTCTATAACATTTTTCGATAAAGTTGATAGTGTTTGAGATATATGGTTTTTTTAGGAAAAGGGGATGCGCAAAATTTCAAGGGGGGGTGGGGGGGATTCAAAATTTGTCGGATTAGAAAATGCCTGTAAAATTCGTGTTTAGGACATCATTTGGCACAACATTAGACTCCTGGACCTTGACCTTTTGAAAATGACCCAAAATGGTACACCCTACTATCCCACGCTTCCCTCTCATAAACAAAATACTCAACACAAACATGCACAATAACACCAAAAGGTGGCTGAGCAACTATCTTTCAGGAAGATACTCACATGTCACATTTAATGGCAAGTCATCCAAAAACAAGCTTTTTCCGAACGGGGTCCCTCAAGGCTCTGTTCTCTCACCAACACTCTTCAACTTATACATGCATGACATTCCAACACCCATAGATAACAAGCTTACCTTATAATCATATGCAGATGACATCACTCTAACATCCACCCACAACAACATCAACACCGCTACAAATAACCTACAAACATACATAAACAGTATACAAGACTGGCTCACACGCAATAGACCCAAAGTAGCGCCCACAAAATCAACCATCACCTTGCTTACAAGCAACACAAAAGAACACCAGGTAATTCCACAGCTTACACTAAACAACATCAACATTCCACACACTCACAGGACCAAAATACTTGGGGTCACATACAACACATCATGCAAACCACATTCACGACATTAAAAACAAATGTACGTCAAGACTTAACACGCTTAGAGTACTAACAGGCACAAACTTTGGACACCAGCAGGAAACATCACTCATATACAAACAATATATTCGCTCAGTTATGGACTATGCTAGCCCATGCTGGGCACCCATTATCTCAAACACACACATAAACACCTTACAGACAATACAAAACAACGCACTTCGTATCATTACAGGATGCACTCAAACAACACCAATAGAACACCTGCACACAGAAACAAAAATACTGAAAGTTAGGGAACATTTAGACATGAGGGGAACACAATTCATGGCAGCAGCGACAACTAACCCACAACACCCTTGCCACTACATGTATAATCATGCACCAACACCTCGCACCATTAAGGTAACACCCCAGGAGACATTATAACCAAATACTCCATTCCATACCACGCCCCACAGACATCACACAGTACAGAAAACACATACACACACACCTAACCCACAAAGCACTGACACGACCCGGTCCGAATGCGGTCCTAGGTGCGAAGCCGCCACCCATTAACAGGTCAGAGATCAGCCTGAGCAGATCGGATCGAGTTAACTTAGTACGATTCCGATGTAGACATCACCCCAACTTACGGACATATAAACACAGACTAGACAACTCCATAGACGACACCTGCCACCTGTGGCAGGACACACCACAAACAATTGAACACATTGTGACAGACTGTACCGCTCTAGCACAACAACGAACACAGCACAACATCACTAGTGCGCTGAACCTCTGGTCCACTCCGGAGAGGGCGATCGGTTACCTGCGTGCCGCCGGCTTGCTCGATCAGGGTGGGCTGATCGGCTAAACAACAACAACAACATGATGTCAAGTAGCAATGTATATTCCTGTTTTTTGGATGCATCAAAAGCATTTGATAGAGTTAACCATCACAAACTTTTCAAGAAACTCTTGTGTCGAGGGGTACCTAAATATATACTTAGGATATTTGCATTCTGGTATACAGAGCAGGCCATGTCTGTAAGATGGAAAAGCACTGTATCGCCAGGTTTTAAGGTAACTAATGGTGTTAGGCAAGGATGTATATTATCACAGTATCCTTTCTGTAAGGAGTTCCAAAAAACCTTAGCCCCCCCTCATTTGCAGCTTACATGTTTACTTATATCGAAATAGTTTTTAGTGATTATAAAAATATGTAAAATTCTTTATTTATTGCAGGTATTAAAATTACTCTAGCTGATAAAGTGATAATACTGTATAGTGGCTTCTCAATTAATTGGTGATTCGGAGAGGCAACGTGTGATAGATCGCATACGAGCAATAACATTTCGGGAAGCTCGTGATGCTGGAGCCACCTTTATAACACGTTCATGGGTTGCCAAAGACTTGCGAAGAAGTGAGGACTTCGTCAAAAGAAATTGGAATAAAACTTTGGATGAATGTAAAATGGATACAATCAAATCTGGGCGCCCAAATTTGCCACTCTCTCAGGAAACAAAGGACATCATTGAAAGCGGTACGCGTAAGCGGAAAAACAGCTGTGCTAAACTTTCTAGAGAGATCGAAGTGTTGAGAGGAAAGATCGTTAGTGGTGAGATCATTCGACTGTACCGTCATAGACAAGGTTTAAAGCCTTGGCATGAACTTCCAAAGCCAAGAAAAACTCAACTTAACATCGATGACAGAATGTGGTTTGCCCATTATCTTGAAGATTGGGATGTGGATGATTTCATGCATTTAGCTGTCTCCGATGAATTTTTTGTTTACGTAACACGTCGGCCTAACTACCAAAATGATCGAGTGTGGGCCACAACACCAGATGAAATCGATGACAGTGAACATTATCGCGAATTATTAAAAAGTCCAGACTGTGTTGGTGTGTTTGTTTTGTTCACTGCAAAGAAGCTCATGTGGGTGCTGAAGCCAAATGGTCAGAGTTGGGATGGACAGTATTTTCGTGATATTATTCTATCCCAGCATGTCATTCCTTTTCTAAGAAACGCAAACAATGTTATGGATGTCGATCAGGTGGGTCTTTTGAAATGAATGGTCAGACAATACTTGTCAAAGACACATGTAAATACTTAGGTCATGTAATTACTCACGAGCTGCGAGATGAATTCGATATTGAGAGGCAACATAAAAAGCTGTATGTTCATGGTAACATGCTAGTAAGGAAATTTGGTATGTGTTTAGAATCAGTTAAAACTTATCTTTTTAGAACTTACTGTACTGCATTGTATACATCCCTTCTGTGGTGGAACTATACAAAAACTGCTATGAATAAACTCTCTGTTGCTTATAATAATATTTTTCGTATGCTATGTAGGGAACCAAAATGGTGCAGGCCAGTTTTATGTTTACTACGCGTAACGTACCTACCAGCCAAATGTTAATCCGGAAGAATATATATAATTTCATTGCTAGCGTCCAAAACAGCTCTAACGTGTTATTGTACAATGTCCTGTCTTCAGATACTGTGTACCTCTCACCTATATGGCAGTCTTGGTTCAGAAAACTGCTGGTTTATAATATCTTACTTTTGTAATGTAGCAAAGATTATATATGCATATTAAGTTGTGTTATAATAAGTGTTATAATAAGTGATTAAAATATAGTTTCCACAAAATCATATCCGAACTCAGCTTCCCATAATTCATCACCATTTTTATTAAACCCTTTTTTTTTATTTTCATAATTTCTCTGATTTTTTCATTAAGCTACAATTATTTTCTCTTACGTATACAAATGATTTTTTTCAGTTAATGATGTCTCATGTAATAACAGTATACATAAAATTGTCAGATAATTAATCAAACAATATGCCAGTATGCTAGGTTAAGTGGCTACGTTGGTCTTATTTTTGTATTAAGTTCAGTGTATACGTAAGATTGTACTTGTATGTTAGGTTAAGTGGCTATGGATTGTGAATGATCCGCAATAAAGATGTTTTGTTTGTTTGTTTTGTAATAGTTCTTCGAATTCTATGAGTAAATTAAACGCTTGTATAAAACTAAGTCAGGATAACATACAAAAAATTGACGTGAAGGTCTCTAAAATTGCCGGTGAACTAAAGGGTGATCGAAAAATTGCGCAACCCGTATCAAGATTTGATTAAATGCTAGGCTAGCCTAAGCTTAGCTTAGTTTAACTGATAGATAGACCAGTTTAACCTTAGCTTTGTTTATGTCCAAATCTTACTGAATGTCAGAATGCATTTAGATGAGCTTTTTCTGGGATAACTGCACCGAACAAATCAACTGTATATTCAGGGGCGTACACAACATTTATTAAAGGGGCACACACACACACACACACACACACAATATATATATATATATATATATATATATATATAGAGTGGGCCTAGTTTTAGCCGTTTGAGGTGATAATGATTAATTTGGTGCTAATGATTAATTAATGCAATGATTGATCGTTATAATGACAGGCTGGGTTAACAATTTATGATGTCTTAACGGTATCACCAATTTGAAGGTGGCTAATGGAATAGGCCGACTATAATATTTCTGAGTGATACGAATTGCTTCGAGGTCACCAGCTTGGATTACACCCAAGCAAATATTGTTAAGGTTAGAAAGATTACCTTATTGTTTTGAGTTTAATTAAGAAAATAAATCTCTTATTTGTTCCAGGGCCGCCGCTTCCATTAGGCGAGGTTAGTAAATGCTAAGGGCGCCAAAGATCTGGGGGGCGCCAGCGCCTCCCGCCCTGTGCACGTCTGACAGTATTATGTAAGAACAACCTGAAAAAAATAATGAAGGAATGAGAAGCATAGACAAATGATGAAAGGTTGTACAACGTATGTACACCAGTTTAGCTTGACTGATATTTACATAATTAACTTATTCATCTTATTGGGTCATTATAGAACTTTCACTATCACGACCTTTAACCCTTTAGGGACGGGAGTCGTAAATAAGCGATTTAAAAATGTTGCGCGCACAGACGGGAGTCGTCAACAAGCGACTCGGCTTATTTACGGCTTAATATGAGTTCCGGGAGTCGTCAATAAGCGAATAACTATTTTTATGTGACATATGCCCTTCTTGCTTGGAAAAAACAGTAGATATGTCCTTTTTGCACGCATATTTTAGCACTTTTGAGCGTTCTGATTTGTTACTACATATGCCTCGCTTTACTCGCTGTTTTGATTGGTCATGACACTTTCTTGAACTGTGAAATGATTTTATAATTTTATAATAAATGTATGTATTAGCAAATTAAAATAGATCAGTGTAAGGCAAATAGTTTCTTCAATATGGTACCTTGATTACTTTGTGGGCAAACCCAATCGTGAAGTGGGAGGCGGGTGGGGGCGCCAGCTGCAGTCCTGCTAAGGGCGCCAAATAGGCTGGCGCCGGACCTGATTTGTTCACAGTGAATAACAAATGATTGACAGTAATTATAGTGAATAACAATTATTGGTACTTACGTATTATCAGGACTACCAAACTGTTTATTATGTATTTTTGCTCTCGTTATTTTCGTTTAAACTAACGAAAATATTACAACTTAACCTAACCACTCATCAAGGGCGTACAGTTGACCTAACCGGGCACTCAGTTGACCTAACCGGGCATTCAGTTGACCTAACTGGGCATTCAGTTGGTCTAACCGGGCATTCAATTAACCTAACAGGTTAATATTGGTTATTTCACCTAAATATCTTCTGATATTTTCATATTAGGCACTCACTGTCATATTTCAGCAAGTTAAGGATGAGAGAATAACGCCGTAATTGATAAAAACATCCAGTGCTTTGTCTTCATCTAGTATTAGCGGGACTACCTACGAAAAACACATTTTCCGTTTTAAGCGATTTTATTCATTGTGGATAATATAATATAATATGTGCCCGGTTAGGTCAATTGAATACCCGGTTAGGTTAATTGAATGCCCGGTTAGATCAACTGTACGCCCTTCATGATTGGTTAGGTTAAGTTGTGATATTTTCGTTAGTTTAAACGAAAATGACGAGAGCAAAAATACATAATAAACAGTTTGGTAGTCCAGATAATATGTAAGTACCCAATTATTTAACGGCCTTTATATTATGCTAAGATGACATGGAGCTGAGCCAATACGTAAAATGGTTAAGAGCTTAATTGTCTAGTAATACATTCATTTATGGTCAGGGCCAGATTAAGGGTTTCGTTGGCCAAGGCTGGACTGCGTGGACTTCAACAAATCTTTCCAATATATCGGTATTAGAAAAAGTAAGTACTCGACAAATATAGATGCTTTATTAGAGGAGATTACATTTTCTAAATTTGTAATTGAGTATAATATAGATAATTTTAAGAGATTAAATACAGTAGGCCTACATAAAAAAATATATTACATAAAAAAAAATATACACAGTAAAGTAAATTGTAAAGCAAACAAACGTAAATTATATAAATTGTAAAGCAAACAAACGTAAAGTAAATTGCACACAGTAAACCGAGCAAAAAGCCGGACATTGTAAACATCTAACGGTTTAACCTAAGTGACCTTATCTTTCTGGCTTTCTTTTGGGAGAACATCTTAATAATCTCTGAAAAATCCAAACTGCGAGCCAAATCACTTTCAATCGAGATGAGTGCTGGTGCAGATAAGCGAGATTGTTCCAGGGTTGATCGATAACAATTCTTGACTCTCTGTAGAGTCGAAAATGATCTCTCTCCTTCGGAATTAGTACCAAACAAGCATAAATAAATACGTAAAGCTATGTAGAGGTTTGGGAAAGTCGTGGTCATCGTGTGCTGCAAAAGAAATTGTAGCACCTGCTCTGCCGATTTGAGGGACACCTCAGAAATACAGTATTTGGAGAAAGCAATGACCTCATCACCGAGATCTAGCTCTATATCACTTCTGTAAACGTCAACGAGATTGTGCGCTTTTTGACGGATATCAGACTCAGACAGTGCTTTGCAGTCGAATATAAATCCAAATAATTCGGTGATTCGTTTGTAGGCGGCGTGTCTTTTGTTGAGTTCTGCTAAAATTCTGTCGATTATAACGAAATATGTCTCTATTTTGAATTTCTGCTTGCCACTCAATCTCACATCGTCGTTACTAGACTCATCAATTGCACGTTTTCTTTTCCGAATCCTGGTAGTAGAGTCATAATACTCCGGAGTAGACACCAGACTGGTAGCCTTCTCTTCGTACTCATCAAACTGTTCATCGTTCCGCATTGATTCGACTTGTCTGCACAGTGCTGCATAATGCCTCTCTATTGAACAAATCTCTATTCCTGGCTGTTGAATAATTTTATTCACGCGATCGATGCTTATCAACAGATCGTTCCATATCACACACATCAGTGCTGTATCGAATAGTTCCAGCTTTTTAACAATGGATGCTGCTTCCGCAACCGTATCTGCTGGCTTGTCAGACCCGATGTTTCTTAGAGTGTTTCTTACATGACTATAGTTTATCATCATTGCGTTGGTGGCGTTGGCACGTGCTGACCATCTTGTAGTTGACAGTGACTTAATTAAGATTTTATTGGTCATGGTACTCAACATTGACCACCGCTTCGGCGATGCCGATAAAAAGTTGTAAACAGATTGTACATTACCAAAAAAATTAACAGCATTAATACAGGACTTGGCGGCCTCTGTACCTACTAAATTTAAGCTATGTGCCGAGCACGGAATCCAGATTGCCAACCGAATAACTTCTTTAAAGCGTGACTGCACACCAGAATATGCACCGGACGTATTACTAGCGTTGTCGTAACACTGACCGCGACAATTCATTATGTCGATTTGGTAGACTTTCAGAAGTTCCTGAATTTTATTGAATAGGTATTAGGGTGTGTCAATTTTAGGGAGCAAAGTGAAATCTTTAGATTTTCAAAGACTACTAGTGACCAAATGATGCATTTTTATGTGCTAAATCGAAATATGGCTTTAAAATCCAGATTTGACCACTCCTAGCTACTTATATTTGAAGTTGAAGTTTACGAAAAATCAGCAATTTTTGCAAGTATTTTTTTTATTGTATATAACTACATTTTATATACATTACATACAATTAAAGACATTTTGATTGTATTTCAGTATTAAAACTTAGAAATATAGATAGGTTTCTTGAACTTTGCCAAGGATGCCATATATAACTACATTTTACATACATACAATTATTACAATTAAAGACATTTTGATTGTATTTCAATATTAAAACTTAGAAATATAGATAAGTTTCTTGAACTATGCCAAGGATGCCATGTCTGCCTTGCTCTTGTTCCTGGACATGAGCTCCCTACTGGTCACCTGGCCACTGATGTACGCCTCCCTCCTCTCTTGTGAGTAAACATGTTGTGCTGCTTCAGTTGTCATCCTTACACACCTCTCTACTGACTGTGCGTGAGGGTCATGCAGGAACTTCCATTGGTCTATCCAGAAACTCCTTGATTGCAGCAGTGGTGAGGGAGCAGGTCAGAGGAGGCTCAGACATGAGCTCCCTACTGGCCACCTGGCCACTGATGTACGCCGCCCTCTTCTCTTGTGAGTAAACATGTTGTGTTGCTTCAATTGTCATCCTTACACACCTCTCTACTGACAGTGTATGTGAGGGCCATGCAGGAACTTCCACTGGTCTATCCAGAAACTCCTCGATTGCAGCAGTGGTGAGGGAGCAGGTCAGAGGAGGCTCAGTCACGCCAGAGTTCCAGTCAATAAGCTCCGAGAGTTTGGTGGCATCTGGGTTGATGTCAGGAGTCTTCCTGGGTCTGACACTGCAGTCTCCTACCTGTGTGTCCTCATCTTCTTCACCTCTGATTTCCAGTATCCTCTTCACTGCCTCCCTCCTCTCCTCCTCCACCTCACTGCACAGCATGGCCTTGAGCACAGCCTCAGAGTGTGCATACCAGGCTGATCTCCTCATGTAGGCATCACTATTCCTATCACCTCCTTCTTCTGACTTCTGAGCAGCTCCAGCTGGTACAGTACATGCCTGGGACCCTCCACCCAGCTGTGATTTAACTTGATGTTGAACCAGTTTGGCATGTAGACTCCCACTATGAACACAATTATCCTCAGATTCTTCAGGTTCCTACCCTTCAGCCCATGTTTGGAAATCCACAATCTGCAGAACCTTAGAGCCGTGGTGACCCACCTACTGTGACAGACTGGCCCAATCTCCATGAGAGCTAGACTCTGAGGTACCTCTCCCGATCTGATGGCAGTGATGATTCTGTAGCCATATGATTGGTCCGTGCTGAAGTCCTTGACTACCTCCTGACTGAGATGGGGTAGAGGAGGACCAACAGTGATCCTTGTGAAGTTTGGGTTGATTTCCAGCTCAGTGGCAGTGTCTAACATCTTCCTAGGGGCCCAGACCATTTGTTGTTGCTCAATGTCTTGCCATCCAGTGCAGTCACCAGGTGTCTGAGACTCAGCCCCCGAGTGTGCAAGTCACAGACAATCCACACCAACTTCCTGCTAAGCTTGGCCTCCACATAATGCATTACTCCTCCCTCCCAGCCAGTATTCACATCAGTACTGTCACCCCTTATGGCCAAAAGGGTCTGGTCTGCTCCTCTCTCTCTTAGCTAGTTCACCAGATGATCAGCAATGATCTCAGCATAACTTCTCTCCTCTGCAGCTTCCTCTGGTACAAAATGCCACAGATATTTCCCTCCTGGTTCATTGCACACTGTGTAGTGTTTTTCCTTAAAGAGGCCAGGAAACTGCCTGTCACTGCCCTCAGCTTCCATCATCACTTTGGTGTCATCTCTTTTCCCATCAAAGAAGATACAGGTGATGCAATTTTCCCTAATCACTTCATCAAACTTCCTGACCAGCTCCTTAGTCAGTCTCTCCTGAGCCCTCCTCACCTTGTTGTGGTCAATCACCAGTGCTGTGTCAAACTCTGTGATAAGACTAACATCAATCCAGGTGTGGAAAAGTTGGGAGTACCGAAATGGAAGACCCACCTAATCTTGGATAAGTCACATTAACATTAAAAAATAATAACAATAAAAGTAAATCAGAAGGAGAACTTGAACTCTTGCTGAGAAAAATTAAAAAGACACCAACCAAGAAACAAATATGGGATGAAAAGAAAAAAAGATTCCATAGCTAGAAATGGCAACGTTTTTTTGGAAAAAAAAAAATCGCCATAATAAGAACAACGAAAAAAAGAGAATGGATGGGTTAGAGGAAGAAGCAGAAATAAAAAGTTCATCATCGGTGCCAAAAAATTAAATTTAAGATTTTATATCATTTCAAGGTAAGAAGTTCATAAATTTCCCTTCGGTTATTAAATTTAGGTTAAATAAGCTGACATTATAGCTGTAATTGTTTAACAATAAAGTATGGAAGTCCAGTTTATGGACACATAGCTAGGCTGGTTCATCTTTAGCCTAGGCTGTGTTTAGGCTACTCTAGTTGGAGCAGGACCTATTTTTTCCATAACTAAAATGTGGCCCGTGTAGGGAAGGGTTATTTGCTGTGAAAACCTTAACCTTGAATAAAATAACTAAACAGAATTAAAACAAACAAACAAAAAAAAAGAGACAAAAAATTACGCCTTATCAAATTTTGATGGTTAATACTGACCAGAAGGTAGGCCTAACATTTTGACATCTGAACAGAATTTATTCCATGTTTGGCTTTTTCAGATATTTACTATATATAAATAATAATAAATTACGAAGCCCTAACTAAAAATAAAAATAAGAAATAATTCAAATACTTCAAAACTTATCACTTGGCCATAAATGTGGTAAAATTCTAGAATGAGGGTAACCCGAAGCCTAGCCTATTTAACCAAGCTTAAAGCTTAAGTATTGTATACATAATATAAAATAAAGTTTATTTATAGAGTTGAAAGGGTTTTAGGATTTTGGGGACTTATTTTTGGAAAAAAAAAAATAAACAAAATATGGCTGAAGGTGAAGCTATTGAGACAAAGATTAAATCATCAAAAAGGAAGAGATCAGCAAGGAAGGGAGTCATTACCAGGCTTTTAACTAGCTTTAATAGCAAAGAAAATCCAAATAAAAGGGATTATGATACTATTTTGGGTGGTTTAAACAGAATTAAACAGGAAATAATAATTATAGACGAGGAAATTGTTACAGAAACTGATGGATTAGATGTTGGCGAAGAGACATATACAGCACTTTTGTGTGAACAAGAACAGAATATTTTTGAAATAGATTCTAATATAAATGAATTATACGCTGCTTTAGATAATCTACCAAATAATATAGAGGGTGATCGAACAAAATTTCAGTCTTTTCTGGAAAAGTTTGATAGTTTAATTGGCAACAAAGATAATATATCTGATGTTGACAAATTCAGCTATCTGCTTAATTATTTAAAGGGCCCAGCCCTAAAACTGGTTGATGCCTTACCAGCAATAAGCAGCTCATATAAAATAGCTCTCAAATTACTAGAAAGAAATTTCCTAAATAAAAAAGAAATAGTACATAAATGATTTAGCAATAAAATTTAAAAATATAAAACCAGCCAAGGATAACCATCAGGATCTGTACAATTTCTATTGTGAAATTGAATGCATGTTAGGTCATCTACAAAATAATGACAGATCTAGAGAAATCAGCATGGTTTATCCAAGCCATAATATTTAATTGTTTACCTACCCAAATTAGGGATATTTTCCAAAGAATAACGGGAAATACATACCCTGCCCTTGGTGAAATAAGGAATGAATTTCCAAATGTTTTGTCAATGTACAAATCTTCAAAGATTAATTCACAAACAAAGATTGATTCACAAATAAACCAAACAAAGAAAATTCAAACAAAACCAAAGCCACAACAACAACAAAAAGACAAATCAGACCAAAAAGTGATAGGTCTAACTCCTACACTACAAAATTTTAATGTTACGACAAAATTTGTACGTAAGTCTAAATTTTGTTCGGCTGATGATCACAATAGCACACGATGTACTAAATATGTAGACTTAGAATCCCGGATAAACAGGTGTTCTCAGTAAAACCTTTGTACTAAATGCACAGGTGCAGGACATACTAACAAAGACTGCAAAACAAAAATAAGATTCAAATGTGTTAATTGTGAAAGTTTAAATCATGTCTCTTGTCTTTGTGATTCATTTAAAAATTCAAATAAACAAAACACAAAGAAAAATGAAAAAACATTTAATGGACATCTATCAATAAATAATGTCAATAAAAATTCTAGTGTACTCCTACCTACAATAACTTTAGATTTAAAAAATAAAAAAGGTGGGACAACGCCTATAAGCTGTCTAATAGATCCTTGTTCCCAACAAACATTTGTAGATCAATCATTAGTTAATCAATTAGGCCTACAAACTCATAAAAATGAACAAGAATTGTGTATAACATCATTTGTCAAAGAAAATGAACAGAAAGAAAAAATATAGTACAGTCAGTTTAGATCTGGATATACCCACAGAGAATAAAACAACAAACATAGAAGCAGTAGTCATTAAACAAGTTGGTAAACAAAAATTTAAAATACCAAAACAAGTAATACAACAACTTAAAAAGCAATATAAAATTGCAGATAGAAATTTAAATGATACAATAGATAATGTTTAAATGTTAATTGGAGCTGATTATATTCACTTAATTCAGAAGGGCATAGTCAGAATAGGAGATGGGATAGCTCTAGATACTCACTGGGGTATAGCTCCACTTGGACACATAGATAAATATAAAATAACAATGAAAAATAAAAATATATGACTAACAAACTCGCCCTATTATGACAAGGTCTTACACAACTCAAATAATGATATAAATACTGAAATATTAAATAAATCATTAACAACTGAAGAATTAGATAAAGGTGTACAACAGCTCTGGCTATTAGAGTCAGTCGGGGTGCAAGATGGTGATCATATAGACGAAAATCAATTAATGGTTGAAAATTTTGAGAATACCATCATGTATGAAAATGGCCATTATTCAATTGAACTACCTTGGAAGATCAATAGTCCAAAATTAAATGATAATCTAAAGGTAGCTAAAGGTCATCTCTATAATTTGATGAAAAGATTAAAAAATGACAATAGAATTAAAATGTATGATGATGTTTACAAAGACCAGTTGGAAAAAGGTTTCATTGAGGAAGTTAAAGATCACCCCTTTAAAAAAGACAACTGCCATTATCTTACTCACACAGGAGTCTATAGAAAGGATGCACCCACAACAAAACTTAGAATTGTGTATAACTGTAGTCTCAAAGATGGCAATAAGCATAGCTTGAATGACTGTCTCATAGAGGGGCCTAATCTTATTTCAGACCTTGTAAAAATCCTTCTAAGATTTAGATCAGATGACTATGCAGTTCAAAGTGATATAAGTAAAGCTTTTTTGAGAATTCATCTGAAGAATGACTATGACAAAGATCAACTAAGATTCTTGTGGTTTAATGATCCATGTGACTTAAATAAAGGGTTTAAAACATTTAAATTTAATGTGATTTTGTTTGGGGCAAATGCAAGTCCTAGTTTATTGGCTTCAACCATCAAACATCACTTAAATTTGTATGATGAAAATGATTTAACTGTTCAGTTCTTGAAAGATCATTTCTATGTAGATAACCTTGTAGGATCAACCAAAACAGAGTCAGAATTAAATGAAGTTTACATAAAAGCAGATAAAATAATGAAAGAAGGTAATTTTGAATTAAGAGAGTGGATCACAAATAATGAGAGACTAAATCAAAAAATAAAATCAGAAGACAAAGGATTGACAGAACCAACAAACAGGGTGAAAACATTAGGTATGATCTGGGATTTGAACTCAGATTCTAAAGTTCATGACTCACTGCACAAAAGGCTACACCTTAGATACAACAGCTAACACAAAAAGAAAGATCTTATCCGAAAGTTCAAAAATATTTGATCCTATGGTTTTACTCCTTCCTTCTACTATCAGATCCAGGGTTCTTTTACAAGAATTTTGGAAACAGAAAGTAGACTGGGATGATCCTATAACCAATAAACAACAAGATAGCTGGAAAAGGTCAGCTAAAGATCTCAATAAACTACAAAACATAAATATTCCCAGAGTTTGTGGACACAGAGATACACCTCAAACCTTGCATGTATTTGGCGATGCCAGTGAAAAAGTGTATGGCTGTTGCGCTTACCTTGTAGGTGAGGATGGCAGTCATTTGATCTATGCCAAGGGGAAAGTAACACCCTTAAAACAAAAGAAAACTATTCTTCAGCTTGAACTACTTGCAGGTTATCTAGCTGTAAAAATAATATGATTTCTCCATGAAGTCTACCATGATGTAAACATCACAAATACATATATTTGGCTTGACAGTCAAATCTGATTGGCATGGATCAACTCTGATGAGTTAAACTCAAAAAACATCTTTGTCCGTAACAGATTAAAAGACATTAAAGAAGCTAAACAAAATTTGGACATAACCTTCAGATACATTCCAACAAAACAAAATCCTGCAGACTTTCTTACAAGAGGATTATCCTGTAAATTACTAAAATCGAACAAAAATTGGTTTCATAGACCTGAACTGATTCAGGATGAAACAATGTGGCCAGCAGAACAAATCAATGTAAAGCTTAACCTGATAACCACAAATAAAGTTGAGCCACTATTAGATTATAACAATTATTCTGACTTTGGCAAACTTGTAAGGGTAACATCTTACTGTCTCAGATTCATTCACAACTGTTTAAAGAAAATAAATAAACAAAGAAATAATGATAATGAAATGTATACAAGTCTAGCTACCAAATATTGGATTAACTACATACAACAAAGAGAATACAAAAATGAAATAGATTTTCTAACAATTGGTAAACAAATGAACAAAGTACCCTCTGTGCCTCTGTGGTAATAAACTTGAATCTCTACATTGACAAAGATGGCTTATTAAGATGTAAGGGTAGATTAAACAAATCACAAATCACATATAACAGTAAACAACCCCTTCTTCTTCCTAGGTTCCATCACATTACAACCTTAATTATTAGAGAGAAACACAATGAACTTTATCACATGGGTGTTCCACAAACATTAAATGCCATTAGAAAGTTGTATTGGATACCCAAAGCCAGAATGACTATACAGGAAGTTTGACTGTTGGTCTGGGAACAACAGAACAAAAAATGTACATCATACTTTACACATGTTCATCTTCTAGAGCAGTCAGCTTAGATATAGTGAGTGACCTCTCTGCAGAATCATTTGTCTATAGCTTTAGAAGATTTTGTACTAAGCATTCTATACCCAAAATTGTTTGGACAGATAATGCAACATATTTCAAGGCTGGTGAAAACCAAATAAATGACATATTACAAAATTCACATACCATAACATATCTACAAAATAACAAAATAAAATGGAAATACATCCCTGTTGCATCACCATGGTAGGGAGCAATCTGGGAAAGGAATATCCAAACAATAAAGAATTGCCTAAAGAAATCAATAGGTAAAAAACAAATTGAATTCTTTGAACGTCTCACTCTCGTTAGTGAAATTGAGAATGTTGTCAATAGCAGACCTCTTACTTATGTAGGGGATAATATTAATGATGTAGAGCCTCTCACCCCAAATCATTTGATTAAAGAAGTCATTAACCCTATACCTGATTACAATATCTCCTTGGATGATCCACCTTGGAGTGATAATAATGATGATTTACAAAATAGATTATCACAAATAACAAATACAAAAACAAAATTTAAAAAGCAATGGAGTGATGAATACCTTGTTGGGTTGAGAGAAAGGCATAAATATATACAAAACAAAGACTGGGTTAATGAAATCAGGGTAGGAGACAGTGGCGGTCCTAGCTTACATGACGCCCTGGGCGAACCTCACCTTCAGCGCCCCCCCCCCCCTGTTCGCCAACACACACACATTCGAATCCCCCCAAAATAAAGGACAGACATAACTCTTTCACAAAATAACTTTTTATTGGACTAATTGTTGGAACTTCAGAACCAAAACAAAGACTCAAATTTCTGAATTTTACAAATCCTTCATCACGTAAATAGAATAACTCACTTAAGAGAATGTAATTATGATACTATGAACAGGAAAAACACAAATTAAATTGCACAACTGCCATAAATAAACTATTTTTATTTATTTCTTTATTTATTTATTCTTATTTTTATTTTTATTTTTTTTGCAGGCGCTCATGCCGCCCCTCCACAAATGCCGCCCTGTGCGGCTGCCCATATTGCCCATATGAGGAACCGCCACTGGTAGGAGATGTAGTTCTAATTAGGCAAAATACACCAAGACAGTGTTGGCCATTAGGTAGAGTTTTAGAACTAAAAACTGGGGAAGATGGATTAACCAGGGTTGTAAAACTTAAAACCCCTTCAGGTGAAACTATAAGAGATGTATCACTCTTATACCCCCTAGAAGTGGGACCAACGACTGTTAACAAAAATGATCATGAAGATGAATCTATAATAGATTCTGATGATAATCAAAATTTGACCCAAACTATACCAAACCTAACTTGTTCAATAAATGATGTAACTAGTCCTACTACTACAATAACCTATACCACAAGAAATAGTAGACCACAATGTTCAACTGCTCTACAAGCTAGGCAGATGTTACAACAAAAGATAAGGGCTGGAGTATTGTAATATTTCTATGGAAAATAAATTAAAATGCAACACCCTTTCATTTTAGAAAGAATGAGGACTTTATAAAATGCTACACTTTTTATATTAAAAAGTAGGGAAAAACAAAAATGGAATAACAAATAAAACGTAAATTATAGGTAATCTAAGATGGGTGTTAGAAAATCTAGAAGAGGAAGAACCAATGTTGTCCCAAGGCGATATGATGACTAAGCTGATTGATGCAGCATTGCTTGTATACAGGGTGTACATAAAGTCAGGATCTATTTTTGTGAAGCACTTGGAAATTATATGGAATTCAATCATAAAATGATAAAGTGGTAACATTTATTAAATAATTAAGAGTAGGATTCGACGTGACGCCCATCAGTATCCCTACACAGCTCAAATCGTTCCGCAGCATTTCTAAACACATTCTGGAGCATTTGCGGGGTTATGTTATCTGCAGCAGTTCGTATACGTGTACGTAAGTTTTCAAGACTCGTAATCTTCGTCTGATAGACGTGCGATTTGATAAAGCCCCATGCAAAGAAATCTAAAGGGGTTAAATCTGGTGATCTCGCTGGCCAAGGTCTGTTGCTTCCGCGTCCGATCCAGCGATTTGGAAAACGTCCATTTAGATAATCCTGAACAATTTTGGCATAGTGACAAGGAGCACCATCATGTTGATAGACGACGGGGATAGGATTGTTAGTACCGTCGTCTATCAACATGATGGTGCTCCTTGTCACTATGCCAAAATTGTTCAGGATTATCTAAATGGACGTTTTCCAAATCGCTGGATCGGACGCGGAAGCAACAGACCTTGGACAGCGAGATCACCAGATTTAACCCCTTTAGATTTCTTTGCATGGGGCTTTATCAAATTGCACGTCTATCAGACGAAGATTACGAGTCTTGAAAACTTACGTACACGTATACGAACTGCTGCAGATAACATAACCCCGCAAATGCTCCAGAATGTATTTAGAAATGCTGCGGAACGATTTGAGCTGTGCAGGGATACTGATGGGCGTCACGTCGAATCCTACTCTTAATTATTTAATAAATGTTACCACTTTATCATTTTATGATTGAATTCCATATAATTTCCAAGTGCTTCACAAAAATAGATCCTGACTTTATGTACACCCTGTATATTAAGTTAAGGTGTGTATATATAGCCATCTCATAACTGTAAGGTTAGTGAAAAATTCACTTAATTTAGAGCTAGCATTTTTGGGCTCTTGTGGCATCATTGTTTGGGCACTCTTGTGGCATTTTTTGGGGCGCTGCGCGTCTTTTCTACTCGTTTGTGGAATGCGGTACTTACAGGGTGTGGTCTTATAGAGAGCTCTCTTGCAATTCAGTTTGGTTGTTTAGATACAAGATTGTTGCATCGTGCAATAGTGCAGGTTGTGTTGTTGTTGCAAGGTTTAGAAAGAAGACCATAAATAGTGGCCCTTTTGTTTTTTAATCTTAAATTCATGCAACTGAGGCCTAAGGTAGGCCCACATCGAGTCAGCAACCATGAGGTAGGACCTAATAGGACCTCCAAGTCCGTAAGTTTTTAATCTAGCTTAACTTGGGCTGTAGGTTGAACCGGCCTTTCAGAGCTTGGCCGTTCACGGCTCAGCTGGGATTTTGAACCCAATAAAAAAATAATAACAATGGGTTAACAAATATTAAAGAAAAAAATTGGGTTTCACATGCAATTTTTCCTTTCTGGCCGGCCCTAATGTGTGAAAAATTTGGGAGTACCGAAATGGAAGACCCACCTAATCTTGAATAAGTCACATTGACATTAAAAAATAATAATAAAAGTAAATCAGAAGGAGAACTTGAACGCCTGCTGAGAAAAATTAAAAAGACACCAACCAAGAAACAAATATGGGATGAAAAGAAAAAAGATCCCATAGCTAGAAATGGCAACATGTTTTTTTGGAAAAAAAAAAATCGCCATAATAAGAACGAAAAAAAAGAGAAAGGACGGGTTAGAGGAAGAAGCAGGAATAAAAAGTTCATCATTGGTGTAAAAAAATTAAATTTAAGATTTTATATCATTTCAAGGTAAGAAGTTCATAAATTTCCCTTAGGTTATTAAATTTAGATTAAATAAGCTGACATTTCAGCCGCAATTGTTTAACAATAAAGTATGGAAGTCCAGTTTATGGACACGTAGCTAGGCTGGTTCATCTTTAGCCTAGGTCTTCCATCTTCAACGTAGCCTAGGCTGTGTTTAGGCTACTCTAGTTGGAGCAGGACCTATTTTTTCCATACCAGGCAGCAGTGGCAATCTCTGCAGTCTCTCTCAGCCCAGTGTGATGTCTCAAGCTAGCCAGAGCTATGTTGGTGATATCTTCAGTGTTGTATTTCTTTTTCTTAGCCACAGGCAAGGAAGAAGTTGTCGCAGCCTCTGGTATAAAGTCTTCGTCCTCCTCTCTCCTCCCTGCCTCCTCCAGTATATCTCCAGTCTCCTCCAACTCCATCTCCAGCAGTGACTCCTCCCCAGGGCCGGATTAAGACCTTTAGAGGCCCTAAGCACTTAAAAGATTTTGGTGCCCCATATATATGTAATTCAAAATATAAACAAAAATAAACCATAAAATAAAATGTTGTTGTTCACTACAAATTCAAACAATGAAAAAAAATAAATACTATATATGAATATATATAATTCAGTTTTCAACAGCTTATAGGCTATAAGCCGCGATTATAATAGTATAATAAATCCATGGTAAATCCGACAATGGAAAATTTCTGTGGTGCCCCTCTTCCCTTGATGCCCTAAGCACGGGCTTATTTTGCTTAATGGTTAATCCGGCCCTGCTCCTCCCTCAACTCCTCTTCTTTCTTGGCTGACTCCTCTGGTTTCCTCCTCCTCTTCTCCTCGGCCTTCCTTCTCTGCTCCTGTCTCTGCAGCACTGCTTCCTGTCTCCTGGTCTCAGGATGATCAGCTAGACCCATCTGGTGTGCCCCCACACTTCCCACCTTTTCTCTCTGACCTTTAATGAAGGCAAGCTCCTGCACTGGTATCTTCTGCTCGCTCCTGCAGCTGCAGTCAATGTGAACCTCACTGTTGCAGACAGGGTTGCATCCAAGCTCACTGCTGCTCCTGATCACACAGTGACAGGTCAGGTCCAAAGGGTGGCCATTTCCAAACTTCCAAAAAGGAGGACACTGCGTATGTGGCCGTACGTTAACATATATATATATATATATATATATATATATATATATACACACACACACATTTTAATTGCAAACAACACACACTATAATTAATGTAAAGAACGACGATTGTAACCTCATTTTTCATTTGTTCGTTCTTCCTCCTCATCTTGTGCGGAACGTTCTTCTACACAAACGTCGTTCTTTATATATATATATATATATATATATATTATATATATATATATATATATATATATATATATATATATATATGGGTCTTTCCTGTTTCATTAACTGTTTCCGATTTTTATGAAAACAACGTGATATGTAGAGTTTTTCACGCTGATTTCAAAATTATAAACCATTTCATCGAGAAATACTTAGGTTAGGTTAGGTTAAGTTAGGCTTATTAGCATTTGATGTTTTCTAGGACACTGTTTTTTCTTTCGGTATTAAGTTATATTCTTGTAAAAAATTTACTGCATTTTCTTCTTTCTCAGTCTTCCTATATAATTCTATAAAATTAAATTTGTCAGTCATTGGAAAGTAAAAAGATGTTGAACTATAGTTTATGCTTGCAGCGGAAGAACAAAATAGATGCGCAATGCCACCGTTTAAAAAATAGCCTAGCCTGTGCTTGCAGTGATTACACCGTTCTAGTACTTTTTGTAGTATTCTATAATTTACTTTCATTTCGAAAAAACTTATTTTTAGAATCAGCGTATTATTTTAAAATTTCTATAGCCTACGCTGTTTCAAACATTTGCTAGTTTCTGCACATTATAACTTTTTGGTTATATATTTCTTGATGAAATGGTTTATAATCTCGAAATCAGCGTGAAAAACTGTACATATCACGTTGTTTTCATAAAAATCGGAAACAGTTAATGAAACAGGAAAGATCCATATATATATATATATTAGGGTGTCACTAGGTAATAGGGGGAAAATTAAACGATGGATATTTTCCTATGACACCCCCTAAAATTGTTCCATTTGGTGTAAAACATACGGAAGAGAAATTTGGTCCTGATTGGTCATCATTTAAAGGTCGCCCTCGTCACTGAAAACAAGACCCATTTGTTGACGTCAACAAGCTGTTCAGTGTTCACAGCTTGGGCCGAACCAGATAATAAAAAACAAGGCAATTTGGTGAAATAACGAAAGTAAGACACTTAAAAACGCAAAGAATACAAACAGTTTATTATATAATCAAAATAGAAGACATAATTTGGCGAATAATGGTACAAAATGGAGAAGCAACAAAAGCAAAACTTTGAGAAATAAAATACATATACAGTAGCAGAATAATTGGTGCTCATACGCTGATCAGTGATTAGTTCTTTCGCGTCCCCACTAATGCTGATTTGTTCGGAGCTGGGTGTTGCTTTCTGTGGTCAGTGACAACTTGAACGAGGAACTGGAGCTGTTCTTCTTTCACTGTCAACTTTCCGTTCAGCTCCTTCACCAGAGCCACGGCCCGTTCTGCTCTGTCGTTCACCACTGCAAGTTTGGAGACCACATCCCGAGCTTGCACGTATTCAGAGTTTGACGTCCATGAACTGGGATGGTGGAGCAGAAAGCAATCTGGCAACTGAAGTTTTGAGAAGAATCCTCGGGTGTTCTTTGTGATCAGTTGCTCCAGTCCTTTGCTGTCACTGAGGAACATAGTATCAAGAACCAAAGGTCGTTTTGGCGGCATGTGAGGGGCTTCTTGATCTAACGCTGCAACCATGCTGCACTTCACTTCCATCGATATCCTCTCATCAAAGAACGCCAGACCCACTGCCTCCTCCGAATGGTACCACAGGTGCGCAGACAGCTTCTTGGTGGTACCATCAGAGATCTTCTTGTGCGGGTATCGAAGGAGCGTCCTCATCAATTCCCAATCATTCAGCGGAGCTTCGATGGACAGATGAGCTGTTGCCCACGCTTTCATGTAAACTAGAACAGAAAAGAGGCAGATATCTCGAATTCCGCGTTCCTCAGTGTTCGTCAGTTTAAACTGTCTTCGGAAGAGCCAGATCTTGATGGCATAGAGCCCCTTAGCCATCCATCTCGCCCGGTGCATAGCACGAGGGGCGCGGAAGTTTAGTCCCTTGTATGGAACTCCTCCAAGAAAGATGACGGAAAGATCGAGGAATTCCTGATAGTCATCACGAACTTGAAGTGCTTGTGATTTTGCAAACTCAATGAGCTCCGTTCTATGCTTAAAAATAGCTGCTTTGGTGAACGCATCTGTGTCCGCAGTTTGGAACTGTTGCTGGTCAATGCGGGTCCAATAATCATGGAAGCGCTTGAAAAGCAGAATTTCTGGACCGGTAGATACTGAATCTAGCGATGCTGCGAATGCCGCCTGTAGCACCAACTCCAGTACATGGTGTCTGCACGCGCAGTGTAACAGGTCACGTCCAACTTTTTCTTCCAGAAGAACACAAGTTCCTCCACGGTGGCCTGTGTTTGTCGCGGTTGTGTCGAAACACACAGATTTGACATGATCGGTCACTCCCGATTCATTCAGGCAATCTATGATGGCATTTGTTTGTGCCAGCGCGGTTCCTGACAGAAGTTTTGGCACCCCGAGGAGCTGCTCTGTCCCGGAGCCAGATACAAGAATAGGTAAGCGGTCAACATATTCTCGTGACGTCAGATCTTGCATGAGTTTTCCGTCCCAGTGAACAGTCAACGGACTATTGCCTTGGAACTCGCTCTTCAGTTGCCGAGCCTTAAGGGTACGGAATTTTTCACGCTGACGATGAATGGATCCACGATTGATGTTGTAGTCGCTAGCATCATGCCCTAAGCTGGAAGCTGCCTCAAACAGCAGATATGTGGCCTTTCTTGACGAGAGTTGCGTGCGATCAAGCGCTGCCGCCAATTCCGATGTCATGATGTTCTTCGTTGCTCTTTGTTTAGACGCTAACGAACCACCACATGCTCCTTTTTCTTCGCTATCATCTGAGCTGGAGGATGAGGACTCCAAAACCGCTTCGTTGGATACTGCCTCCATTTCAGCTGCTGATCGCTTTCTTCGTTTCTCCTCTTCCTCCCGACGTCGAGTACAATCTTTGACTTGGCGTTGATGGGTCATGTCCAAACCTGCCATTGAACCTGGACGTCCTTTCTGGCGCTGCTGCTGAAGGAACTCCCAATCCTCTGGGTACTTGACCAATTTCTCACAATCAGCGTGGGCGATGTCAAAGAGACGATCGAGGCGTTCAATGAATTCTTTTTTTTCGTCTTGTGTGAATCGCTCGTCCTTGAGGCGTGTTTTTTGAGTCCTTTCCACTCCTCGAAGACTTTATCCAGTTTGCTGACGCAGTGTGTCTCGAGTCTGGTTGGAATGTGAGCTTTCTCCCAGAAGGACATCACTGCTCGAAGTGACTTCCTCAACGCGTCACGTATTGTCATTTTCTTTTCATGGTGAAGGTAAAGGAAGTAACCGAATGCTTGCCTGTAGGAAGGAAGCTTGCATCCTTTCACCTCATCAACCGCTGCCCCTAATAGGTATATACACTTCCGGGTTTCCATCACCAGAAATCACGTAGCTGAAATGAGAAACGGTGAATCGTTAAGTTGTTCACTTTATTTCTCAGATATTCAGACACACACAGATACACACACACACACATATATAGAGATATATAGATATCTAATGAACGATTATGGAGACGCCGCGCAAGCATTAAACTTTGGAAGGTGGGGGCGACCTTTTATAGTTATTCAAATAAAAAGATTTTTCAGTCACCATGTTTTTTTTACCAATGGAATAGATTCGCGGGGTGTCAGCATGAAAATTTCAAACTTTGCATTTAAGTGACACCCTAATATATATATATAATTATAATATATATATATATATATATATATATATATATATAACTGAAAGAAATGAATATTCATTTTTACTCCTTGGGCAGACTGACTGTCCGACTCGTAGTCATGAAATTGAAAACAAATGCGGCTTATCAGCAGTGTTGCCAACTACATATAATAAAAATATGTTAACGGTTATTATGGCCTTCAGTACCTGCTATTTTAAGTGTACCTGAGGTAATTTATATAATTCTTTTTAGCCAGACCCCTAAAAGGAGGACAAATTAACGTCCGGCTCAAGCTGGCTCCAGATGGAGGACATAGTGCTCAAAAGGCGGACTGTCCGGCCTAAAGCCGGACGTCTGACCACCCTAGGTCAGGATGTCCAGTTTCATCATGAAACTATCTTTGATCTCTAGCTTCACATTGCCGATGGACACCTTCACTGCCTCATCCCACAGTGCCTTCACTTTAGCTCTGATCCTGACCTCAGTGTTGATTACAGGTCCTGTGAATAGAGCATTGGCCCTTCTCCACTGAGCCAGCAGCCCTGGAACAATGCTGTTGTTAATCAGGTCATTAACTGGGTAATTCCTCCTGTCTTCCTCACTCATCTCTCTCCTCAACAAACCATACCTCAGCAGATCTCTGGCTGTGGGCAGCTCAGCAGGGGGAAGTTCCCTCCCAGTCCCCACCAAATGACTTAGGTGACAACTTGATTTACTTCGGGTTCTGATTTCTTTCTGACTCATCCTGTGGATATGTGAACAAAATAAATGTTATTGAAATTTGGATAGGCCTACTGATTATGATTACATAAAATTAAGTTAATTGAAATTTTTAATATCTTCTTATAAGCTCAGATAAAAGGTTGTGTTGTTATAGGTACAAGACTTAATTATTCAAAGTAATGACAATTTCGTATATCTATCATATCAAAATATACAGAAAGTTTTGGTCACACATAACACTTCGAATAATTTGAATTACACAATATTTACATTACGAAGTAATCAAAATTGTCAAAAAGGAGGGAAAACACATGCATTCACAATAAAAACTCCAGCATTTATGACTATGTGAACCTTAGAAACCATACTGCACACCAAAAATAATCAAAGTTGACCACACATATCAATGGCACATTGATATACGATGCTACAGTCATATTTAGGTTATATTTCAAACCTTTTTGGTCAAATATGAGTAGGTAAATGGCTTTTTTAAACAACACTAAAGATATTTCTAAGTTTGCTAGATAATATGGCATTATTTGAGCATTAGTAGTTTTTGAATTGTTGACTTTACTAAAATTGACACACCCTAAATTAGGTATGCCGCGTCATGGTGTTCAATATTTATAAATCCGAGAAACCGTTCGACAACAGATCCAGATGGTGTGACATACCGCACAATGACTGTCAATTGATCGATGTGCGCAATATCCGGAGTAGAATCCACGCTAATTGAAAAATACTTAGCGACATTCAACTCGGTTATAATTTTTTACTTCAACTCCTCTGCCACCAGCAAGATAAATTCATCACAGATCGTTGATGACATGTACGAAACGTTTCTCTTCCTTTGTTTGCATACTTGCTCAAATGTTCTTGTAAAAATGGATCGAACCTCGCTATTAATTCAAGGCAACCCAAGTAGTTGCCGTTGTTCGATGAACCGACCACCTCGTTGCTCCCTCGGAATTCGAGATCTCTTTCAGCTAGAAATAGTACGACAGCTAGCACACGCTCCAATACGCTCACCCAATACTTCTCTTCATTCTTCAATTCAATAGCCAAGGCTGAATCAACTGTCTGTGATGTAGCCACGTCGTGAGCCATTCGCATGGAAGCTGTGTGAATGTCACTCCGCTCATGAACCGCAAATCTAGCATGTCCGTTCCTCCAGTCGTTGAAGCCAACATTGGACAAACAGTCTGTACTACTGCTTTGAAAGAACTTGCAAACATAGCAGAAAACCCTTCCGGTAGATGGTGAATATATGAGCCATTCTCTCCTGACAGATTCATTGTTTACAAGTTTGCGAACAAAAAATCGCGTATTGCGAATCGGTTTTGGTTCCCATTAGCTCTCTTAGATTGAGATAGGTCATCCAAGTTTTGATTTAGTAGATTATTTACAAAATGCTCTATTAATTTTGGCGAGATCTTCCATTTTGCTGGGTCGTGACTGAATGCATGTACGTCGAGCTCTTCTTGTTCGTTGTTTGCTTGATGTTGTGGTTCACCTGACTGTACATCTGACTGCTGTTGACGTTGTTCCGGGATATCTGAACTTGACGATGTGGATGACGACGGCGCGAAAAACTTTAATAACGATCCACTCAGCTTTTCATCTTCATGTTGTCTTTTCAAGCGTTTCTCTCTCTTCAATGTACCACTTTCTTGGTGTCGAACATAACCGTCCGACATTATGAACTGACAATATTGCAATATATGTCTTTGATATTTGATTTATGCATAAAATTGTAAAAATTTTCTGTAAAAGAAAAATACACATCAATCGAAAGAGAAATAACAACATATAAATATAACAAATATATAAATATAATAAACATAAATTTATTATTTTATATTATATAAAATAATAAATTTAGGCTCCCTAGGTCTACTCTACAGTCTACACAAATAAAGTGGAAAACAACTAAACAAACACCTCTACTTCAAGGTCAGATGACAACTGCCAGAAAATCTGCTAGTGTTGTTGAAAAATTTTTTTTTTCGTAGGCCACACTTTTTCGTAGGCCAAGGCTTTCAGCCTTTTAGCCTTCGGGTTAATCCGGCACTGTTTATGGTAAGCTAATGCCATGCAAAAATGGAACATTGAATGGGCCTAGTAATGACAGAGAATGCACATGCGACACTTTTGGGCGAAACTGTTTTTCTCCTTAAAGGAAAGAAAATATTAACAATATGGAATAAGGTGTTATAGAAGAACTGAAACATGATCTGGGTCATTTATAGGTTCGTCACAGTCAAATCGAGTATTTTCTATAGCTCCAATAAATTTTCTTTTGTTAACTTCTGAGAATATTCTATAATCAATAGTTGTTTTGTCCGCAACCTGAAGAATGTTATTGAATATAGTGTAATTAGGAAAATGATCACTGATGTGTGTGGTTATAATTCTATAATTTACGAGGGCATTGCTATTTACAAATATATTATCAATCGTAGATTCTGTTATTCGATTGCTATAATTGGAGACTCGAGTGGGTTTGGTAATAGTGTGACTAAGATAGAAAAAATTCATTAAGTTTAAAAATTTATGAGAGATTGCTTCAGATTACAAATTGATGTTGAAGTCACCCGCAACTATGGCATTCGATTTATGGAAGTTGCATAAGATGTTATCTAAGTGAATTAAAAAGCTATTGATATTAGTATTAGGAGGTCTATATATTGCACGGACAGAATATACATTACCTTTGTCTTTTATATTAACAATCAGGTTTTCATTGTCCCTATTACATACAGAAAATACTTCGTTAGAGTCGTAAGTTTGATGCACATACACAGAGATACCCCCACCAATCTGATCATCTTTTACAGTATGATAATCAACGTAATTATCTATATTATACAGGTTTTTAATACTACTATTTAACCAGGTTTCCGTGAGAATTATAACACTAAATTTGACCGTAGAAGCTTTCAAAAGGGCCAATAAGTAGTTATAGTTCCTAGGTAAGCTTCGAATGTTTAGATTTAGCACTGAAAGATTTTTCTAAATATGTTTTTGTAATACAAAGGCATTAAACTCATCCATCGATGAGACCATGCAATTGCCTGCACCAGATTCCGGTTCTCGATTCTTTAAACTGGATATAGATTTTTTTGGTAATGAATTGAAATGATTAATATCGGCACATATACTATGAAAGTCCTTATCGATGAAAACCATTTAAACAGTAGTTCTCAAACAATTTCACTAAATACAGAATACAGGAATAAGGAGTTACCGCCCAGTTGAGCCAAGAATGGGAAAGTCGACTGATGAGATTGTATGCGGAGTTATTCGCAGGCCTCCTGTGCGCCGACTGTCGGCTGGCGTTTTCGTAGTTCTCATAGCTTCGAATGCTTTTTCACTAACAAGGTGAACTCCTTTGACCGAAGTATTCCGCGTTGGAGGAGACTATCTTTCTTTAATAATTAACTTCGCTCCATGGGTAGGCAACTTTCCCGAGTCTCCTCGCTTCTATGAGTTTATGGTGCTTTTCTTTACGAATTTGTCTTTTGTAGTAGAATTTGTTTTTTTAATCTAAAAGCACTTTTGATCTTAATATTCCCCAAATTCAGTCTATTTTTTATTATATCCTTCACCTTTTTCTTCGTTTCACTGTTTGTTTCTCTATTTATTTCAGATACCTCATTATGATTAAGTTATTGGCACGTGAATTACACAGCTCAACAAAAATTTTTTTTTGTTTCGTTGCCAAGGAAATTCGTACGAATTTAGGGTATTTTGGGGTTGCTGAATTCCAAAATGAAAGTAGTTTTTCCGATTTGGCTCTAGTTCTTGAGATAATGAATACCCTCAATTAATAGGAAACGTAACCATAACGCGTGCATATGGGAAACTACAGGAACATTCTAGATGGTGAGACCGAATAAAATGCCATTATGTATTTCATGTGTTTACTTTTGTATGATTTGAGACAATTTCAATGCGATTTGTAAGTAGGCTCCGCCTGAACATTAAATTTTTTGCATTTTTACGTGTTTGAATGGGGTACCAATTATCTCATAAATTAGAGCCAATCTAGCAAAACCGATGTCATTCGGAATCAGCACCACAAAGTTACCCCAAAATCACTCTAATATGATTGGCAATAAAATGAGTGTTGACCAGTGTTATCGTCTAAGCTGTTTAATTTATTCCTAATTGAATCGTGCTCGTTTTTTATCATCTCCATGCTACGATTATTTTTAGTAAGCGAGTTTAGACTAGAGTTAAGATCCTTTATCTCATCGTGTGCATACTGAATGCTCTTTTTGAGCTCTATATTTCTATATTTCAGTTTTGCATTGTCCCTCTTTAACAATTCGTTATTATGTTGCACAACTTTTATTACTGCCTCAAGGTCTTTGATTACACTATTACTTTTGTGTACTAAGTCAAAGAGAGAATTATACTTATTTGCTAGGTCCTTCATTTCAGATTTCAGGGCGTTTACCTAACCTTTGGAAGCCATTTTGAACAATTTCTGGGGTTAAAATTCACTCGTTCGTTCGTTCGTTCGTTCGTACGTTTAAAGGTCTCGCTCGTTCGGTTGTTTGTATACCGGTTACTTCAAGGTCACTGCTTGCCACCTTGTAGGACTATGAAGGTAGTGCCGAATGTCGCTAGAAAATTTTGACGATATATTTTATGTAATATTATTAGTTAAGTATTGCAGTTTATCTGATGAGATTGTAACTGTGTAAGCTTGGCACATTTACAAATTTTAGTGGAGAAGTAACACACTGGTTCACTGACTTTAAACACTGTTACTTTTGATAGGAAGAAGGAGCACGAAACTGACAAGCGTCAGCGGCATTGGCACTCTGTTAATTTGGTATTTTACTGGCATGTAGTAATTTTTTTTCAGTTTCTATTTGTTTTGGTGTACTTAGTTTCACCCGCCGTACGCGAAGGTTTATTTCCATAACATGAACCACAACGGGTTTTGCGCCCTCTTCTTGATCAGCTCCCAGATTTATACAGATCTCAGGATTCGTGCGGGTGAGCTTTATTTTCATGTCGATGCCATTCATAAGCAGTTTCTCCTGGAATGTGAAGTCGGTATGCAGGCGTCCAAAACATTCATATATCTTCTTTATAGAATTTTTAAATTTATCCTTTATACTACTTTCGTCTGTAGTCTGATAATAACCCTCGGCAGTTAAAAAGGTATCCTTCGCTTCTTTTGAAAAGTTGAGGACATTTTCCAGATAGGTTCGTAGGTGATAATAACCCGTTCCTGCCGAGATGTTGAACTGATTTAAATATACATCACACTGGCTGAATATGGAGTGTAGAAAGTTTGTTTCGGGAAATACAACATATTTATCATCGCAGTCCGTTCCATCTGAATGAGCTATACGTAGTTTAGCGTACATGTGCATGCAGCTTGGATCAAAAAAGTATGGATCTGAGCTGGGTATCACGAATTCTATAGGGTCACTGGGGGCATTGTGTTTAATAGTTAATTGTAATAAAGTCACTGTGCTCAATAGAAACTTGTGTTGGGGGCATATCAAAGCGGGACAGCTCCGATTTACAACATTGCGAGCTACACGTATGGATGAAGCGTGCCATGACGAGTCAGAAATAGTGCCACCTCTCTCGACAAGTAGTAAACATCCTATGATTCGTGACAGCAAAGTCCTTAGCTTATATCAGTTAAAAAAAATGATCAACCATAGGTTTCATTCACTTAGAACACTTCTTCTTCGATGTCCTTTTACTGGTAACCTCTTCTTCTTCCGGACGGCCCTCTTCTTTTTCCCACCACCACGCATTTTTCTCTTTGCCTCTTTGATGATTTCGTTCCGTGTATGTTTTAAGTGCTCTTTTAGAGCTTCTTTAGGTCTAGCCCCACGCCATTATGTCTTTTACCGAGGTATCTGGCGCCCCTCTTCAGCAAGGGGACAGCTGTACGTAGTATGGTTGAAAAAATGGATCCAAGCCGCTCCCACGCTGGTATCCCACCCCTCGATAGACTGTGAATGGCCTTCGCGCCATTATAACTCAGTGCGACGAAAGTGCAGCTTCACTGTTAAGCTCCCGTCACCGAATGGGAAACTTTTTCTCTCAATCGTTCTTATATATATTGAGATATTGGTTAATAGATTAGTGGCGACATTCACATAATGGGGTTTGTAATATGTAATGCTCAGGCTTCTCCCTCTATGATTGGGAATGTGAGCAATGCGGAGCAGACGCGCCTGGGTATCCCCAACAAGCTGGTGCCCCACGATATTGCTGTAAATATAGCACATGTCTGGAGATGGATATCCATCGCCCAATTTCTCCAATTTCAACTGATACATTAAGCTGGACAATTCATGTTGTGCCTCGTGAAAGGTATCTCTTTGGAACGCTGCTCCATATCGGTCGTAGGTTATAATTTGGAACAATCCTTTGTCTTTAATATTTCTATTATCCTGTGATTTTAGGGTCAGAAAATGTGCAGGGGTTTCTTTGTTTATGATTTCGTATACTAAGTCAGCCGTAAGATTTGAACATTTTAAACTTCCGTTTAAGTCTCTCACATCATCCTCAGCCGCACCATAACGACCTGGGCCTAGTGTTACTACTTTGGTGTAATACAGGGCCTCCCCAATCCGGGTGGCATGCATGGTTTCATCCCTAATTACCCTTGCCTTTTCACACTCATTACGACCTCTAAGAACCGTAAAACGGGTTCTTTATAATCAATACTTAAGAAGTTGGTGGATAACTGAATTTCGCATATCCCCACCTCATACGAATCACGTTCCAATTCAATGGGTCCATGGAGTTCTGTTGCAAAATTGGGCAGGGTGTTGTTAGGATGTACAGACACAGAAGAAGAGGACGGTAGTGTGGCATAGAAGTGTGAGGTGCCGTATTGCATACTATTTAAGCTTCATTATTGCAACAGCTTTTATATAGGTGTTGAAGCTTTCTGGGTACCCTAGCCATTTTACCAGTTGCATTTTTCTCTTTCCTGAGCCTTTGCTACCTAAATTTTTTTCAATTTTAAACACATTTTCCCCTAAATTAAATGTCACTTTCTGCAACTCCTCGTGATAAAAGCCTCCTGCGATTTCTTCCCCATTAAAATCTTCAACGTAGTACAGTATCATCTCGCCATTAGGTCTCATAGCCCTAACTTTAAAAATCTCACTTGTCCAACGTTGCTCAAATCCCTTCGCGAATTTATTTCCCGAACGCGATAGCCTTACATAATCATTGATTTTGAAACGTGTAGAGTGTGGCGGTGCTCTACGAATATCTCTTCTCACCTCACGCTCTGTGTGTGTATCTCTTTCTAAAACCTCGTTAGGTGTTGTCCCAATCGTGCGACAGTATGAACGGTCGTATAATAACGCCAATGATTTCAGAATGTTTATATATCTGTATGTGTTTTTATGTGTAAAATAGCGATACATGCGTTCCTTCATGGTACGTTGAACTCTTTCAGCTAAAGATGCCTTACGTATAGAATTGCTAGTGTAGTAACTGATATTAAATTCTGCCTACATATTCTGAAAGGCTAGGACTATAAATTCTTTCCTCATATCCGTACAAATATAGCCTGGAATACTGTTTTCTTTTAACATCAGCGTTTTTGTTAGCTTTAGCAACTGTTTCAGGCGATTTATTTTTCAGGGGAATTAGCCACAGATATCTAGAGAATACATCTATTATGAATAGGCTGTAGCGATAGCCATCATTATATACTGAATATATTTGCATGTCTGTTAAATCCGCTTGCAAAATAGAGTCAATCGAAGCTGCTGTTGTCTTGGCTGTTTTAAACTTTTTTCTCACCGGCTTATGAAGTGTATAAGCATCCTGCTCCCGCAAAAATCTCTCAACATCTTTTTTCCCCACTTCATCATTATAAACACCTCTGTACACTATACAGTCTATCAACACCGCCAGAGGAGGCTGGGTTAGAAATGTCATAATAGCGTTTTCTTAATATGTTATCCATTTGCATAGTTTAGAGAGACGTGGAGAGGGTTGGCCGTTGTTGTTTGGTCTCTTCTTTCTCCTCTTCAGAGATGCCACCGTTGGGGGCGATGGCGAACTCAGTTCTGGCACATGCGATGCTTGCCCCAAGTCTTTTAACCTGTTCAGATTTCCTATCAATGTTTTGGGGACATTTATTTGTCGTAGTCTTACTTTAATCTGCTTCCATCCTGATGGTGAGGGCCTATCCCACTTTCTCACCAGATCATGGACAATGTCGACGATGTTCGAACCCTGTACCCTTGTTCCTTCAACAATGACCTCGCCTGTATCGGTCCACTGTATGATGGGATCCTCACTCAATAGATTATAAAGACTTAAGCCTTTATTCCTCAATGTATGTGGGAGACTGCTTTTTAATACATGTTCGATGTTGTGGGGGCGCACCGTTATTCTATGGTTGGTCATCTCTAACGTCGGCCCCCGGTCCTATGTTGCGATGCTCATCGTTGCCCGCGCTGTGCCTAATAACCACGGGGATCTCTGTCGGATCCTTATAATCTTCGTACTCATGAAGAAATTTCCGCAGAACCTCTTGGTATAAGATTCTTTTCTCATCAGGTGACTTTTCATTGTTTAATAGGTCTAACAATTCGCTTTCCATTCTTTTAAGCCTGCTTTTACGGGGTTCTAGAACCGTGTCTGGACTCTTTGAACTTTGCAGTGAAGCATACATCTCGTGCGGAATCACGACCATTTTCTTCATTATATTAATCTAGTCAGTAAAGGTCCCAAAACTGAAAAGAAGATGGGGAGGAATGATCCCCTCTTTGTACAATAATTCGCTTTTTCTTCCCCACAGTTTAACTTTTACGAGCGAGTGTACGTATTATGTTCTTGTAACGACGAAGGCAAGCCTTCTGAGGGGATTTTACTGGTACCTTACATATTATAACATTAAGGCAGATTTCACAGATGCATTTTAAAAAGTCGGAGTCGGTATTTTTAGCAAACATCTGCTGCAATGCCCGGGGCAATCGATGATAGCCTATTTGCCATTTTGGAATGTACCCCGTTTCAGGCCCGTTTGGGAATATATTCGTTCTTAGAAGCACTCTAAACGTGTTTCGCGGGTGAAGGTCACAAAGCAAATATCCGTAACGTTGACTTGTAGCTTCTTTATAAACTTCCAAAAACTCCTTACGTTCATTCGGGAACATTTGATTGGCTAACACCCCAATTTGTGACACATCTCTACGTTGCGCGAATACGACTAGATATTGTGTACTTAACGACACATCGCGCATGTATCTATTTTTGAAAAATAGATTCTGATTGATGCCGTAATACCTATAGGAAACGTTACCATGTGCCTGGCACCTACGATACCATACCCTTTGGATACCATAGCTCTTGAATGTATATACATATATATATATATACATATATATATATATATATATATATATATATATATATATATATATATATATATATATCCCTATTTACTTGTTAACGATAAATTTACTTCATTTATGACGTATATTTGAATGTTTATTAAATAAATCATGTTTCAATTATGGTTTCATTTTCTCCTTTGTGTTTGTGTGTGTGTGTGTTTGTGTGTGTGTGTTTTGTGTGTGTGTGTGTGTGTAGGTGTGTATGTGTGTGTGTGCGTGTGTGTGTCCAGGAAAAGTCCTAAGCTCCGCCCACTGTATGATCGATCAAAGGTCACGTGACTCCTGCTACTACCTGGGCATATCTCTACCCCTGCGTGCTCATTTGACCGCTGGAAGCCCTGGATCTCAGACGTGTATTTGAAGAATTCTCACGTAGAAGAAAAATAGTGATGGCTACCTTTCATATTGTGTGCTCGACGTTTATGAAGTGGTATTCGTAAAGTCGGAAGATATGGTGAATACCAAAAGACTCCTCCCTCCTTTGAGACTTTTAAGGATACATTGAACCGTGCGAAGTTTGAGCAACAAGAGGTTCAAATACTCTGGATATTCTGCCAAGAACATTGCCGGATTTCGTGGCACAAACGATGTAATGGACTATGTTGTAGGGCTAAACTGTATAAAAGCGTACATATACCGTGAAGTGAAAGAAACGAAGCGTGCAGAAGAGAAGCAACAGGTATGGGTAGTGAGTCTCGTTGATGAGTGGTATGACAAGCGACATTATGTCATGCTGCATCATACCGAGCACGCGTACCCTACGGCTGAGGATGTAAATTTTGTCATCATGGATAAGCTCAAATACTTTTACCACTACAATCATATATATCATGACGACGTTCGTAGTGAGGGTGTGGCTAAAGGCCTGTATGAGTTTTTAATAGAATTTAGAGACGAGTATCGCTTGCTAGGCAAAAAGGATAAATATGAGCACATGTTTCTCTCAAATAGTGCGCCGGAGTGTGAATAAAATGTTTAGTTCGTGAAAATCATCCTGAACAAAAATGTTTGGTGCGCAATTTGGGGAGTGATAAGACATTAAAACCGCTATTACTCCGTGTGTCGGAAAAATTCTGATTGTCCGGTATAATGGGCACAAGTATTCACATGATTCTTTCATGCTGGAACAAACCCGTACACGAAATATTAACGCTTGGTATGACTCGTCCGTGTGACTCGTTCCCGACACCTGTCTCCGAGCCAAACCGCGCACCGGCTGCTCATAGTCATCTCAGAGCTTGACCCGATTGGACGTGCACTCCACACAATAGAATATGATGGAGCTTCCTTTGAGCAGCATTCTCAATGCCATATACGATGTGTCCGTGACGAAGTCATTGCGTGTGTTCATACGTAAAACCGGTGCCATTAACTATGTACTTAAAACGACTTGTAGACAAAAACTCTGGTAAACGTAATGTTGTTTATTTAAGTGTTGAGGAGATGAATAGAGTCTTCGTGATAGTTGAGAAGTTGAGCGAGGATCGTTATAAAATACCTGCAGGTGTAGGCACAAGAAGAGAACAGATTAATGGTCCCCCCTCATATGCCATTGTTTGTACGTTGTGTATAAATAGCGACCAGCCATTCATTGATATACGATTGATGTAGAAGAATGCGTCTGATAATAACGTTCTTGTCCCCACGCGAAACCGTTTCATCCTCGACAGAATGTTTGAAATCGTCGGTTTCCGCAAGCTGAAGCCTATATTAGACGCACGTGTTGCGGATATGCTTTATTTTGATACGGTTCTTGAATACGCATACACCGCTCTGCTCGACGGGTTCACCGAGTGGAGGAATGAACAGGGCGAGAATGGTCTGGAACCGACTGCTTATTTAAAAGGTTTAGACTCTTCGAAATATCATGAACTTCGGTACAAAGGACTTGAGCGGTACAGGGCAGAGCTCACCTACACTGTTTACCCTGAAGAACTGTTTCTTTATATAATGAGCAGCTGTCGTTATGACTCAGAAGATTATTTCAACTGCCGCTATGCGTTGTGAAGAAGAGTTCACGGTTGAAAAGCTCAGATCAGTAAAAATAAACCCTCGATTGGAAAGGAGTATTTAAAAACTTGACTTCAATAATGATGTAGTGGCTAACGACGCCCTCGTTTTGCGTGCTTTTAATTGTATTCTGTCCGTGTTTACAGATAACTTGCCAACCAATTGTAAAGTGGGCACAAAAATAGTATTGAACGAATTGAAGGCCCTTTACATCGAGTATAGGCACCCGCACACCTTGAGTGGTGAAATAATTCTAAACCGTATTTATTGCATAGTACAAAGCAACAATGATGTGACTGAAGGCTCGATCACGTGCGAGTTTAGTATTTTAGTTAAACGCAGTAGAACATAAAGTGTATGTATTTTGATGTATATTACAGTATTTGAAGTTTTTATATATAAGTATGCATTTGCTCGTACCTATACTAAATGGGTATACAGTTTTATCCTGTGCTATTACTATTATTTTTGATTTTATATAAGTTTTGCTGTTTATATATATATATATATATTATTATATATATAAGTGCGTATTTGTTCGTACATATATTAAATGGGTATTTAGTTTTATCCTGTACTAATATTATTTTTTATTTTATATATAAGTTTTGCTGTTTATATATATATAATTGGGTATTTGCTCACACATATATTAAATATGTATATGTATTTGTATATGTAAGTATGTATATAGATTTCTCCTGTACTAATATTATTATTTAAGAGTGTATATATTTATATATATCGTTTAATGTGTGTATTTTTTATGTGTATTATTTTTGAATGTATATTTATTTCCTATATATTTCATGAATTATTTCCCTTAACTCCTCTAAATAAACAGAATGATGTAATGGTGTTTTTATTTAATTCTTTTGATTGGGAAGATGTTGCATCCAGCATGGAAGTAATAGATTGGAAATCCATCTTCGAGGCCAAGACAACGGAAGAGATGCTAATGACCTTAGAGGAGAAGACGCTGGAAATTGTGGAAAGACATGTCCCAAAAATACAACAAAGGGGAAAGAGAAGCAGGTTCGAGAGACAAAAGAGGTCATTGTTCCGAAAGAGAAAAAGAGTGACTGCAAAATTAAGTAACTGTAAAGATAACAACATCAGAAAAATATTAAATGATAAACTGCAGAGTATCGATTGCTCATACCAGGGTTGGCAAAAAACCCACTTTTTTAAAAAGCCCACCCCAGGTGTTTTTTTCGGGTTTTTTACCTAAAACCCGAAAAAAACCGGGTAAAATTGTTTTTTTTTCATATGTCCATTTTTTTGTCATCTGCTGGCTTTAATATCATATATGGTAGTTCATATTAGACCTACCTATTCTTATTTTTATAATAATACTGTACTGTACCGTACACTATTAATATAACATTTGTCTTGTTTTTAGCAAAAAGGTTGCCTTCCAGGCAATTAAGCATAAAAAGTTATTATTTTCTCAGATTGAGCTTCACAACAAAATTTGGAAAACGTGGACCAATTTGAACTAAATTTGGTGTGGTAAATTATCCTATTTGTTAGGCTATACTTCCTATGGAAGACAGGCCCCTGTGTCTTCTGCTGGAAGTAGATGAATTACAGCTCCCAAAGGGAACTTAATTCAGCTAGTTATATCTATTTAATTCATATTACTGAATATTTTTTCTTTTATTTCACAGTTAAATAAAACAAACTGGCAACAGCATATTTATCTTTACTGCTAGCCTACAGAATTAGTCTGTTTGAAGTTATAACTGCATTAAATAATGCCAAAGACCTTTGGATCAGGAAGAAAATCAGGGCATGAATGGAGTGAAGTCAATATTATTGATGGGACTAGTATAGTTAGATGCAAACATTGCAATAATGAAATAAGTAATAAAATAGAGCGAATAAAAATGCATTTAATGAAATGTTTGAAACACATGGAATCAAGAAACAAGACTGACAATACTGCCAGTACATCATCTTCATACTGCCATGACATAGACCTCTCAGATGATCCAGACTCATCTTCACCACCACTGACACAATTACAGATGAAAAAAAGAAAAAATCAAAAGAAAGTAAGCGATTTTCGCATGACAACAACAACTTTGCACAAAAATGTCATTGATAACAAAATAGCCAAATTCTTTTATGCAAATAATATTCCATTTCTATGTGCAGAGTCTAAGTATTTTATTGAAATGATAGAGACTCTAAGACCAGGCTACACTCCACCTTCCCGTCGAAATTTGTCTGGTCCACTTTTAAATACAATCCATGAAGAAGTAGATTTATCCACAAATTACTAAGCTGCCCACCAAGTTCAGCCTCGATTGAAAGAGTGTTCTCCACATTTGGCCTTGTCTGGACCAAATTACGCAATAGATTAGGCCTTGAAAAAACTGTAAACCTTGTAAAAATTAACAGGCAATTGAGGATGACTGAGCCATCTGATTGGAAAAGTGATGAAGAATAGTCAGTCATTCAGTAGATGTATATTCAAATTTCAAACAATATATAGTTTCATTTGTTCAACTTACTGTACACAATTACAATGTTCAATATAACCACATATAATAAGTCAATATTTTTCTATGTATATACCAGTATGTATTTCATGCTGGAAATTTTGGAAAACATTTATTTATTTTTGTATGGATTTATCTAGTAAACTTTTGAACTTTGACTTTTACATTACATGGGAGGGAGAAGAAAAGTCTGATGCCCATGAAACTCCCCTCCCTATGAAAAGCAAAAGTTGGGGATGCTGAGATGCTTGGACACTTAAAACTTATTAGGATTGTTTAACCTCCTTCGCAACATGCTATATATAGAGTTACATAACAGAGGAGGGGACCTACAGCTTAACATGGGTTCTGAACCATGGGTCGCTGACTGACTTCCACCCACCACAATCCTGGAGTACCATACCACCCTGATTGGCTGATGTCTACACTCTATAACCTGCTACCTCACCCAAAGAGTTATACCTGTAGGTCTATTTGTTGACTCATGTTTCCTTGCTTTGCATGTAAAATCATTATAGGCGCCTATATGACAATTTTTAAAAATAATTGCATATGCACTTCTTAAGTTTCATGAAAAAACCCACAAGTGGGTAAAATAGTGTTTTTTTTCAAGTGTTTTTTAAAAAAAAAAAACCGGGTGGTTTTTTTCGGGCTGGGCCCACTAGTGCCAACCCTGCTTCATACAGGAACTAATTGAGAAGGATACATAAAAAGAAGAAAGCGATGCTATAGAGGCAATAAAGGTTAACTCAAAGTACTTCTATAATTTTGAAAAAAGGAAGTCGAAAAACCATGCGACTATTGGACCTTTAAAAAACGAAGACAGTGCTTTATCTGATGATCTAACAGAAGTATCCGAAATATTAAGAGCTCAGTATGAACCATCTGTCAGTATCCCAAAAACTGACAAACTGATATGCGATAGAAACGCGTTCTTTGAAGAAGAATTACAAGAGAAAAGTATAACGGACTTCGACTTTACGACAGATGATATTACACAAGCTATAGGGAAACTAAAAGCACACTCAGTGGCAGGACCGGACAAATGGAATGCCACACTGATAAAGACTGCAAGAATGCAATCGCTGAGCCCCTATATTGGATATGGAGACGATCACTAGACACGGGAGAAATACCGGGCATCCTGAAGAGCTCGAACATAGTCCCAATATATCGGATGGCCCCCCGCCCCCCCCAAAAAAAGCCTTGAGATTTGAACATCAATAACTTCAAAAATATGCAGTTCACACTTCCAAAATTTACGTAACTTTTACCTCAATCTATTGGTAAGCCATCATAAAAATTTCAGATCTCTACATAAAATACTTTTTCCACAGCTGAGGGAACAATGAGGTATGGTAAAAAACGAATATCCTAAATCCTAAATGTGTATAGCTGTACCTGGCAACTATTCTAAGACTTGTAGTAGTTTCCTTAGCCTATGGATAATCTGTTAGTCTCTGAAAAACGTCAGATGATATAGGCTACGCCCATCTTAAATACTGTTTTTTAAACTTACCCTTCAAATTATGGTTCTAACTAACGGTGAAAAAGCGGTGATTGAAAAGTATTTCTTTGAAAAAAGATGGACTAGGGCAAGAATTTTGAGGGAATTTCCAGGAATAACTTGTAATGTTATGTCTGTGAATAGAATAATTAAAAAACTTAAAGCAACCGGTTCGACGGCACGGAAGCGTGGAAGTAGTCGGCCTAAAACAGTTTACACTCGAGACAATATATGATCGTAATGATGAACCTATCTCAAGAGGATCGACCTGGATCACACTGCTCTCAGAGGAAAATTGCAAGAAATTTAAGTATCAGTCGAAGTTCCATACAAAGAATGCAGAGAATGGTAGGACTTAAACATTTAAAAGGATCCGTGTTTCAAGACGTGACAGCACTGTAAGAGCTAAAAGGAAAATTCGTTGTAGAAAATTGTTTGATAGATTTTCGTCCAATGATGTAAAAAAAATAGTTTTTACAGATGAAAAAGATTTCACCATCGAGATTGCTCGAAACTCCCGGAACGATATTGTTTATGGTTAGCGTGAGAAAGACATTCCTCCATCAAGACTTTATCACCAGACAAGTCGGTTTTCCAAAAAAATCATGGTATTAGCAGGTGTATCGTGGAATGGAAAGACGAAAATTAATTTAATTTCAGAAAACAAAAAAATTAATTCAGAAACCTATGTAAATTTCTTAGAGGAGAATCTTTTGCCTGATTGTCGGCATCTGTATTATGGAAACGATTCCATACCCCAACAAGATGGTGCTACAGCTCATACTAGCAAGTTCACACAGGATTATCTACAACAGAATGTAGTCAACGTCATTGAAAAAAACGTCTGGCCCCCGCAATCACCTGATTGCAATCCCATGGATTATTGCATATGGAACATTCTAGCAGAGAAAATTTATGAAGGCCAAACAAAAAAGTTTACAGAAATGCAATTAAAGAAAAAAATACTAGAATGTTGGGACAAAATAACATTAGTAGAAATCAGAAAATGTGTCATGTCGTGGAAGAAAAGGTTAAAATTAGTTTGTAAGCAGGACGGCGGACATACTGTATTGATCATAACTTATTTGTCGATAAGATGTGAATAATAAAATTTTTTCAGTTTATATTCGTTTTTTTCACCATACCTCATTGTTCCCTCAGCTGTGGAAAAAGTATTTTATGTAGAGGTCTGAAATTTTTATGATGGATTACCAATAGATTGAGGTAAAAGGTTTGTAAATTTTGAAAGTGTGAACTGTATATTTTTGAAGTTATCGATGTTCAAATCTCAAGGCGTTTTTTTTGGGCCACCCGATATAAAGGAGGAGATCGATCCGAGGCCAAAAACTATAGGCCAGTGTCGCTTACATCTCATCTCACTAAAATATTTGAAAGAATAATTAGACAGAAAATCTATGGAGTTTGGAAACTCAGAAAAAATTAAATGATAACCAACTGGGTTTCGGTCAGGCAGATCATGTCTATCACAACTAAAGGAACACTACAACAACATTATTGATGCACTGGAAAGTACCATAATGAAAACTATGATGTAATATACACAGACTTTCCCAAAGCGTTCGACAAGTGTGACCATGGAATCATAATACATAAACTGAAGCATATGGGGATAACAGGAAAAGTAGGGAAATGGATATATAATTTCCTTAGTGAGTGGCGGCAAGTCGTTACAGTACAAGGAGTATCTTCATCAGAATCAGAGGTCCTTATCTCAGGACCACAAGGAACAATACTAGCTCCATTACTCTTCGTAATCATGTTAACTGACACAGATGAGGACGTTACAGAGACAGCACAGTAACATCTTTTGCCGATGACACAAAGATCAGTAGAAAAATAAGAAACCCAGAAGATATACGTAGGATCTCTACAAACAGACATGAACAGAATCTACAAATGGACGGAAGATAACAATATGAAGTTTAACACTGAGAAATTTCAGCTGTTACGGTACGAAAAAAGAGAGGACCTAAAATCCATGGAATATTATAACCCAGATGGACAGGAAATTCAGAGAAATTTTAAAGCAAAAGACTTAGGGGTTGTAATGACTGATGATGCGAAATTTGAAACAAAAAATAAGATAGCAGTAAACAGAGCAAAGAGAGTAACTGGGCAGATACTGAGAACCTTTAAACGAAGGGATAAGAATATAATGATTCCTCTACTGGAAATACTGATCATACCCAAATTGGAATACTGCTCGGTCCTAACATGCCCATATAAAAAATAAGATATTAGACAACTGGAAAGGATTCAGAGAAGCTTCACAGCCAAGATCAAGGGGTGCAAAGAACTAAACTACTGGGAAAGGTTACGCGAATTAAACCTATATTCACTGGAAATGAGAAGAGAGAGATACACCATTATTTACACTTGGAAAATAATGGAGAAACTAGTCCCTAATCTTACTCTGAACCCTGTAACTCCCCAAACAGCAGTGGAAAGTAGAAAAGGAAGACTGTGTCGTGTTCTCAAATTAAAGGCAAGACAGGGAACATCCTTAACCATAAAAGAAAATAGTTTTGTTGTGAGAGGACCAAACCTGTTCAATCAGCTGCCGGAAGACATAAGAAACACAAGTGGTGTTGCAGTGGACATCTTCAAAAGAAGATTAGACGTCTGCCTCAGGACCATCCCCGATAAGCCGGGCGTACCTGGATATGTGAGGTGGAGAGTACAAGAAACCAACTCACTGCTTCACCAGGCCAATTTGAGAGGAGGGTCGACAAGCTTGACCTTCGTTGAATGAGGAATCATCGCACGGAACAATTTCTAGAAAATAATACAACTCTGAGAAAGTATGTCCGCTATATTTAGATGTTTTCTCTTACAAAAAATGATATTTCATATATTTTACTACATGTGTAAGTAATGTAGCTTTTATTTCATAAGAAAGGACACATTAATGAAAATGGTCCGTTTTGGTCCTGTTACGTTTTTTTTCTTTGCAGTATAATAACACCGATTTTAACCCAGGTATTGGTGACAGACCATAACCAAATGTTATTAATCCTCAAAATAGTGTATTCATACAGCAATTTTAACAACTGGTCTATTATAACTGATAAAACCAATTAGTAATGACATTGTAACAATTTGATTAAAAAATAATTAATCATTTTCTCTATTCTCTCTTTACAGGCCGTAAATGAAATGTCTAAGGAACTAAGTTTATCCCAGAGAGGACAAATAACTGCCATTTCAAGAGAGGGAATGTCCCAACGCCAGATCTCGGCAAAATTTAACGTTTCAAAAGGGGCCGTCCAAAAGAACTATAAGCAGATATAAAGAATCTGGATCGTACTCTTCAAAGACAAGATCTGGCAGACCTAAAATGACTACTGATTCTGATGATCATTACATCAAGGTTACATCACTGAGTGACAGAAAAGCCACAGCTACACAGATTCAGGCACAGTTGAATGAACAACGAGACTCTCCAGTAAGTACAAGTATTATAAAAAAGAAGACTCATAAAAGCTGGTCTCCATAGCGGAGTTGCTGTGTCCAAACCACTACTGAGGAAACAAAATAAGGCTAAAAGATTGGAGTGGGCAAGACAATATCGAAATTTTATTGTAGACGACTTGGAAAAGGTTTTTTTTAACTGATGAATCAAAAGTGGAACTTTTTGGGTCTCAAAGAAGAGTTTATGTTAGACGTAGAACCAACGAAAACTGATAGATCCCTGCATAAAACATTCAGTAAAACATGGTGGAGGCAACATTTAAGTTTGGGGTTGTTTCAATTCTAGAGTTGGAAATCTTCACAGAATCACTTACACTCTCACAAAAGAGAAGTACCACTCCATACCAGTGAGACATACAATACCATCAGGATTGAGGCTTTGTGGTTAAGGATTCATTTTCAGCAGGATAACGACCCAAAGCACACTTCTAACCTTTGCATGAACTATCTCAACAAGAAAAAAGATGGTGTTCCACAAATTATAAAGTTTCCTCCACAAAGTCTTGATCTCAATCCAATAGAGCATCTTTGGGACTATTTGAAGAGTCTGAAAGCTAAAAAGAATATAACTTCTTTTGATTCTCTGGGAGAATGAAGAAAAATGCTGGAACGGCATAGCACAAGATGTTATCCAGAAACTTGTCGAATCTATGCCTCACAGAGTGGAAGCTATCATTCAAGCAAAAGAAGGTCATATCGATTATTAATAAAATTATGCCATTAAATTGTTAATTTCTTTACTAATTTATAATAATTACATTTAGAAGCAAATAATGTAACAATAAAAAATCAAATTTTTTTATAATTATCATATATATTTCTACAATTTACAATAAAATGAATGATTATAAGGTGGACGCAGACTTTTGAACGCCACTATATATCAGAGCTGGGCACTTCCGCAAACACGTCCGCAAACCGCAAATTACGCAATTGCGGAAGTATGTTTTTCGTTTGCGGATTTGCGTTTGCGGCAAAGTCATCGCAAATTAGTGAATTTGTGTTGCGGAACTAAGACCGCAAACGCAAATCTTTCCGCAAATTTCCCACGTGGCCACTGGGCCAAGCCCGCTAGTGCTGTGACGCTGCTGTCACTGGCCGCCAATTGGCTGGCAGGCAGCGCGTCATCTTTCCCGCCACTCCGCCGCCCCGTGCATCTTCCCGCCATCTCACACAAGCCAGCAACTCCAATCGCCTCTCCAACAAGTTGGCGAAAGAGTTGGACAGTTGGTCCTCTGACAAGGAGAAGAACAAGGAGCTGGAGCAGAGCATGTTCCCCAAACTTCACCGCAACGCCTGGGTTCATGTTTTCCTCAAGTATAACACGGCCATCCCCAGCTCTGCGGCCGTGGAGAGACCGTTCTCCCAGGGGTCAGATATAATGAAGCCCAAAAGGGCCAGCCTGACCTCTGACAACTTCGAACGTCTCGTGTTCATGAAGGGGAACATGGACTTATTAAAACTGGATTTGGCTCAGTTACTGGAGGAGGACGACTGAACTTGTTGACAAAGCCAGAGGCGTACACTTGTAGAGGCTAGAGGGGTTGAGTTGTACAGTGAGTTCAAGTTGTGTACAGTCACAGTGTTAACTTAATTTAACCTGTGTAATGTAATGTGTGTACAGTTACTACAGTTACAGTACAGTCTTCTCTAACGTGTCTAAGTCTCAAAATTTATGAAATTCAAATGATTAAATTTATTATTTAATTTATTTACTATTTACTTGCAGGAGGTGTTTTTGTTCAATATAATATATCAATATATGTAGTATTTTTATTTCTTCTACAATAATGATTTATTGTAATAAATTATTTAGCCTTGTTTTTAATAAAAACAAGGCTAAAACATTAAACATTAAAAAGATATAAAAACTTTTTATACCTCTTTAATGTTTTGGATACTTTTTATAGTTAAAATTGCGATTGCGGAATTTGCGGTTTGCGGAAGTGTTTGCGGAAGTGCCCAGCACTGTAAAAATTGGAAATATGGTTTGCGTTTGCGGATTTGCGTTTGCGGCACCAAAAATGGCAAGCAGTTTGCGGATTTGCGGTTGCGGAAGGTAAGGTTTGAATTTGCGGATTTGCGATTGCGGAAGTGATTTTGAGTTTGCGGTGCCCAGCTCTGCTATATATATATATATATATATATATATAATAATTGTAAGGTTAGTGAAAAATTTACTTAATTTAGAGCTAGCATTTTTGGGCTCTTGTGGCATCATTGTTTGGGCACTGGCAACGTCCGTTCTACTCAGTTGTTGAATGCGGCATTGATAGGGCGTAGTCTTATAGAAAGCGCTCTTGCAATTCAGTTTGGTTGTTTAGATATAGGATTGTTGCATTGTGCAATGGTGCAGGTTGTGTTGTTATTGCAAGGTTTAGAAAGATCATCATAAATAGTGCCCCCTCCCTTTTTTTTTCTTAATTTTATGCTACTGAGGTGTAAATAGGCCCACATCGAGTCAACAACCCTGACCTCCAAGTCCGTAAGGTTTGTTTTAGTCTGGCTTAACTTAGGCTATAAGCCTATAAGTTAAAGTAGCCCTTCAGAGTTTGGCCGTTTAAGGGTTAGCTGAGATTCCGAACCTAATAAAAAAAAAAAAAAAACATGGTCCTTCGTAATCGGATTCTAGCCCAAGACTGAGTAAGTGACTATCTTTCGGCAAAGTTCTGCTTGTGCAAATTGTAGCCCAAGTTAGGCCTGAACGGGTTGAGCATAAGTTGAGTTAAGGTCTCAGGGTAGAAAGTTTGGTCGTCCAATTGCTAAACTTGGCCGCTAGTCTGTGATTGTTTTGGGTCCTACACTTGGTTTTATTGTTCGTAGGCGAAGTTTGCAGATTTCAGTGTGTCAGTTACTTGGGTAGAAAATTTGGTATTCCAGACTAGTGGTTGATCATTACCCCAACCGGGCGATTCAGTTTATTTGGCAGAATGCAAATTTTGAGTTTAGTCAGTTTGGTTAAGTATTTTGGCCAATTCAGCTTATTTGGCATTGAGCCGAGTTGTTTGTTTCCATTGAAGATGAGTGCATCTGAACTGAACAAGTTTAGAAACAAGAGAAGGGCTTACAAAGGTCTAATTACAAAGGTTATTGCCACTATAGATTCTGCCACAGAGCTAGAGGATTTAAGCTTAGTGACTGCGCAGCTTTCCATATTAGAAACTAAAAAGGTCGCTCTAAGGGAAGTGAATGTTAAGACTGAGGCTCTTATAGAAGAGGATGAAATGGAAAATGAAATCATTTACTTTGAAGAGATTATTGATGACATAATTAAAGCATGCCACACAGCAAAAGAGTTTAGCAGTTCATTACAGTTAGAGACCAGGTCTAATAATGAAACAGAGCTCTCAACAAATAATGTTCCTGAGGTTAAGGTTAACAGATCTGCGGTTCAGTTACCGAGGCTTGTACTCAAAACATTTTCTGGGAGTATTCAGGAATGGAAAGATGGGCAGACAGTTTTCAGTCAGCAGTTCATTCTAGTCAAGTATTAAGTGCTGTGGAGAAGTTTAATTATTTGCAGTCCCTCTTGGAAGGGGAGGCAGCAAAGACAATAGCAGGATTAGCTTTAACAGAGGTTAATTATAATGTGGCTTGGGATATATTAAAGAAACGGTTTGGTAAGCCATAGATCTTAACTAAAAGCCACCTCCGCAAACTTTTAGCTATACCTCCTGTTAATAATCCCAACAGTGTTAACAGGGGCGTGTTTAGCTACCGCGGGGCCCAGGGTACCAGTTGAGTTGCGGGGCCGATTGGTTCCGTGAACACACATGGAAACCATAACAATATATGAATATAAATGCATACTACAATTTACAGGGTTAATCATGGCATACAGTGTGGTGGACTCATCTGTTTTAAATATCTCCTCCCTACAAAAAATAAGGTCGACAATATGAAAAATATGGGAAAAAATTGTAAAAATTATACTAATAGTATATATTTTTTAGTTACAATAACATGGCAGAATATAAGAAATAGTTGGTAATATGAATAAATGCAAGATTTCTTTTTCCAAACAATTGAAATAATTAGCGATTTATTGCAAAATAATTTTACATTTGACAGATTGACGACAATAATGTCCTGAAAATTGTAACACTTACAGTTAAGTAAAAAAATCAACCTTTTTTTTTAACAAACATATCAGCAAAACAAAGACGAAAGGCGATCTTGCCATCTTAAAAGCATCCAGCGTATGTAGCAGTAGCATATGTATCAAGCTTTTTATGTTGTCATTCAATAGAAAAACACACACACATACAAAAACACTATACGTACGACGTACCTTCCCCTCACAGCAACAAATCAAAAATTGAACGCTGGAAGCATTCGGCATCTTTAGGCCTACCTCCCTTTGGCGCTACGAGCGAGACTCGGAGTTGTCAAATGGCAGTTAACTTGTTAGAAAAATTCTGCGCCAATGTAAATATAGTATACAAAAGGCAATAATACTGTATGTTATGCGTAAGAAATAGTGTTGAAACTTGCAAGGATAATCAAGTAACGAAAATTTAAAAAAACATGGAGGAAATCAGTGTAAAGTGTAAAATCAGCAATTCATCAGCAGGATCAGCTATTACCTATATGTGTAAATAAAAGTGCAATAATAATGTTATTTTCCAACCATTTTCAGTTTTTTCATGATGTGTTTCCACTTTCCAAAAACCTATATCTAATGACACAAAATCCTATCTAATTTTATATAATAAGCAGAGTCTCTTCTCTAGAATGCGGGGCCTATTAAAGCGCGGGGCCCAGGGCACGTGCCCTAAGTGCCCTGCCCTTAACATGCCCCTGAGTGTCAAGGAGTTACAGCAGTTATATGATGAAGTTGAAGTTAGAACTAGGTCTCTAGACAACTTGGGTGTAGGAATGGAAAAGTATGGTGTAATATAGCCCAGGTACAGTGTCAGCTCTACATGCATCCTCTGAGAATAATTTAAAAAGAATCAAGGAATGCATATTTTGTGAAGGCAACCACAAGTCATATAAGTGTAAGGTGGCTGAGGCTTTACCTGTTGAGGAAAGAAAGGACAGGGTAACTAAGTCCACAGTATGTTTTAAATGTTTTTTGAAAGGTCACAGAGCAAGGTTTTGTGAGTTTAAAATTTGTGCAAAAAAATGTCATGGCCGGCATCAGCCACTACTGTGTGGAAACAATCCTGGTATGCCTACCCCAGAAGTAGAGACATTAGTGGCACACAGGGGCGTACCGAAGGGGGGGGCGACAGAGGTCGTCGACCTCCCCCCCTTGGGCCTTGTGGGATATATTAAAGAAACGGTTTGGTAAGCCATAGATCTTAATTAAAAACTATCTTCACAAACTTTCAGGTATACCCCCTGTTAATAATCCCAATAGTGTTAACAGGGGCGTGTTTAGCTACCGCGGGGCGCAGGGTACCAGTTGAGTTGCAGGGCCGATTGGTTCCGTGAACACACATGGAAACCATAACAATATATGAATGTAAATGCATACTACAATTTACAGGGTTAATCATGGCATACAGTGTAGTGGACTCATCTGTTTTAAATATCTCCTCCCTACAAAAAATAAGGTCGACAACATGAAAAATATTGTAAAAATTATTTTAGTTCAATCTATATATATATGATAGTATTAAACCTGCATAGTATACATATATACACTTTTGTTTTAGTTACTCACACGCTAAAAAACTTGCACGTATCGGTGATCGATACATGCGAATTTTTTAGTTTACAGTATTTATATCAAACTTTCCGCTATTAGTCAAAAAGACTTTATCTGAATTTAAAAACAGTAAAAAATTCGCCAACCCGTGACTGTAGAAATTTACCCACCAATTAGTCTTAAAACTAATTTTTTACGTCAGTTTTTACTATAGAAGATGTAACGAATATCCCTACGGTCATAGACATAATACCTTTTGATAATGGTAATATTTTGGATAATATAGTGGTAAGTGAAGGGGAGGTAATGCGCTATATTGATAAAATGAAAACGCGTAAATCACCGGGGCCGGATTCCATATATCCCATACAACCAAAAGAATTAAAAGATAGCATTGTTGTGCCGCTAACAAAGATTTTTAATGCGTCTATTTCTGAGGGGTGCGTACCAGATAATTTCAAGTTAGCAAACGTAACACCTATCTTTAAGAAAGGCGATAAAGGTGCGGCGGGAAATTATAGGCCAATCAGTTTAACGTCTGTTGGAGGTAAGCTACAGGAATCAATAATTAGGGATCGTATAGTCGAACACTTAGAATTGGATAAACTAATTAGAAATACGCAGCACGGTTTTAGGCGAAATAAATCTTGCTTAACTAATCTTTTAGAATTTTTTTAAAGCGTGGTTGACGTTTACGATAGTAATCGGGCGGTTGATGTAGTGTATTTAGATTTTCAAAAAGCATTTGACACCGTGTCCCACAAAAGACTCATTAAAAAAACTAAGGCTCATGGAATCAGGGGTGCAGTAATAAATTGGATAGAAGAGTGGTTGCGAGGTAAGAAACAGAGGGTGGTTGTTGATGGAGCGGAGTCGTGTTGGGCTAATGTAGCGAGTGGCGTTCCTCAGGGTTCTGTATTGGACCCCTTGCTTTTTCTTATATATATTAACGAGTTAGATGTCGGCCTAGTCAGTACAGTTTCAAAGTTTGCGGATGACACGAAGCTGGGTGGTAGGGCGATTAATGACGAAGATAGAGGTAAAATCAAGGAAGATCTGAATAAAATCGTTGATTGGTCAGTCACATGGCAAATGAGATTTAACGTCGATAAATGCAAAATTTTGCATATAGGTTCGCGTAACGGTAATTTTGCGTATAGTATGTCAGGGAAAGAGTTAACAAGCGTAGAGCAGGAAAAAGATTTAGGAATTATAGTCACTGGTGATTTAAAAGTAGCGAAACAAAGTACAGCAGCGGTCAATAAGCCGAACAAAGTGTAGGTTTTATAGCTCGGAATTTTGAGTACAAATCGCGCGATATTATAGTTCCTCTTTATAAATCATTAGTTAGACCCCATTTGGAGTACGCGATTCAATTTTGGAATCCGCATATGCGCAAAGATATAGACAAAATCGAAAGAGTTCAAAGACGAGCAACTAAGATGATTCCGTCGCTTAGATCAAAGTCGTACGAGGATAGGCTTAAGGAGTTAAAACTGACTACACTCGAGACTATGAGGCTAAGGGATGCTCTAATCCAGGTGTTCAAAATTATGAACGGGTTCGATAACGTAGATAGAGAGAGCTTTTTCAAAATATCTCAATATAATAGGACTAGAAATAACGGGTGTAAGTTGACAAGTAGAAGGTTCGAGATAACAGTTGCCAAAAACTTTTTAACGCACAGAATAGTAAATAGCTGGAATAGTTTGCCGGTAGAAGTAATTAGTAGCACGTCTACAAACATGTTTAAAAATCGATTAGACGCAATTGTTGCTAGATTGGGTATAGTTTAAGGTAGTAAAATTAAGGCTTTGTGGGGATAGATCCCACAGCTCAACATAAGTCATAAGTGTTGTGGGATATAGGGAGGCAGCATCTTGGGTTAGGGGATACTCTCTGCCCTTATACACCCCATTTAAAGAGATTCCTCTGCCGAGCGGTGTCCCCCATAGTACTGTGAGGTATTGAAAAACTCATGATCTTCACTTGCCCCACAAACACCTTTAAATGGGAGACCCAAAATGGGTGTACACACATTTCTACATTACTGTACAGTCTTTACAGCCACACCTACACTTTTCCTCCTAAGTATAATATATATATTGTAATGTATATGGTGGTAAATTTTGACTTGGTCCACAATCGATATGGATCGTGACTTATTTTTGGTTGGATGGATACCGTAATGAAATTGACTGGATCCTTTGGATCTGATATATTTGCATGTCGGTTATAAATAGATATAGAGTGTAACATATTTGTGGATAGTAGTCTATTATGACTTGATCCTCTGGATCCAGAGATTCTATCTTTAGTTTTAAATCGATAATTTAATTAGTTTTAAATTGATAATAATTTAGTTTTGTAAAAATTGGTCGTTGCAAATGTACAGGCAGTTTTTACATAAATTTGTTATGTTCTTGTGGTTCGGAACCCACGTAAAATTGTATGTCCCCTCCGCCACCACGGAGGACATACACAATGCACAATTACGAACACAGTTAAGTAGACCAGCCATGAGTGGATCCTAGGGTCTTTGTTGGTCTGAAACATTATAACATTATAACTCTCAGGTGTACTGTCTTGTGCACAATGAAAGCTCAAAAATGTTTCAATATTCTCGATGTTAAATCCTGTCTGTACACACATAGTAATGTAACTATATACTGGTCAAAAAAAGAAACGCAATTTTTGAGATTTATTAATAAACATGAGGACTCAGTATATAGTAAATGATTCTTTAACATAACAAACAGTCAATAACGCGTATGGCCACCCCTAGCCACAATGCAGGCTTGGAGTCTGGCCCTCATCGACCTCAACAGTCTCTGCAGGAAAGCAACAGGGATGGCCCTCCACTCTTCAATAATTGCATTGGTCAGTTCCCTGATGTTCTGCGGCTGATGCTGACGTCTGCGAACTCGCCGTTCAAGTTCATCCCATGCGTGCTGTATCGGTGACATGTTTGGGCTGAAGGCTGACCATGGTAAGGTCTGCACCTGTTGTCCCTGCAGGTACGCCTGCACTATCCTGGCTGCATGAGGTCTGGCATTGTCCTGTTGCAGGAGCACCAATTCTGGATGTTGCCTCATGAATGGAAGAACATGTGGGTGAAGAATCTCATCCCTGTAGCGCTGGGCAGTCAGAGCTGATAGGCCCAGGATAAGTCACGTTGCTGATAGGCCCATTGCAGGCGTTGTTGCCTTCTTGCATCAGTGAGAAAAGGACCTCTGTAAGGCCTGCGGGATCGGAGTCCTGCATTACGGAGTCGGTTTCTGACGGTCTGGTCACTAATTCTGTTGTTGTGGATACCAGGTGTCTCTCTGGCTGTCTGACAAGCATTCCGCTGCCGATGACGCAGGTGCTGCAGTACAATGTGGCGATCCTGGCGTTGGGTCGTCACACGAGGTCGCCCACGTCTTGGCAGGTCCTGAACACTTCCTGTGGCATTGTACCGTCTAACAAGCCTAGAGATTGTGCTGGGATGCACATGCATTCGTTGTGCAACTTGGACAGCAGACATGCCTGCATCCAACATGCCCAAGGCACGACCTCTGTTGACCTCTCAGAGTCGTGGCATGCCTCAATCGCGGGAAAAAGTTTGGTTTTCTCAACGGGCAGTGTGTATTCTGTGAAGTCAAAGAAAAAATGCATGCCTTCATAAAGAATACATTCAATTTAATCTCTGTTTATTGTTTGTAACAAAATGGCGTCTTAGCCGGGATTAGTCAGGTTTAAAAACATGCACTAAGTGGCTTTAAAAGATTTGAACAAACATTTAACCATAATCTTGAAACTGTGATAATACCACTAACAACTTAAATTTTACACCATATGCAAGCTAATTGCGTTTCTTTTTTTGACCAGTATATCATTTTTGACTCGGTATTTTTCGCATGAAAAATGTGTGGTAAGTCTTTTCATTTATCTACTCGTAATTTAGTTTACACTTGCTGTAATTAAGGCTTTGTTAATATATGAATATTGGCTCTAGTAAATGTTTGTATATACCTACTCGTATGGTATATACACCTTTGTTTTAGTTACTCACATGCCCTCCCCCCCTTGACCAAATCCTGGGTACGCCCCTGGTGACACATGCCATTGCTCTGAAAGGGAGTAAGAGTAAAGGGGGGTTATTGGAAACAGCTGCAGCATTATTAATCGGTAATGATGGAGAAGCTACCGTAAGAGTGTTGTTTGATAATGGTAGCCAATGTAGCTTTATTAAGACCAGAATTTCCAAAAATTTTAAGTTTAAAGAAATTAAGAGGGAAAATTTAAGAATTTCTGGTTTTGAGGGTTCACGGCTCCAGTCACTAATTGTTTTGAGATGGCATGTATCCAAGAGATGCAAGTTAAAAGAATTAATTTGGGTAATAATAAGTTTGAAGGCACAGAAGATATTAGTCTTTTGATTGGAGCTGACTATTATCGGGACTTCATCACTGGCAACATTGTCCGTACATCTCAAGGACCTGTATCTATTGAAAGCAAGCTAGGCTGGATGCTACATGGTAGCTATTGCAATGAAATGGAGGTTAAAGCTCTTTTTGTTAAGATTCCTAACTTGATTCCTACGGGTGTGAATATCATTTTGTATTTAGCTAATGTACTACGTAAAATATTAGTCTACTCAATCACTGTTGCAACTGGAGACTCCAATTGCAATTTGGAGTTACTCCGACCCACCTATTTCAAGAGTTTTTATCAATGAGAACCTAAACTGGAACCAAATCTCAATGCGCTATATATTTGGCATTAAAACAAAATTAGGTGGCACAGTGACAGAGCAAACCAACCTTGAAGTAAGCTATTCTGCAATCTACACAATCTCTGGCATTGGCGGGAGAAATATTTTAAAGTTGGGGGCGGTGAGATGATAATTATCAGATATTGTCGGATACACATAAACGTTAAAAAATAGCCTGAAAAGTAATATTCAACGTAATATTCAAAGTAATATTCAATTGTAATTTGTTATTTAAAAGATATTATAGGCCAGAAATATATTAGACTTTTAACTCCTTAATTACCAATTTAACTCCTTAATTTTCTAAACGAATTCTTCACGTCAGGTTTTACTATAGAAGATGTAACGAATATCCCTACGGTCATAGACATAATACCCTTTGATAATGGTAATATTTTGGATAATATTGTGGTTAGTGAAGGGAGGTAATGCGCTATATTGATAAAATGAAAACGCGTAAATCACCGGGGCCGGATTCCATATATCCCATACAACTAAAAGAATTAAAAGATAGCATTGTTGTGCCGCTAACAAAGATTTTTAATGCGTTTATTTCTGAGGGGTGCGTACCAGATAATTTCAAGTTAGCAAACGTAACACCTATTTTTAAGAAAGGTGATAAAGGTGCGGCGGGAAATTATAGGCCAATCAGTTTAACGTCTGTTGTAGGTAAGCTACTGGAATCAATAACACTGGTCAACAAAGATTTTTCATCAGAGTAAAATTTGTGGTGGCTGGATAGCATTTTTCACGCTGATTCCAAAACTGCATTCAGATCTTTCTAGCATGTATAGTTTTCAAGATGAAGGCATATGTATAACTACACAGATTTAACCATTTTAAATAGGCAAAATACTAATATTTCAACATTTGATTGTGTTTATTTTATTGTGTTTTTTTAGTTTATTCATTTTATTTATTTCAATTATCTTAATTATATATCTTATGTATTTCAGGTGTGAGCTTTTACGTCTAGCAGCATTGTGATTCAGGCAACAACGCCGTGCTTTGTTTGTCAAAAGATCAGTCCAGTCCAAGAACTTGTTGTGTCAAGTTGGTGTACATTTTTTTTGAATTTATAGTTTGCTCAGGTCAGTCAACATGCCTCGACAATGTAAGAATGACCCCGACAAGTTCTGTTTCGTATGCGGCCAGTTGACAACTAAAACACAGCGACGAAGTATTACAACCGACATTAAGAAAATATACAAGCTATACTTTGGTTGCCATCTAGGTGACCAAGATAAACCATGGGCGCCACATCAAATCTGTTCTGGCTGTTCAAATGGATTACGTGATTGGCTTAACAAAAAGAAAGCTTCAATGCCATTTGCCATACCCATGATATAGAGGGAGCCGAGAGATCATCATGAAGACTGTTATTTTTGTAGTGTGAACTTAATGGGGTTTTCTGCCAAGAACAAACACCAGATTGTATATCCAAACTTGGATTCAGCACGTAGACCAGTAAAACATGATGAAACATTGCCCATTCCAATTCCCCCAAGTGATAGGCTAGATTCTATCATAGATGACATGGAAAGTGAGGAAGGTGCAACTGGCGTTTCCGGACCATCTACAGAACCAGAGTACACTTTTGAAGGTAGACATTTAGAGCCTAAAAAGTTAACCCAAGGACAGTTGAATGATCTTGTTAGAGACTTATCGCTGTCTAAAGAGAAATCAGAGCTTCTCGCCTCAAGACTAAAGGAGAACAATTTACTTGAGAACAATGTTCGTATTAGTTACTACCGAAAGCGGAATTTTGAATTAACAGCATTCTTTTCAGTAGACGGTCCTCTCTGTTATTGCCATGACATCAATGGACTATTTACAGCCATATCTCAGACGTATGTGGCATCTGAGTGGCGCCTCTTTATTGATTCGTCGCAGAGAAGCCTGAAAGCAGTTCTTTTGCATAATGGTAATATAATGCCATCCATCCCCATTGCCCATTCCGTCCATCTAAAAGAGACATATGACAATATGGATATACTACTTAAGGCAATCAAATACGACAGTCATCAATGGAATGTTTGTGGAGATCTAAAAGTTATAGGAATGCTTATGGGTATGCAGTCAGGATTCACAAAATTTTGTTGTTTCCTTTGCCTGTGGGACAGTCGCGCCACTATAGAACATTACACCAAAAGTGACTGGCCACTTAGGTATACATATGTCCCAGGGATAAGCAATGTCCAGTCTGTCCCTTTAGTGGATCCCCAAAAGATCTATCTGCCACCTCTTCACATTAAACTTGGTTTAATGAAGAATTTTGTTAAAGCAATGGGTAAAGTCAATTCTGAAGGGTTCCAATACCTTTCAAGGAAATTTCCGAAGGTTACTGCAGCAAAATTGAAGGAAGGAATTTTTGTTGGGCCACAAATAAGGGAGGTTTTGAATGACACTGAATTTGAAAAAGTCTAAGTCCGCTGGAATTGAAGGCTTGGCTGGCGTTCAAATGGATATGTGAAAACTTTCTTGGAAGCAACAAGTCACCTGCGTATAAGGATGGAGTCAAGAACCTCCTTGATGCCTTCAAAGAAATGGAGTGTCGAATGTCGTTAAAAATTCACTTCCTGCATTCCCACTTAGATTTATTTCCTGAAAACCTTGGTGCAGTGAGTGACGAGCAAGGAGAGCGCTTCCATCAAGATATTCAGATGATGGAGACGCGCTACCAAGGATATTGGAATGAAAGCATGATGGCGGACCATTGTTGGATGCTGTATCGTGACAATCCAGGCCAAATTTACAAAAGGAAATCACACTCACAGCGCTTTTAATAAAATAATGTATATATTCTTTATTTATAAGTACATTGAATAAGGTATATGATGTATTTGTTGTTTAGCATTCCTAAGTGTGATCTATACATCCATAAATTTTCTTATAGCAATATCCAAAACTTAAAAATATCAAAACCAGTGTATCTATATAACTATACGTGCTAGAAAAAAATAAAACCAGATTCGGAATCAGCGCGAAAAATGCGTTAAGAAAAGTGTGATCATGTTTGTGACGAGAAAAAAAAGTTTCATTTTGTTGGCCAGTGTAATTAGGGAATGTATAGTCGAACACTTAGAATTGCATAACTTAGTTAGAAATACGCAGCACGGTTTTAGGCGAAACAAATCTTGCTTAACTAATCTTTTAGAATTTTTTCAAAGCGTGGCTGACGTTTACGATAGTCATCGGGCGGTTGATGTAGTGTATTTAGATTTTCAAAAAGCGTTTGACACCGTACCGCACAAAAGACTCATTGAGAAAACTAAGGCTCATGGAATCAGGGGTGTAGTAATAAATTGGATGGAAGAGTGGTTGCGAGGTAGGAAACAGAGGGTGGTCGTTGATGGAGCGGAGTCATGTTGGGCTAATGTAGCGAGTGGCGTTCCTCAGAGTTCTGTATTGTGCCCCTTGCTTTTTCTTATATATATTAACGATTTAGATGTCGGCCTAGTCAGTACAGTTTCAAAGTTTGCGGATGACACGAAGCAGGGTGGTAGGGCGATTAATGACGAAGATAGAGGTAAAATCCAGGAATGATCTGAATAAAATTGTTGATTGGTCAGTCACATGGCAAATGAGATTTAACGTCGATAAGTGCAAAATTTTACATATAGGTTCGCGTAACGGTAATTTTGCGTATAGTATGTCAGGGAAAGAGTTAAGCGTAGAGCAGGAAAAAGATTTAGGAGTTATAGTCACTGGCGATTTAAAAGTAGCGAAACAAAGTACAGCAGCGGTCAATAAAGCGAACAAAGTGTTAGGTTTTATAGCTCGGAATTTTGAGTACAAATCGCGCGATATTATAGTTCCTCTTTATAAATCATTAGTTAGACCCTATTTGGAGTACGCGATCCAATTTTGGAATCCGCATATGCGTAAAGATATAGACAAAATCGAAAGAGTTCAAAGAGAAACAACTAAGATGATTCCGTCGCTTAAGTCAAAGTCGTACGAGGATAGGCTTAAAGAGTTAAGATTGACTACGCTCGAGACTAGGAGGCTAAGGGGTGATCTAATCCAGGTTTTCAAAATTATGAATGGGTTCGATAACGTAGACAGAGATAGCTTTTTCGAAATATCTCAATATAATAGGACTAGAAATAACGGGTGTAAGTTGACAAGTAGAAGGTTCGAGACAGCAGTTGGCAAAAACTTTTTTACGCATAGAATAGTAAATAGCTGGAATATTTTGCCGGTAGAAGTAATTAGTAGCACGTCTATAAACATGTTTAAAAATCGATTAGACGCATATGTTGCTAGATTGGGTATAGTTTAAGGTAGTAAAATTAAGGGTTGGATAAGATAGATTTTGATTCTCTTTTCATTGAAGATCACAATAACCAGATTAGAGGTCATAGTATGAAATTATTTAAGCCAAGATGTAGAACAAATTTAAGAAAACATAGTTTTACAAGTGTTGTGGGATATAGGGAGGCAGCATCTTGGGATAGGGGATACTCTCTGTCCTTACACACCCCATTTAAGGAGATTCCTCTGCTGAGCGGTGCCCTCCCATAGTACTGTGAGGTATTAAAAAACTCATGATCTTCACTTGCCCCACAAACACCTTTAAATGGGAGACCCATAATGGGTGCACACACATTTCTACATTACTGTACAGTCTTTACAGCCACACGTACACTTTTCCTCCTAAGTATATATATATGTAATGTATATGGTTGTAAATTGTGACTTGGTCCGTAATTGATATGGACCGTGACTTATTTTTGGTTGGCAAGGTACTGGTATTGATGGATACCGTAATGAAAATGACTGGATTCTTTGGATCTGATATATTTGCATGTCGGTTATAAATAGATATAGAGTGTAACATATTTGTGGATAGTAGTCTATTATGACTTGATCCTTTGGATCCAGAGATTCTATCTTTAGTTTTAAATTGATAATTAATTAGTTTTAAATTGCTAATTATTTAATTTTGTAAAACTTGGTTGTTGCCAATGTACAAGCAGTTTTTATATAGTGGAGCCACCTCGATGGGCCGAAGTGGCCCCTAGTGTGCCCACTATAAAAATTTCATATGTTCTTATGTTCTTTGTGGTTCGGAACCCACGTAAAATTGTAGGTCCCCTTCGCCACCACGGAGGACATGCACAATACACAATTACGAACACAGTTAAGTAGACCAGCCATGAGTGGATCCTAGGGTCTTTGTTGGTCTGAAACATTATAACAACATTATAACATTATAACATATTAATATTTTTTATAATAAGGTTTAAAGAAAGACGGAATTTGTTTTAAATAACTCGGTGTTTTGAATAATTCCCTTTATTGAATTGTAAAAAAATTAAAAAATGGCTGTTATGCCTTAAATTCCATTTTATAATATGCATAGAAAATACCATTTACTTGGGTAAGCCCTACTAAAACGGTTTCTGTAAACACTATATCATAACATTACTGTGGAAAAAAAATATTTTAACGGTATGCGTTAACTGTTTTTAATTACTATTTTTATATGATTAGAAGATAAATTTGTATATTAACCAGTGGTGGGCACAGCTAACCGAAAAGTTAGCTTCGATAACCGCTGAACCGCTAACTCAAAACTTAACTTCGATAACACTAAACCGATAAACCGATAAAAAATTTAGCGGAAGCTAACGATTACCGCTAACCAACCGCTAACTTTTATTATATGAATTTAGCTTCGGTTTGGTTTTTTGGCTCTAAAACCCATAAAGAGAGCTGAAATTTTAATATGTTGCAGCTTAGACATAGAGCTTTCCAAAAAGGTATAGCATGCCAAGATCAGATGATGATCAAGGTGTACATAAATAATTAAATGAACAAATGAAATTAAACATTAGTTTACATTCAACATACAGTTTATTTACAGTACAAAAAGTATTAAACGAATCAAAAATATTAAGAAATAAAAATACACATAAAAAATAACTTTAATAATCTAATAATGCATTCACTCTGGCTTGGCCTCCTGCTCCTTCTCCATCGTCTCGACGTGATGCTGGTTGCCCTTCATGAACATCAGCCTCTCAAAGTTGGCATCTGACAGGGTGGCTCTCTTGGCGCGCAAGATGTCCTTGCCTATGGAGAACAGGCGCTCAACTGCAGCACTGGATGGGATGGCTGTGTTGTACTTGATGAACAGGTCGATCAACACTTGCTCACCCAAGAAGGCGACGTCAGTCAGGACCTCCATGTCCACATCCTCGACGCCCCCCACGTCCGGATCGGCAGCAGGCTCAGGAATGTCTGGCAAGAGTTCAGCTTCTGTGCCAAACTGTACAAACACCTTGACGAAGTTGCTGCCGTTGTCCGTCGTGGTCCTGGTCACCTTGTCCTGCAGGTGGAACTTGTAATGGGTGTCCACCATGGCCTCGGCGAGAACATCAAAAGTGTGACGCCCTCTGAGCCGAGAGCAGGCCAGGACGGCATACTGTCTCGTGCGGGTCTTGGGGTCCAGCCAGTGTGCCGTCATCCCCAGGTACGACCTGTTGTGGGCCGACCAGCAGTCCGCGGTGGTCGCCAGCAAGGGGACATCCTTCAGCAATCTGTAATTAAAAATTATAAATTGTAAAGAGACGTAAGTTAAAATTAAAAAAATATATAATTAAGTAATGACTATGTCTATCTATATTTATTAATTTTAATAAGCAAATCATATGATATGATTTGCTTAAGGGGACCATCTGACGTATTTTGGGAATAATCGAAAAAATATGGAATTCGGGTTTTTTCGCTCATCAACAGAGGCAACATGGCAACTAGATCGTGGAGGTGGGAGTAGAGAATTTGGCGGAAAATTGACTTAGATTTGGCTAACAAAAATCAAACTTATTTTATGCAAAAACTTATTATTATATTATATATATATATATATTATAATATATAGATTATATTATAGATTAATCATAGTCAAGATAAAATGGTATGAAAAAAATATGAAATACCATTAATAATAATTTAATAAACTTTTATAAATTATAAATACCTTATAAGATACTCCTCCAGCTGGTTATGACTGGCCAAGATCCTCCTGCCCAGGGTGCGGCGGGACATCGACGTCTTGCTGGGGTTCAGCGTCTTGATCAAGCTGACAAAGGTGGGGGACTCCATTACATGAAGCGGTAGCATGTTGCAGACGAACAGGTCCACAATCCTTGTGTCCACCACAGACTGACGGACGCCAATGCCAGCAGCTGATTGGTCAAACGCCTCACCAATGGTGGGCTGGCGTATTTTCTTTGCAGGTGGCTGCGACGACTGGCTGCTGCTCCTGCTACTGGCACTGCTACCAGAAGATTGCCTGTGTTTCCCACGGGAAGAGCCGGCCTTGATCCTCTCCTCAAACTGGATGGCATGCGCTGAGTGGTTCCTCTTGACATGCGACTTCAAGTTGTAGAGGCTCGACGCGTGTCCCTTGATGGTGGTCTCCTTGGGCTGGCACAAGACGCACCGGAAGTACAAGAGGTTGGCGTTTCTCTTATCCCTTGACATAAAGACAAAGTAGTCCTCCAGGTGGGGCCACGGGTTCTGAGACTCCTGGTTGGGCTGGTCCTGGCGGACCTGGCCATCAACAGGCCCAACATCCTCAGGCGGAACCAAAACGTCTTCACTTTCCATTGCAAAAACTTGTAGACTCGGTAAACTGACGAAAATATGCTTATGATAACGTACGCTGTCGCTGACACTGTAAGAATGTAACGTCGTAAGTGAACTGAACTGCAGAATTACACAACGCTGCTCAGCTGCTGCTGCGTCGACCAATCACGTCTTGTGTTTACACGTAGTCAGCCAATAGCGTGCCAGACTGACTGTTGCAGACACGCTCAGAACAGACTGGAACAAACATGTATGATTTTAGGGTTAGCGGATTTAAAGTTAGCGGAACTAAATTTAGCGGAAGCTAATTGGTCCGCTAACGGTTCTCAAAGTTAGCGGAAACGCTAATCCGCTAACGGAAAAGTTAGCTTCGCTAATTAACGGTTAGCGGATTAGCGGAACCGTGCCCACCACTGATATTAACCCTTTACCGCACTGTGCGTCGAATACGTAACGTTTCAAATACACGCATTTAGACTCAACCCTACGCAAAAAGTTCGGCCATAAAGGGTTAAGACGAAATTTGTTTTAAATAACTCGTTGGTTTGAATAATTCCCTTTATTGAATTGTAAAAGGCGAAAAAATGAATAAGTTACCTTAAATTAAAATCTACTTTTAATATAACGTTAAATGAATATTGTTTATAAGATTTAAAGATATATTTGTATCTTAAAGATGAATTTGGATTTATTAATCCAGAAACGTGCTTTAAATAATTAAATGCAGGGTAAAAGACGAAAAATTAATAAGTTACCCCAAAATAAAATCTAGTTTTAATTTAAAGTTAAACGAATATTGTTTATAATAAGATTTAAAGATATATTTGTATCTTAAGACAAAAAATTTGTTTTTGTATTAAATTTGGTTTAGCATATTTGAATTTTTGTCTAAAAAATCGCCTAGCCAACAACACAATGGTCTTGTGGTGGTTTTCTGTCACGTGAAGCTCAATAGTTTTAACTATTGGTTGTACCGTTTTTCTGAGACCTTACTGGTCTACCATGGCCTCATAAATATTTTAATACATTTATGCTTATAGCTCTGTATGTTATTTAGGTCGTTTTTTGAGACTATAGAGGTCTATCAGGAGTTGATAAATAAAAACTATAAGTAAGTCGGCTTTGATCTATCAGGTGTTGGTAAGTAAGATCTGGTTGGTAAGTAAAAGCCGTAGGTAAGTTGGCTATATAATACTGTTACTGCTGAGAGATCTTCAAGTCTAAACGATTGATGTAGTCCATCTCGGCCTCGTGCTGCTGATGGGTGGGCTCCTAATGTCTATACTGGAGGTCATAAAGTCTACACTTAGACGATTGGTGTAGCCCTCATCTCGACCACGTGTTCTTGATGGGATGAGCTCGTAAAAGTCTTTATTTATTCTATACAACATACATGCATACACACCCCACATGCATATATACTTTATATAATCCACTAAACTGTGGCGGCTGGTTGTTTACCATCTAAAAAGACTGCCTGTCAGCCGATTATGCTGTATGACTGGCTGCGGTATGGCTGCCTTCTAAGCCTGTTGGCTGCGATGCTGAAGACACCATAATGCGTTGCTCCATGGCTACGAACGGATGAAACTTCTCTCTCTCCTTCTGCTGTTTACACACACCTACACACACACACACACGCACACACACGCGCACACACGCACACACACACACATATATATATATATAATGAATTTCACAATTAAACACGTGAAATGAATGAATGTGATGCAAATCCACAAGGAAAAAGAAAAATTATTCCAAGGCCTTTCGTGTACTCAGTATGATATATATATATATATATATATATATATATATTGTCTTCTAAACAAGCCAACTGGCTGGTACATGGCTGGCTCTACATTCTTGCATGCTCTCCTATCCTTTAATGTATGTATATACAATTTATGCATATATACTCCTTCTAAGTCAACTGGCTGATTAAACCATCTAAGCCAATTACGCCTTCTAAGCCAGATTACACTTTCTAAGCCAGCTGAGGAAGTCAAGAACTTCAGTATGCGACGAGACATTCCAGCGAAAAGATCTCGTCCTCTCTCCTTCTCCTCCTCTCTCCTAGGTTACCTTCCAAGGTCAGGACAGGTTAGGTTACCCCTTTTGGGGGGAGGTATTGGGCGAACCCCCTTCATGCAGAGGACCAACCCCAAACCCCATGCATGCATAGCCCCTCCCCCAGGGGTGCCAACCCACCTCCCCCTTGCAACATTGATCATCATACATTGCAGTTGATTTGCACTTGCCCATTTTGCGGTCATACTAAGGAAGAAGACTATATATTAGGGTGACAACTTCTTAAAGGGATAAAATTTGAAATTCAAAAAAATTTGCCAGCCATTTGTCCAATGCTGCCACCCTATGAGGAAACACCGTAGACGAAATCTCATGGAATTCGGAAAGCATTTAGGGGTGCCTCGAGTCACATGAATGAAACTGTCGGCGGAAGAAATTTCAAGAATGAACGAGTTTCGACAACGCTTCAAAAACAAAAATGTTTCGAGAATGCAAGTGTATTATATAATTTAATAGAATTGTTTCCTTTATTTCATACTATAGATTATGCAAATCGATTAATTTATTTCATTAAATTAAAATTTTCATAAATAAATCGTTAAATAATATGATGTGTATCAATCTTTGGATGATCAGCTTTTGGTGCTTCAAGTTGATTTTGCATACGACTGCCTGACTGAAAACAACGCTTAGAAGTTCTCTCCCGATTCTTTTAAGATATCTAAGGTAATATTTTTTATTTTGATACATTGATTATATTATTATTGGAAATTGTTCTAGAAAAGTTTCATTAATTGTTGGCATAGTTTGATGTTTAAATTATATAAATTTGGAACTGAATTTGATTTCCTATGATAATATATATACGAGTATATAAATATATATACAGGGCCGTCGAGAGGGGGGTCAGGGGGGGCCAGTGCCCCGGGGCACCAACCTCAAGCCAATATTACTTTTGAAAATATTGAGCTGGAATCTTCTACGTCTGAAGCACCAAGTTCTGCGCCATCATCTGAAGACACCGCCCGCCTCTCCTGAAAAACGCAAGTGTTATGCTCGTGGCACTATCCAAGTCATCACTCCCGAATTGGCAAGTACATTGGATCGCACAGGAATCAGTCATCGTTCAGCACACCGGATTATCGACGCTATGGCTAGAAGCCTCGGCCATAACTCACAAAAACTCGCGCTCAACTATGAAACCATTAGAAAATCACGAGAAAGGCTCCGTTCGGCGACGGCAGAAAAGATTAAACAAAGGTTCACACCCAACGAAGTGCTCACTGTTCACTGGGACGGAAAAATTCTACCAGACGATGAAGGTGGTCGGTGTGACCGACTAGCCATTTTCGTAACCGGAGTTGATGCCGAGAAGCTCTTGGGTGTACCTAAGCTGACATCAGGAACGGGTGAGGTCATCGCCTCGGTGGTACATGCTGCGCTCAAAGAATGGAATGTGTCAGAAAAGGTATCAGCTATGAGCTTCGACACTACAGCTTCAAATACTGGTTACTTGTCTCGGGCATGCGTAATTTTGGAGCAGAAACTCGGCCGCCGACTCTTATACCTTGCATGTCGCTATCACATCCTAGAACTTGTCGTTGAGAAGGCGTACATGGAATGCATGGGACCATCATCTGGTCCAGATATCCTCCTATTCTCCCGCTTCAAAGAGACGTGGAATACAATTTGCCAAGATAAGTACAAGACCCTGTCAGACCTTCCATCGAGTCTGAATGAGAATCGAGAAGAACTGATCGCTTGCTGGAATCTATATCTGACAAAACATCAGCCGAGGGATGATTACCGTGAATTCTTGGAGTTGTCGATTACAATCCTTGGAGGTAATTTACCTAACTTTAGGTTTCGGCGACCTGGAGCACTTCACCAAGCACGTTGGATGGCAAAAGTAATTTATTCATTAAAAATCCTGCTGCTTTCCCATCAGTTCAGACTTACAACTCGTGAAATGTCTGGCTTAAAACGATTTGTATTTTTTGCCCTGGAGTTATATGTCAGCGCGTGGTTCACGGCCAGCAGTCCTTCATCTGCTCCAGCGAACGATTTGAAGCTTCTTCAAGACCTAGCAAAGTACCACGATGAAAAGATCTCAGCATCCTGCCTTAGTGTCCTCGGTCGTCACTTATGGTACCTCAGCGAGTACTTGATTGGTCTCGCACTCTTTGATAAAGGTATCAATGCAACGACGAAAAAGAATATCGCTCGATCAATCCTCGAAAAAGAAGCTGCTGAAGATCCTCCAAAGCGAGCCCCAATACCTGCTGTTTCTTCCATTTCAACAAAGCAGCTCTCAGACTTTGCCTCGAAAGGATCAAAGCTTCTCTTTGAACTTCTAAAAATTAATGATGGTTTCTTGTCCAAGGAACCAGAGACCTGGCCGGACGACGAAGATTTCAAGACTGGTTTGACTATAGTTGAAGGACTAAAAGTCGTCAATGACATGGCAGAGAGGGGAATTGCCTTGATCCAGGCCTTCAATACAAAGATTACGAAGAATGAAGAACAGCGCCAACATCTCTTGCAGGTTGTTGAGGATCATAGGAAGTCTCAGCCTGGTACATTGAAAAAGGGGTATGGCTTGAGGAAAAGCAAGAATTAATGGGTGGTCTACAATTGAATGAAAGACACCCTGGAATATATTTAGTAAATATATTATTTACTTATTACGATTGGAGTACGCCTGCACTTAAACCTTATGAACTAAAACTAACGTTTATTTACATTAAAAAAAATATTAATTTTTTTTACTAGGTAATGAATAATTAATTTTTGTTATAAGGAGAATTATTTACCTCACTTGAGACACCCTTAAATATTATCTGAATGACCTAATATTTACAGTACATTGTTTTCTCATGTAGTAGCAGCATTCAACAAATGGCCAATAAAAAACTCCAACTTTCGATTTTTATTGTCACCCTACTATATATATATATATATATATATATATATATATATATATATACGAACTTAAAATGCACAAGGGGTAATGCAAAACAAAGAACATAAACATTGTCCTGTTCAAATATTCAAGGAATAAAACCGAACAATTCACTAAACAAAGTTTCGTACCTGAAAGGTTTTATGGACTAAACAAGGGCGGACATCACATGCCTCACAGAAAACACATCTTAAAGATTGCTATGAAACTGCGATAACTGCGAACACTGTATCGATGAGAAAGAATTTTATATCGATGGATTGAACTTACTAAGAGCGGAGAGAACAACGAAACGTAAAGGTGGCTGTACTGTTTATAAATTATACATGAGAGGCATATGACAGAGACGGTAAATAGTAAATCCAACAACTTCGTTGGAACCCTTGCAATGAAAATAGAGAAACTAAACGTGGTACTGATAGTCATCTATAGACCTTCAAACTCTCCAAATGAAAAATTTTCGGATGCCATTGATGATATCAGAACCCTAATAAGGTCCCTAAACGCTCCATCCCCTAATATAATACTCTGCGTCGATTTTAATTTCCCATTTATAAAATACAAAAAGGTGGGTAGAAATATACTTATACAACAAGATAAGGGGGGGCACAAGAGAGGACCAGGAACAAGCAAAAATGCTGATGGTTCTCCAAACAAGTTTATGCTGACACAGGAGATAACAGAAAATACCAGGAAAAATAACTGCCTAGATCTGGTATTCACAAATAACACAAACTTGATTGTCGATATAAAAATAACCCCAACTATTATCTCAGACCACAACATAATCGAGTTATCAACAAATATGGCAATAACATTAAAAGAAAATACATATACGGAAGGAAGAAGCAATTTGAGGCTTTTAACTTAAACTCCAAGACCACAAATTGGGAAATCAGATCACACATGGCCTAAATAGAGTGGAGAATAGTTTTTGAGAAAAACAACTGAGGAAATGCTAACAACCTTGGAAGAAAAGACTGAGAATTTTAGAAAAAACATGCTCCGAAAGCACAGCCAAAAGGAAAGAGGAACTGGCTAGAGAGGCAAAAGAGAAGAATATTCCGCAAACGAAAGAGAGTAGCGACGAAGTTAGCTATATGCGGCGATAACACTGCCAGGAAAGTAATACAAGAAAAACTGGAGAGTATCGATAGGGAAATACAAACTCTGATAAAGGGCCATACAGAGAGGGAAGAGGAAAAGGCGGTAGAAGCAATAAAGGAAAATCCAAAATACTTCTACAGCTATGCGAAAAGGAAAAAAAAACGCGCGGCACTATCGGGCCCTTAAGGAAAGGAAATAATGAACTAACAGACGATCTAAAAGAAATATATGGAACATTGAGAGCACAGTAGGAATCGGTCTTCAGTACCCAAAAAAGTGACAAAGCGATACCTGACATAGATGCATTCTTTGAAGAGAAATTGCAAGGAGAATGTATAACAGACTTTGATTTTACCCCCAGAAGATGTAGCGAGAGCTATAGGACAAATGAAGTCACATTCAGCTGCAGGAACGACAAATGGAACGCACTATTAACTAAAAACTGTAAAAATGAAATAGCTACACCCTTGTACTGGATATGGGGAACATCCCTAGACACTGGGGAGATACCGAGCATCTTGAAAAGAGCAAACATTGTTCCTATATATAAAGGAGGGGATAGATCTCAAGCAAAGAACTATAGACCAGTGTCCTTGACGTCCCACCTCACCAAAATATTTGAAAGAATAGTCAGAGAGAAAATCTATGACTTCTTGGAGACACTGGAAAGATTCAACAAAAAACAGCACAGATTCCCATCAGGAAGATCATGCCTATCACAACTTATAGAGCATTACAACAATATCCTAGATGCACTCGAAGGCAATGAAAACTATGAGGTCATATACACAGATTTTGCTAAAGCTTTCGACAAATGCGATCATAGTATAATAGCACATACAATAAAACATAGTCAGAGAACGACTACAGGTCGTTAAAAATCAAGGTGTATCATCATCAGAATCAGAAGTACGCAGCTCAGTACCACTAGGTACAGTGCTGGCCACACTCCTGTTCATTATCATACGAACAGACGTCTTTGCGGACGATACAAAGATCAGCAGAAAAATCAGCGATGCAAATGAAGTGGAGGCCTTGCAGAGCGACACGAACAAAATATATACATGGTCAAACGACAACAATATGACATTTAACACCGAGGAATTTCAGTTCTTGAGATATGGTAGAAATAAGGAACTTAAAAAGACTGCATATTATGCTCCAGATAGACAGGAAATTTAGAGAAGCACGAAAGAGGTCGACTTGGGGGTAATAATGACCGATGAGGCCAAATTCGAGACATAAAATCAGATAGCAATAAACAAAGCAAAAAGAGTTGCGGGACAGGTACTAAGAACGTTCAAAAGGAGGGACAAGACAGTAATGATTCCCTTGCTGAGAACACTGATCATACCAAAACTTGATTACTGCTCAGTCTTGACGTCCCCATATAAAGAGGAAGAAATTAATAAACTAGAAACGCAGAGACATTTCACAGCCAAGATTGATGGCTGCAAAGAACTCAACTACTGGGAAAGACTTAAATTAAATCTGTATTCACTGGAAAGAAGAAGAGAGGTACACCATAATCTACAAGTGGAAAATGATTGAAAAACTGGAACCAAACCTCAAACTAAACCCAATTACTATCCAAACAAAGCTGGAAAATAGGAAAAGCAGAATGTGTAGTGTTCCCAAATTAAAGGCCCGACAAGGGACCTCCTTAACACTGAAGGAAAATAGCTTCGTTGTGATGGGGCCAAGACAGACTTTTTAACCAGCTTCCATAGGACTTCAGAAACGTTACAGGGGTCAAAGTTGAAGTCTTCAAGAGAAGACTAGATGCCTGACAACCAAGGTATTTTCTTTAGTGTTGAAGAGGTCCCTTGTGGGGTCTTTAATTTGGGAACACTACACATTCTGCTTTTCCTATTTTCCAGCGTTGTTTGGATGGTAATTGGGTTTAGTTTGAGGTTTGGTACCATTTTTTCGATAACTTTCCATATGTAGACTATAGTGAACCTCTCTCTTCTTCTTTCTATGGAGTACAGATTTAATTTACGTAGTCTTTCACAGTAGTTGAGTTCTTTGCAGCCATCAATCTTGGCTGTGAAATGTCTCTGCGTTTCTTCTAGTTTATTAATTTCTTCCTTTTTATATGGGGACGTCAAGACTGAGCAGTATTCAAGTTTTAGTATAGTCAGTGTTTTCAGCAGGGGAATCATTACTGTCTTATCCCTTCTTTTGAACGTTCTTAGTACCTGTCCCGCAACTCGTTTTGCTTTGTTTATCGCTATCTGATTTTGTGTCTCGATTTTGACATCATCGGTCATTATAACCTCCAAATCGATCGCTTTCTTGCTTCTCTGAATTTCCTGTTTATAGGTTAGTTAAATAATATAAAACGATTGAGGGAATTATAAAAACTACTAAATTAATCTAATTAAGTTGTAGATTCACTGAGGAATGAACGAAAGATGTGTAGAGCGCGGAATGAAAACCCAAGTTTTAAATACAGTATGTATAAGTATGTATTAAATATGTATAATTTTGTGTTAAATATGTTTTAATAAATGTATGAATAAATATGTAAAAATGTTAAAAATAAATTATCTTCATTTCAACGTTTGTTATTTTCTCTCCAATGATGATCTGAAAGATGATCAAATACCAAAAACACTTTTTTGTTGTTACGAACAACGATTTTATAATTTAAAAAAAGTCACTAAAATCACCACACACACACACACCCACACACACACACCCACACACACCTAACCTTCTCAAACCGACGCAATCGAGTAATTGGATTAGTAGTATGGGCGCGAAATGGACGAGTGCAAGAATGTTGCAATGCAATGTTGATAAATGCGGTAAGATGTTGCAAATGAGTTATGCAACAAATGGGGGCTATGGGTTATGCAATGAAGGGTGGTCATGCAATGAAGGGGTACGGGGTTATGCAACAAAGGGGGAGGGGGAATGTTGTAAGAGCAACAAGGGGTTATGCAACTTGGAGGCGGAGTTATCTCCCAAGAGAAAGAGAGGAGAAGGAGAGAGAGGAAGAGAGGTGTTCGCCTGGCAGGAGCCAAGCGCATATTAAGACTTCATCTGAGCGCCCGCTGTCTTATAAGGTGTAAATCCGCCAGTTGGCTTAATCCGCCAGTTGGCTTAGAAGGCGTAATTGGCTTGTACAGGTTGCGTAGCCAGATTGCGCAATTTATTTAATTAAAGCATATATTATTGACAGTTGGCTTAGAAATCCGTCAGTCGGTTTAGAAGACGTAACCAGCCATTTGGTATAATTAAATAATAATATCGCTTACAACCAAAAGAATTAAATAGAACACCATTACATCATTCTGTTGATTTAGACGAATTATTGGAATCAGAAATATATAGAAAATATACAATCAAGCGATGGAATATATATGATCAAAAAAATAAAATAAAAATAATATAACCATCAATATAACAGTACAGGAGAAATATATATACACACACAATTATATTAAATAAATAAATATATTGAAAATAAATACATACACTTTATCTTCTACTGCACAAAATAAAAAAATAAAAAATAAGAAATACAAAACGATGGAGTATAAACATCAATATAGCAGTACAGGATATATATATATATATATATATATATATATATATATATATATATATATATACACACACACAATTATGTTAAATAATTAAATATATTGAAAATTCATCAAAATACATTCACTTTGTTCTACTGCGCAAAACACTAAACTCAAACGTAATCGAGTCTACAGTCACATCATTATTGCTTTGCACCACGCAGTAAAAGCGGCTTAATATTATTTCGTCGCTCAAGTTATAGGGAAACCTATACTCTATATAAATGGCCTTCATATCGTTCAATACTACTTTTGTGCCCACTTTACATCCGGTTGGCAAATTATCTTTAAATACGACTAGAATACAATCAAAAGCACGCACAAAGAGGTCATCGTTAGCCACAACGTCATTATTAAATACAAGTTTATAAACACTCCTTTCCAATCGAGGGTTTATTTTTACTAATCCGAGCTTTTCAATCGTGAACTCTTCTTCACACTCCATAGCGGCAGTTGAAATATTCTTCTAAGTCGTTACGACAGCTGCTCATTATATAAAGAATTAGTTCTTCAGGGTGAACGGTGTAGGTAAGCTCAGCCCTGCACCACTCAAATGCTTTGTACCAAAGTTTATGATATTTCAAAGAGTCTAAACCTTTTAAATAGCATCCACCTCTAGACCATTCTCGCCTTGTTCAGTCCTCCACTCGGTAAACCCATCGAACAGAGCGGTGCATGCGTATTCAAGAACCGTATCAAAATAAAGCATATCCGTAATACACACGTCTAATATAGGTTTCAGCTTGCGGAATCCGACGATTTCAAACATTCTGTCGAGGATGAAACGGTTTCGCGTAGGGACAAGAGCGTTATTATCAGAAGCAGTCTTCCACATCAGTCGTATATCAATGCATGGCTGATCGTTATTTATACACAACGTACAAACAACGGCATATGAGGGGGTGTCACTAATCTGCTCTCTTCTTTTACCTACACCTGCAGGAATTTTACAACGATCCTCATTCCACTTCTCAACTACCACGAAGATTTTATTCATCTCCTCAACCCTTAAATAAACAACATTCCGTTTGTTTGTCTACAAGTCGTTTCCAGTACATAGTTAATGGCACCGGTTTTACACCTGAACACGCGCAACGACTTCGTCACGGACACATCGTACACGACATTGAGAATGCTGCTCAAAGGAAGTTCCATCGTATTCGAGGAGCACACTCTAGTCGGTTCAAGCTCTGAGATGACTATGAGCCACATGCAACGGATCGGCTCGACGGGAGGAGTGAGTCACACCATAAGCTAATGAAACGTGTACGGCGCTAGTTCCAACATGTAAGAGAATACTTGTATCCCATTATATTGGGTAGGTGTTTTGAGAAATTTTCCGGTACATGAAGCAATATAGGTTTTAATGTTTTATCACTCACCAGACGTTCATTTCCACAAACTAAACATCTTCACAATCCGGTGCACTATTTGAGAGAAACATATGCCCATATTTATCCTTTTTGTTTAACAATCGATACTCGTCTCTAAAGTCTGTTAAAAACTCACACAGGCCATTAGCCACAACCTCACTACAAACCTCGTCATGATATATATTAATATAGTGGTAAAAATACTTAAGATTCTCCACGATGACAAGTTTTACATTCTCAACCGTAGGGTACGAGTAGTCGGTATGATGTAACATGACATAATATCGCTTGTCAAACCACTCATCAACAAGACTCACTATCCATATCCGTTGCTTCTCTTCTGCACGTGTTGTATCTTCTACTTCACGGTATATGTAAGCTTTTATAAATTTTAGTCCCACAACATAGTTCAATACATCACTTGTACCACGAAATCCTACAATGGTCTCGCCAGAATAGCCGTAGAGTATTTGTACCTCTTGCTCCTTCGCACGATTCAATGTAGCCTTAAAAGTATCAAAGGAGGGTGGAATAGGGAGTTTTTCAATATCCACCACATCTTGGCACTTTCCCGAATACCACTTCATAAACGTCGAACACGCAATATTAAAGGTAGTCATTACTATTCTTCGTCTACGCGAGAGAATACACGGCTGAGATCCAAGGCTTGCTGCAATCAACTGAGCACGCAGGGAAGCCCAAGTAGTAGCAGGAGTCACGTGACAGACCTTACAGTGGGCGGAGCTTAGAACTTTCTCCTGTACACACGCTCGCGGAGCTTAGAATTTTCTCCTGTGTACACACACACACACACACACACACACACACACACACACACACACAAAGGAGAAAGTGAAACGCTAATTGAAGCACGATTTATTTAATAAACGAAATATTCAAGGTATATATATTTACAAATACGTGTAATAAATAAGTTAACAATAGACATCAAAGATTATGGTATCCGAAGGGTACGGTATCATAGGTACCAGGCACCTGGTAACGTTTCCTATAGGTGTTACGGTACACATTTGTACCCCTAAGTTCCTTCACGACCCCCTTCTGCGCCCGAGAATTGTGGGTACCTACAGTTAGTTGGGGCGGCCGGGCGCACTCATCATCATCCAAGCACACTAGATCCTTCAACGAATCAAAGTTAACGGATCGTCGATTCGCCTGGTTGAGCGTGATGCCATTAGCCTTCACGATATATTTCATATCCTCCCCCACCCTCACCCGCACCCCATAAGTTTTTGGCCCTGTTGAGACAAAAGAGTCGGCGTATGCGATGTCTCCATACTCATCCTTGATCTCATCAGTCAACTCTCCGAGGAATTCACCAATAGGAGGCATGTATTCACCCTCCCTCTCTGCGAATATCACACTATCTGTATCGTCGTACAAAACCCTCCGCCCAAGAGAATGCAATAGGCCCCAAAGTTTGATGCGTGCGTAGGCCGTTGTGAAGTTGGCTACAGGTATGTTTGTAACCCGTGAGGTATCTGTGGCCAATTCGGTATTGTTGTACTTTATTATCTAAGTATTACTTACATTCACGATCTTCATGACCTCTTTGTCGGGAGCGTTGGCATAATCCCAGACTTCAGTATAACTTTGTGCCAAATGAACGTTCCCTTTGCCGGTATTCTGTGCAAATTTTTCCCAAAGACTGTTTACACACAACTTTGCACTAAACCGCTTGCCAGGGTTCTTTACAATTTGGGAACGGTCAAGCTGTATACCTTCACGGTCACGGTAACATTGAATATAGGCCGACTTTTCATCTTCGGTATCAACTCGCGGATACCCTGATGCTTCGACCTTATCCTTCAAAAAAGCGTTTATATATATGGCGTGAAAAAGTTTGGTAGCTTCTGAAACCTCCACACCTCATGTATCTTCAATATTCTGTAGCCATGGCGAACAGCTACAGCCAGCTCTGGACTTACGCTGGTTGGCTGTATGATTACATTCCCCATTGTTCGCCTCTGCGCACTTCACGCACAAGGGAAACATGAGCTTGTGATAGATAACGACGGGTAAGATCGGCATCCATAAATCGCGTGGGGGGAGCACATCTACGAAAGAAAGGCCGTTCGAAATAGTACCCGTTCGAATTTGTTGAGAACACCTCGATGGTGGGCCGAGCAGGTCCCAACAGTTTTTCAGGTGCACCCATGGGGTGGATTGTTCTTCATCAAGTACGGATATAAAGAACAGAAGTCGTAGTAATGGAGTTTCACGCCCTCCGAACAAGCTATCACCGCATTTGAGAGGATCCAGCACCATTGAACGTTTGATCGTGTTTATTTCTTCACGGTACTGTCCATCTGTTTCCATCCGTGCATCATACTCATCCTCCCACAAGACTTTGTGAGTGAACTGGGAGCCTATAAGTTGATCGCGGATGCGGGTCCACGCAAGACTGTCGGCAGGAGATCTATCGTGGATATCTCCTGCGATTCCACACTCAGGACGGGGGCATCTGTGCCACAGAAACCGTTAAAGGAGTACACAGTCTTCTCACCAGTGGCACGGTTTTCACTTAGACCATCAACCCATAAAATACGACCATTAACCTTAATGGGTACTTCACCCGTGTTGCGGGCATGCTTTATGTATACACCTGTCTGCTGCTGTATGTGTATGAGCCAGTAAATAGCCTTGTGCCCATAACTGCGGGGATTGTTTCTGTGGATAACGGCTAAGGTGTCTTTAGGCATGAAGTTATTCTTGAACACCGTAAAACATAGAAGCGATGGTGTTGCGACTTGCACGGATCGCATTTGAAACGGCCTATGTATATCCTTCTAAAGGGCTGGAAACATACTCTAAGCACGCGCACATCATTCACGCAATAACGCTCACATTCATCAGCTATATTATAATAGTCCGGTTGCACGGGGTGGGAACCCTGCATTGTTTGTTATAAAGCAAATCTTGACATATTTTGAAAGCTTATGCCACCCCATTCAATAATCCATCGGGTGTACACCTGATCCCCGCTTGGCTTTTTCAATATGGCCGCCATTTTCTAAGATGGCCGGCGAAACTGAAAAATCCCATATCCTGGTCAATACTTGATGGATTTTGATGAGCTTGGTGTCATTTCTAGGGGTTTTTAGGATGATGAGTCGATCTGGAGTGGTTGCAGATACTTTGGGAGTCGTTTTGACCCACATTCGTCGATACTCAAGGTCATTGGAGGTCAAACGCCCCCCGAAATAAGGAATATCCCATATCCCTGGCAGTCGTGGAGATATTTTGGTGATCTTACTGTCGTTTTTATGGTTTTGGGCGAGACTGAGTAGTTCTATAGGCACACGATAACAGTAGGATATCATTTTGCAACTCCATGGGTCAAGTCAAGGTCATTTGAGGTTAAAGTTTGGCCGATAATGCCACAGTTGACATCACTGTATTTGCTTTATTTCAGTAACAATTTCTACACTCTAGCGAACTGCTGAGCACTTAACATCTTTTCTGCAGATAAAACCAGATCATAATGTTTAAATGACAACCCACATTAATGGATATGGATATTCGGATATAAACCACAATTTATGCTGAAGTGCAGGGCACATGCATTCTATGGAAGGTTGTAAAGCTACAAGATATGACCTCGTAAGCAAATCAAAGCTCACACTTAGCTGGGGGATTGGCATTGACAACTTTGATGCAGTTATTCACATTAGGTAACCATTTATTGGGGGCAAATATCAAAAGACATGGTTGTGTCAGGATCGTCAGGATCATCAGTCTGCTCTTCGTTTGCGTTTTGGGTGAATGGATTGTTGCAATCCAAGCCGCTGCCACATGCACAGAACATTGTGCAAGGGGTTCCGCGTCCCATGCAGCCGCAGCGACTCCCCCTGCATGCTGATTGTGATTCACACCCACATCTGATTAGCTTCAGAACTTCATCTGGTGCTAAGCACACTCCTTCACCAACTGTTTTTGGGATGAGAACTCTGTTTGTTTCGTCTCTCTCCCACCCATAATGCACAGAATCAAGTGGTGGTGGGTCACACTTTAGTGCATCGAGCCAGTTCGCCACAGTGTAGTGGGCTCTGAGCACATTTTGATGGAAAGCTTCACTCATACATTCGGAAGCCAGGGTCGGAGCTAGCTAGGGGCAGGCGTGGCAGTGCCCCGGGGCCCGGGCCTTTGGGGGGACCCGGGTCGTTTCAACAAGTGATGAGAAGTTATTTGAGAGAGCAACAAAGCTAGTAAATAAATATAAAAATGATATTTCCTCTGGATTTCCAAGTCAATTACTCTCTTTTCGAATGTGCTTAAAACAGACATTGAAAAAATGACGACAATCCATGAGCTATATTCATTTTTAATTAAAGACAACAGTACTTTGTGCTCAAGTTTTCCCAGAGTTGTGACTGCCATAACATTGTTCCTCACAATTCCTCTGACAGTTTCAAGTGCAGAGAGATCGTTTTCAAAACTTAAACTAATAAAGAACTATCTTCGAAATTCTATGAATGAAAAAAGATTAAGTGGACTCAATTATATCAATTGAAAACAAGAAAGCAAGAAATATTGACTTGGAGGATTTAATTAATGAATTTGCTAAAAGAAAGGCAAGAAAAGTTAAGTTCTGATGTTGTCGTAAGTAAACTTTTATTTCACGGTATCTTTTTTAAAGCTCAATATTTTGCATAATGTTTTGCCTTCTATGCCCCCATGCGTACAAGTAGTATCATAATTCTTAAATATATGCTAAATAAATAATGCGAAGAAAAGCAATATAAATGTATAATAAAAATTTTGTTAGGGGGCCCGTAAGTAAGTTTTGCCCCGTGGCCCGTGACACTCTTGCTCCGTTCCTGTCGGAAGCAATATATTTGTCTATGTGAATACGATAAAAAGTGAATTCTTCCTTGTTCTTTTTGCACTCACTCGCGATTTGCTTGCCCAGCTTCTTCACACACTCATCAATATCAACAGATTCCTCACAATCTTTTGCAATATTCAGGTATGAGGCAGCATAGTTTTTGAAAACTAACAACGTAGCGATACCATCCCCATGTAAGTCTACAATTTCGTCTTTGAAGTAATCTTTAACTTTTACAATGAGCGACCTACGTGACAACTTCTCACCACCTAACTCTTTGTAAAGCTTCTCCACTTCAATTGAATTCCATGATTTCATTTTGTCCGACAATTCTACAAACAAAGCAATGAAGGGGCGGTCTTCGGGTTCAACCCTTGACTTATTCTGGCGAGCTCTCTCAACCTCAACATGAAAGGTAGACATACAATCTTTATGGTATCGGGCTTCTTCAGCCGGTAAATCTCCTTTCATGCCCAACAACCTACTGAGTACAACTTGTCCCTGCTTATCATTTTTCAGTTTACACATTTCTATCAACACATCTTTGTAATTTGTTTTTTATCACTATGCTTATCGGTCATAAACCTGAATGCTGGAATGCGGTATTGCATCGGAACTTTGATGTCATATTTCTCGGGTAATATACACTCACTGACTTTCAAACAAAAGAGAGAGTGTTTTTTAGGGTCATATACTGGGCCTTCACTGAGAACAGCACTACGTAGTCTTTTTGGCTCCACTGTAGGGGTATCACATTCTCTCTTTTTCATGAATGCTGATAAATTCCGCTTGGACACATAAGTGGAAACACGGTTCTTGTGACAACAAAGGATTTTTGCTCCATCTTCCAAGAGAGGCTCTAGTCTCGCTCGAACATCTGGCTGCCCTCTGATGTCGCTGCTCTCTATGATTTTCTGAATCCTCCCACAATTTGAAAGACCTTTTTGACCTCCAGGACAGCTACGCAGGAAATCCTTGAAGAAACATTCGTCTGCAGCTTTTGTAGAACCTGAAAAATAAGAATTTTGCTTAGCCATTCTTCAGAGTACAAATCGCATTGAAATAATTTATCCTCAGCAAATGAAAACTAAACAATGCTCACCTGGTATATTCTCCATATTCAGCAGTCAAAAAAACAATTTTGGAATCAGCACAACCAAGACGTCATCAAGCCACCAGGTGGGCAGCACCATCAGCAATAATCTCAACAACCTGAAAAAAATAAGAGGAATAATTAGACATATTGGAATTCACCTTACCATGGGGAAAATAATCCCTGATTTCATTTTAAACCCTATAGAACTACTCAGTCTCGCCCAAAACCATAAAAACGACAGTAAGATCACCAAAATATCTCCACGACTGCCAGGGATATGGGATATTCCTTATTTCGGGGGGCGTTTGACCTCCAGTGACCTTGAGTATTGACGAATGTGGGTCAAAACGACTCCCAAAGTATCTGCAACCACTCCAGATCGACTCATCATCCTAAAAACCCCTAGAAATGACGCCAATATCATCAAAATCCATCAAGTATTGACCAGGATATGGGATTTTTCAGTTTCGCCGGTCATCTTGGAAAATGGCAGCCATATTGAAAAAGCCAAGCGGGGATCAGGTGTACATCCGATGGATTCTTGAATGGTGGTATAAGCTTTCAAAATATGTAAAAATTTGCTTTATAACAAACAATGCAGGGTTCCAGTAAAATCAGGGTCTGTGCTACCGGACTATAAGGATTACATTCATTAAAACTGTTGTAGAATCGGTCAAAATCTTCACGTTCATCTGTACTCATACATTCATAGTTAAAGTAATGTTTGGGTGGAGGTAGTCCTACGTAATTTAAAGTTTCGCTAGTGAGGAATGTGTAAGGGAAATACCCTTTTGAAACTTCACCGGCTACGCCCATCACCTTGGGTAGCTTTGCTAATTTACAAGGTATGAATAATAAAGTGTCTTTTAGCTGTACATTACCTCTTATTTGCATCTGTATTAGTTTGTTGCCTCTTTTCAAGGGATCACCTGTAAATATCTCAGATGACTCGTGTTCAAGCAGTTCCTTATAAAGGAACTGTGTTTCAAACCTTGCCCCTTTATGGGCGAGAATATACACAGTCATTTTTTTTAACTTGTCCGCTAACCTGACAATATAGGACACAAAGAGTTTCACAGGGCTATGAGCATTCGTTTTAAAAACGTTTGTCCGTTTACCACATTTGTGACACTCATCACACTCGATCTCCATACACTCATCACAGATAGTCTGGCTTACAAGTAAATGTGGAATAACCTCTTTGGTTTCAGCGTTCGTATATGTTTCTATATCGTAGTACACAGTTATACAAGGGCTATTTTTAGGCTTGGCGTCTTTCATATAACATACATGCTTTACTCCAACCGCCTTATATTTCTCATGGCATGTAGAACAGTGAATTTCATCACATTTATGCTTGAAATTCCCCCAATTATCCATCATATGAAACATACCACATTCACAGATTCTCATTTTCCTGCACGTGCCAATTGATTTATGGAGCTCAAAACAGTTATTATTGAAAAATGTGCGTCTACACACATCACAATCCCTCTTCTCAGCTTCAACTACACGGCTTTCACATTTGGAGCTTTTACACTGCTCACATACCATGTGGCAATCTTTACAATGTTTCACTATATCATCCGCAAACTCGATACATCCCTTACACAAATCATGATGTCGTCCATATTTTCGACTTTTATCATAACTCGCGTAAAGGTCCCTTATATTACGGATGGGTAGATATGTTGTTCCTGAGCCCTAAAATAAGTAGGGGTCTTGTACGATCTCTCACACTGCTTTTAAAAACATACACAGTCCTACGACGATCATCCATTCCAAATACAACTATACGCATTCATTTCCTGTTCTACCCTTCTCAGCTTCAGGACCCATATTACAGTCAAATTCAAGTTTACAGTCCACAGCTAGTTTACGGGCACGCTCCACTACCGTAGGCAACCAAATGTTTTTGACCCGTGTATTTAGTACAGTAAACATACGGGCCAAGACTATTGCTATAAAGCCGCAACCACGATCGGCGTTTATATGCCGTCTATAAATAGCTTGAGAATTGAAGTTAAGAGTATAAAGTGTGGCATTATGACCCGCAACACGAAATACACGGTCAATATTTACCGTGAAGTTGTCCATATTGAAGGCTATACTACTTTGAGAGGCCTGCATTATACGGCCTAATATATACTCTATATCTTCAGCTGTCAAGCGTCTGAACGGTATTACTACCCAAAAATCATCTACATCTCCGTCATCTGACCTGAATCCGAAGGACAGCCTCGTCCTGACTTCACATTCTTCGCGGTTCTGAAGGGCAAACTCTACAATACGTTCAACTATGCGCCGTAGTCCATGTTCAACACCATTGCTCTATATACCGATTTCTAGTCAAGGCTGGGGTGGGGGTAGCGGTGTGCACCAACCCGAATGTTATGCCATCCTCAACAGAACGAGAATCTGCTGTGGAGGATGTACCCGGAATTGAGCAGGAATAAGGGGTATATTTGAGGAAGGTACTATTGTGGGGTTGTGTCGTAAGACGTAGAGGTTGGGCTCTATTACTGGGGTCTAACAACCGGCGCAATCCTGGCGCGCTTTATACCTGACGTCGTGGGCTCTTCATCATGCCCGCTTTGAATTGGCGCGTGCTACAGGTATCGCTGGTGGGATTCGTCAGCGGGGATGGATTCTGTGATCACAACTACACTGTCGTCGGGTCATCTGTAATATCGATGATGGGGTGCTGTACCTCATCGTCATTCACGGTTCTGTGGGAGAAGAGAAAAGCAAGACTGTAGAATATAAGGGTCATCACTTAAATATTTATTATTTTGTAAATGACCCACTTAGGAGTGTGACGTGTTAGAAATGGATTCTGTAGAAAAATTCAGGTTCACGAGCCCATCCACATGTATTATATCTGGCCCTACAGGATGTGGTAAAACTGTGTTTATGCTTAAAATCATTAAAGAAAAGGGAGAGATGTTCTCAAAATTTGTGCATAAAGTTATATGGTGCTATTCGACGTATCAATCAGTGTTCAACGAGTACCAAGATGATATTTTGTTCCACAAAGGTGTATATGACGTTAATTCGTTAAAGGGAAATGAACATACAGTCATTGTAATTGACGATCTCATGTTGGAGATGGATAAAACGTTTGCCGAGACATTTACAGTATTCTCCCACCATCTTAACATAAGCGTGTTCTTCATCAATCAGAATCTATTTTTCAAAAATAGATACATGCGCGATGTGTCGTTAAATACACAATATCTAGTCTTATTCGCGCAACGTAGAGATGTATCACAAATTGGGGTATTAGCCAATCAAATGTTCCCGAATCAGCGTAAGGAGTTTTTGGAAGTTTATAAAGAAGCTACAAGCCGCGTTACGGATATTTGCTTTGCGACCTTCATCCGCGAAACACGTTTAGGGTGCTTCTAAGAACGAATATATTTCCAAACGAGCCTGAAACGGTGTATATTCCAGAATGACAAAGAGGCTAAAGAAATACCATGAATTAATAAAAATCTATCATCGACTGCCCCGGGCAATGCAGCAGATGTTTGCTAAAAATATCGACTCCGACTTTTTAAAATGCATCTGTGAAATCTGTCTTAACGTTATAAATTGCAATGTATCAATGAAACCCCTCAGAAGGCTCGCCTACGCCGTTACAAGAACATAATACGTGCACTCGCTCGTAAAAGTCAAACTGTAGGGAAGAAAAAACGAATTATTGTACAAAGAGGAGGGTCATTCCCCATCTTATTTTCAGTTTTGGGTCCTTTACTGACTAGATTAATATAATGAAGAAAGTGGTAGTGATTCCACACGAGTGTATGCTTCACTGCAAAGTTCAAAGAATCCAGACACGGATCTAGATCCCCGTAAAAGCAGGCTTAAAAGAATGGAAAGCGAATTGCTAACCCTATTAAACAGTGAAAAAACACCTGATGAGAAAAGAATCTTATACCAAGAAGCTCTGCAGAAATTTCTTCACGAGTACGAAAATTATAAGAACCCGACAGAGATTCCCGTGGTTATTAGGCACAGCACGGGGAACGATGGACATGGTGACATAGGACCTGTGTCCGACGATAGAGCTGACCAACCAAAGATTAATGGGTCGGCCACACAACATATCGAGCATGTATTAAAAAGCACCCTCCCACATACATTGAGGAATAAAGGTTTAAGTCTTTATAATCTATTGAATGAGGACCCGCCATACAATGGACCGATACAGGTGAGATCATTGTGGAAGGAGCAAAGGTACAGGGATCGAATATCGTAGACATCGTCCATGATCTGGTGAGAAAGTGGGATAGGCCCTCACCATCAGGATGGAAGCATATTAAAGCAAGACTACAACAAATAAATGTCCCCAAAACAATGATAGGAAATCTGAACAGGTTAAAAGACTTGGAACATGCGTCGCACGTGACACAATTGAAGACGCCATCACCCCGGCGGTAAACCTCTGAAGAGGAGAAAGAAGAGGTTAAACAACGGTCAACCCTACCCACGTGCCTCTAAAATACGCAAATGGCTAACATATTAAGAAGACGTTATTATGACATTTCTAACCCAGCCTCCTACGGAGGCGTAGATAGACTGTACAGAAGTGTTTACGGAGTAGGAAAAAAGATGTTGAGAGATTTTTGCGGGAGCAGGACGCTTATACACTTCATAAGCCTGTGAGAAAAAGGTTTAAAACAGCCAAGACAACAGCTGCTTCGATTGACTCTATTTGGCAAGCAGATTTAACAGACATGCAAAGATATTCTGTGTATAACGATGGTTACCGCTACATTCTATTCATAATAGATGTATTCTCTAGATATCTGTGGCTAATTCCTCTGAAAAATAAATCACCTGAAACAGTTGCTAAAGCCACCAAAACGCTGATGTTGAAAGAAAACAGGGTTCCTGGCTATTTTTGTACGGATATGGGGAAGGAATTTATAGGCCGTGCTTTTCAGAACATGTTGACAGAGTTTAATATCAGCTATTACACTACCAATTCTATACATAAGGCTTCTTTAGCTGAAAGAGTTCAACGTACCATAAAGGAACGCATGCACCGCTATTTTACACATAAAAACACATACAGATTTCTAGACATTCTGGAATCATTGGCCTCATCCTACAACCGCTCACACCATCGCACGATTGGGACAACACCTAACGAAGTTTTAGAAAGAGGTACGCGCCCAGAGGTGAGAAGAGATGGAACACCACCACCACATCTGCGCGTTTCAAAATCAATGATTATGTAAGGCTGTCGCGTTCGGGAAATAAATTCGCGAAGGGATTTGAGCAAGGATGGACACGTGAGATTTTTAAAGTTAGGGCTATGAGACCTAAAGGTGAGATAATGATGTATTACGTTGAAGATTTGAATGGGGAAGAAATCGCAGGAGGCTTTTACCGCGAGGAGTTGCAGAAAGTGGCATTTAATTTAGGAAAAAATGTGTTTAAAATTGAGAAAATTTTAGGAAGCAAAGGTTCAGGAAAGAGAAAAATGTACCTGGTGAAATGGCTAGGGTACCCAGAAAGCTTCAACACCTATATAAAAGCTGATGCAATAATGAAGCTTAAATAGTATGCAACATGGCTCCTAACCATTTCTACGTCACACTCCCGTCCTCCTCGTCCCTGTCTGTACACCCTAACAACACACTAGCCAACTTTGTAACAGAACTCCATGGACCCATTGAATTGGGTCGTGATTCGTATGAGGTGGGATATGTGAAATTCAGCTGGACACCCTTTTTAAATATTGATTATAAAGATACCGTTTTTACGATTCTTAGAGACATTGATGAGTGTGAAAAAGCCGGGGTAACTCGGGATGAAACTATACGTATCGCCCGGACTGAGGTTGCACGGTATTACAGTACAGTAGTAACACTAGGTCCGGGCCGTTATGGTTCGGCTGAGGATGTTGTGAGAGACTTAAACGTAAGTTTAAAAAACTCAAATCTTACGACTGATTTAGTATACGAAATCGTAAACAAAGGAAACCCTGCACATACTCTAATCCTAAAATCAAAGGCTAACAGAAATATTAAAGACCAAAGAGTGTTCAAAATTATGACCGAGGGCGATATCGATCAGCCTTCCAAAGAGACACATTTCACGAGGTACAACATGACTTGTCCAGCCTAATGTATCAGATGAAATTGGAGAAATTGGTTGCTGGCTATACACCCCGACATGTGCTATATTTACAGCAATATAGTGGAGCACCAGTTTGTTGGGGATACCCAGGCACGCCTGCTGCGCATTGATCACATTCCCAACCATAGAGGAAGGAGTTTGAGTATTACATATGACAGACCCCATTATGTGAATGTCGCAACTAATCTAATAACCAATATCTCAGTATATATAAGAACGATTGAGGGAAAAAATTTCCATTCGGTGATGGGAGCTTAACATTGAAGCTGCACTTTCGACGCATTGAGTTATAATGGACAGAAAGCCTTTCGCAGTCTATCGAGGGGTGAGATACCAGCGTGGTAGTGGACTTGGATCCATTTTTTCAACCATACTACGTACTGCTGTCCCTTTGCTGAAGAGGGGTGCCAGATACCTCGGAAGGAAAGCGCTACAATCACGTCTCAACACTGCATAAGACATATTGGCTGGGGCTAAACCTAAAGAAGCTAAAAAAAAACACTTAAAGCGTACACGGGACGAAATCGTCAAAGATGCAAAGAGAAAAATGCGTGGTGGTGGGAAGAAGAAGAGGACTGTCCGGAAGAAGGGATTACCATCACGTGGCATTAAACGTAAAAGGATATCAAAAAAGAAGTGTTCTAAGCGAATGAAACCTATGGTTGACCATATTTTTGACTGATATAAGCTAAGGACATTGATCTCATGCATCATAGTTTGTTTACTACTTGTCGAAAGAGGAGGCACTATTTCTATCTCGTCATGGCACGCTTCATCCATCCGTGTAGTTCACAATGTTGTAAATCGGAGCTGTCCCTCTTTGACATGCCCCCAACTCAAGTTTCTATTGAACACAGTGACTTTATTACAACTAACCCTTTAAACACAATAAGTTCCACGAGTGCCCCTATAGAATTCGTGATACCCACCTCAGGCCTTTACTTTTTTGACCCAAGCTGTGTGCACATGTACGCTAAACTACGTATAGCCCCATTCTGATGGAACGGACTGCGATGACAAATACTGTATGCTGTATACTTTGAAACAAACTTACTTTCTGCACTCCATATTCAACCAGTGTGACGTATATTTAAATCAGGTCAATATATCGGCAGGCACGGGGTACTCTCACCTACGAGCCTATCTAGAAAATGTCCTCAACTTTTCCAAAGAAGCGAAGGACACCTTTTTAAGTGCCGAGGGATATTATCAAGCTAAAGACGCAAGTAGTATAAAGGACAAATTTAAAAATTCTAAAAAGAAGATATACGAGTGTTTTGGACGCCTGCATACAGATTTCACATTCCAGGAGAAGTTGCTTGTGAATGGGGTGGATATGAAAATAAAGCTCACCCGCGCGAATCCTGAGATCTGTTTAAATCTGGATGCTGATCAAAAGGAGGGAGTAAAACCCGTTGTGGTTCACATTATGGAGACATACCTCCGCGTACGGCGAGTGAAATTAAGTTCACCAAAACAAATAGAAATTGAGAAAAATTTACTACACGCCACAGTAAAATACCCAATTAACAGAGTACAGATCAAACTATACACAGTGCCAGCAGGGTTGGCATCGAAACAGATAGAAAACATAGCCCTGGGAAATCTACCTAAAAAGATATTAATTGGAACGCAGGAACACAATTCGGTGAATGGAAAATATAAAAAGAATGCCTTTAACTTCGAGAATTTCGGCCTTAAAAATATAACTCTATACGTTAATGGCATTGCGTTGGGAGGAACATTGGATACGGACTATTCATCAGACGCTGTGTTACCGCTTTGCGCGAGAGCATATAGTAATCTGGCCCATATTGCAGGTGATTGTGATGAGCTCGGGATTGGGGTAACGCAGAAAGAATTCATTGATCAATTTAACCTTTATCCGTTTGACATCACACCTGACTTATCTGCTAGCATAAATACACACTTAAATCCACAACAGAGTGGAAACATCTCAGTCAGATTGGAATTCGCCAAGCCGTTAGACGCACCTATTTAAGCCGTTAGACGCACCTATTAGTGTACTATTATACCTCGAGTCACAAGCCCTAATAGAAGTAGACAGATTTAGGGGCGTTATCACTGACTTTCAAAATGGATGCGAATACACTTCAGAGAGTAATGAATAGTGAACGAATCACACGTTTCAAATTTATCGGTGTGTTTGCGAAGAATGAAACATTGAAGTTGCCAACTACGCGAGATTGCGGTAGTCTTATTGTGAACACAGATATCATTGGTAATGAAGGGATTCATTGTTTTGCAATAGTGACCGCATGTACTATTTTGATTCACCCGGTACTCAACCCTGGAGTGACCCTGTTATTGTAAAATTTCTCGATCAGTTGCATATCCCCGAAGTTGTGTGGAATTCCTTCCGGCTACAATGATATTTTAGTAATACGTGTGGGATGTACTGCCTTTCATTTCTCATGCATATGTCACGTGGTAAAGAATTTATAATTTTTTAAAGTTATTCGACCCGTGTCACACTCAACTAAACGACGAGATAGTATGCAGACAGATAAAAAGCCGTTTTCCGATTGTGTGTACTCGTTGTATAGTATGATGTTTTGTTCGTGTATATATATATATATATATATATATATATATATATATATATATATTTGTAACCAATAATGTTAGTTTGCATATTCTGTAGATTAAGGTGGTTATTGTACTAAACACATTATTTCTTTCATTTAATAAATTGATGAAAATACATTGCGTCTTCTTCCCCAAAAAAAGATCGAAACCTAAAAAAAATACTTACATTATTTCGTTAATGATGTGACAATCGTTGGGTTGACTGCTCGGTAAATCTTCTACCTCCGTATTCAGGTCCACGACATGGGTTTCTTCAAAACGAAAAGATTGTATAACACGTGTCAAATCCTCATCAGACCTTAAAGGAGAAAGAATAATTCATTAGTCCATACTGAATCTTTTTTAATAAAAGCCCAAAACATATGCAGAGTATACATATAGTCAGAGTATTACAATGTGAAGATATCTTTGAACCGCTCAGAGAAGTTCCTTAAAGAAAAAATTCCGAATAATACTTGAATTTATAAAATTATTTAAAACATGCAAAAGATTGCTATAAAAAATTAAATTAATCAAAACAGGATTTTAGCATAATTGCAAACTAATCTATAACTGTGGATACCTAATTGAAGTATTTTTAATGTGATGAGGTAAATTACTACAACCCTCCATATATATGATGAAATAATCCAGAACAGTGGTCTTTCTGACAGGCACATTAAATAAATAATAAGTTTGCAATAATTGGCTACAAAAAATAAAAATACAGGCACTTTCATTTCTACGGCAGTTCCTTGCGTCGGATCGTAATGAGCGTCATTGCAAATATCATCAACGGTTTGCGTTGGAAATAATCCATCCCGGTCAGCCGCGTTAAAAAGATGAATTGTGGACAACGCTACAATGTCACCATCTTGATATAAATCCGGTAAACTGTAAATTTCTTGATTCATGGGGGAGGGAATGTTTATTCACTGGGGAAAATAACTATTGTGACTCCCAGCTGAAAATATTTCCTTTTATATGCATGATCCCCAAGCACCACCCCAAAAGACTAATAGGCAGTTCGTAAGTTTAATGATTGGTTGTCAATGTAACTGGGCGGGGCTATGATAAATTTGTGTACCAATCGTAACACCTATATTACGGGTCCATGCTTTGGACATCCTGATTGGTCGACTAATGGTGTCTTCATATTCTCTTCGTAGATTTAATGCTCACCTCGTGTATTACCACTTGCAGTCTCTACCACGATAATATTTGCATTTGCGCCCTTACTTTTCTCGGTTTTCTCATTTTAAAACCCACCCCTTCATGCAATACCCCTCACCCTTTTGCAACATTGATCAACATTTTCCATCTCTATCACGACAATATTTTACATTATTTTTTGCGGTCATACTATTTGAGCCTCAATTTTTCCCATTTTGGATAGGGAGATGGACAACTTGAGCGGCCTCAAGTCGTTATAGGAATATCTTCATCAGAGCCGCTCAGCTCAGTACCACAGGAAACAAAATTAGCGCCGCTACTCTTCATGATCCTGACATAGATCATTACCAGAGACAGCACAGTAACATCCGATTACACAAAGACCATTAGAAACTAAGAAATCTACAAGATCTCTGCAAGCAGAATGTTTTTGTGCATTATTATTTTTTTGCGGTCATACTAATCTCAGCTTTCCCAAGATTCCTGACTTGTGGATTTGGTTTTATATATATATATATATAATATATATATATATAATATATATATATGTGTGTGTGTGTGTGTGTGTTAATTGCCACTTGCAGTCTCTACCACAATGGTTTCAAATATTTGCAAAATATATGTTTGCGGTCATACTATTCCATCCTTAACTTTGATTAATGTATTCGGCTTGACTTTTTACCTGCCAATTCTCGCGTAGGAGTGTGATTAAATTGTGTTTAGCTCATGAAAATGAATGTCTGTTTCGACTGGTAAATAAATGGGCGCCCTAGGTATCTTAGTGGTTAAGACGCTGGGATGCTGGTTGAGAGATCGAGTCCGGGCAATGACGTTGTGATTTCAGCCTGCCTGTGCTGCTACTTAGTTTGGATTCCACGTTAAACTGAAGGTCTAAGGCGGAGTGAAAAGCTTGACCCTCGTCAAAATGAAGAATTCGGTGAGAAGGAAAACCGAGTTAGCTATCATTATTACTACTATAATTTGCACCACCCTATATATATATATATTATTGTTGTTGTTGCATATGGAAATATGATAAGGAAAATCATTACTTAATCAAAGGCTAATTTAGCCTATAAATAATTTGGAAAACAATCACATGATGCTTATGTATATATTTAAGTTCAGTTTTTAACTTCATTATAATAATAATAATGGCGAATTTAATAATACGGGTGGAAGAAGACAAAAAACAGTTTTGGAGACGAGAAGTGGGATAAATCAACCTTTTCGGTAGGCTCAATGATAATCTTCCTTTCCTTGAATAAAAAGAGTTGTTTTAACGAATGCCTTCCTTGTCTTTCGAATTATAGGTAAAATGAAAATTATTCTTATAGAATATTTCTCGTTTAATTCTTTTATCAATTACTTTGATTTCGCGGATTTTGTGGTCACAAAAAATATAGAAGATATACAGGGTGTCCCAGAATTAACTATCTATTTCAATGAAATCGGACAAATTTTTTAAAAACACACTTTTATTTATGTTTATCATGTTTAATATGTGTTAAAAATGTATAAATTTCTAAATTTTTTTCATAATTTTATTTTCATCATTTTTTCATTATCTGGTCCAATGAAAGACCGTCTGAAGTCATAGAATGGCAAAGAGACTCTCCAAAAGTTAACGTGTGGCTTGGAATGACCAAATACAAAATTTATGGCCCATTCTTCTTTGCGGAGGCAACTGTAACAGGTACCGTCTACCTTGATATGCTTCAGCAGTTTCTCGAACCACAGCTTCTTGATGATGGCATTCTTGATAATGTTGTGTTTCAACAAGAAGCATTGATCTTTTGGCGATAAACCTTTGTTTTTATGAAACCCCATGCAAAGAAATCCAGGGGTGTCAAATACGGAGAACGCGGAGGCCAAGGTCGAGGTCCTCCACGTCGAATCCACCGATTCGGAAGGCGTCTGTTGAGGTATTCTCGAACAATTAGAGCATAATGACATGGTGCTCCATCTTGTTGAAACACAACATTATCAAGAATGCCATCATCAAGAAGCTGTGGTTCGAGAAACTGCTGAAGCATATCAAGGTAGACGGTACCTGTTACAGTTGCTTCCGCAAAGAAGAATGGGCCATAAATTTTGGATTTGGTCATTCCAAGCCACACGTTAACTTTTGGAGAGTCTCTTTGCCATTCTATGATTTCAGACGGTCTTTCATTGGACCAGATAATGAAAAAATTATGAAAATAAAATTATGAAAAAAATTTAGAAATTTATACATTTTTAACACATATTAAACATGATAAACATAAATAAAAGTGTGTTTTTAAAACATTTGTCCGATTTCATTGAAATAGATAGTTAATTCTGGGACACCCTGTATAGAAAAGATTGCCAAAAGTAAATAAACACAGTATACTTTCTAAGGCTTTAGAATAAATGAAAGTGTTTCATGAATTATAGGTTAATTGAATATTATTCTTAGAGAATATATTATTGGAATAATGTACAATATAAAAAGTCCTGTGTATTTCTTTTATTATTAATATTATTAAGATGAATGATTTCTTTTGTTATGTCATGGATTAATTGTCTTGAGGGGTTATGTTTGAATGTAATCTACGTTTTTCACTCCACCTTAGACCTACAGTATACACAATAGACACATGGGGGGCTTATGTTTGAACGTAATCTAATTTTAACAGTGATTTCGAAATAAAGTCAATAATATGTGTGTGTGTGTGGGTGTGGGGGTGTATGTGCCGTCTTCAGTTTTTCGAGCATTAACTCTCTCTCTCTCTTTCTCTCTGTATAAATAGAAATTAGATTCAGTCAGATATATAGAAAGGATTGTCAAAAGTAAATAGACACAGTATACATTCTAAGGTGTTAGAATAAATGAAAGCGAATTATAGGTAAATTGAATATTATTCTTAGAGAATATGTTATTGGAATGATTTCTTTTGCTAAGTCAATTGCCTTTAATAAATAAATAAATAAATAGAAATTCGTCTGAATAAGTTAAAATAAATTGCGCAACCTGACAACTCAACCTAATAAGGTATACCTGAGTAATTAAAACACACTATTTGGCAACTCATGTAAATAAAATAAATGGTGGTATCTAGCAACTCACCCTAATAAGGTATACCTGAACAATTAAAATAAATGGTGGTATCTGGTAACCCCCTCCATACATAAATAAGTGGTATCTGGCAACTCACGATCCTCTATATAACAGCTGCTTGGCCCCTGGAAGCTCTTAATGCGTCTGGCTCCAGCCAGGCGAACACCTCCTTCCTTCTTAGGTTAAGGCTTAGGTTAAGTTTCCCTTTGGCGGGTGAGGACATCGCACCTTTTCCCAAAGACCTCTTCCTTCTCCTTTCTCTTCCTCTCTTAGGTTAAAGCTACCCCTTTGGGGTAGGTCATTCTCCCTTCTACCCCCTAAGCCCCCTCCCTTCCCCTAGGCAGCATTGATTTGTTGTATAACCCTTCCCCCCTTTGCAGCATTGATGTTGCATAACCCTTGCAACATTGATGTTGCATACCCCTCATTGCATAACCCCCATTCACAGCATAACCCCTACCCCCTTTGTTGCATAACCCATTTGCGACATCTTGCAACATTTACCGATATTGCATTGCAACATTCTTGCATTCGTCCATTTTGCGCCCATACTACTGAAGGGTGTTTTCTGTTGTCATTAAATAGTGAGGTACTCGCTAATTCAGCTTAATTTGACTTAACCAAACCTTAACTAACGTAATTTATCAGAGCCTAACTTAATCAGGAGTAACATTAGCTGGGTCCTATCTACTTAGTAGATGGCTTGTGAGGGAAGCTATATTTTAGGGCCTCTTTCCTAGTGACCCGTTGTCTGCGTTGGACTTCCATCATGAAAAAGGAAGTACTTAAGTTTTTGCCATTTACCATTACTTATTCGGACTATAGTGGATTTAATCATCCCAGAAGGGTTCCTTATTCCTTACACACATTAGGTCTGTATATTCCGTAAAGTTATCTCAGGGGACCATTCTGAGCTGTATCATATACTGTGTATATATATATATATATATATATATATATATATATAATTCAAGCCCTTAGCCTAAAATTAAACCAATTAATCGCAAGCTACATTAAGAAGACCTATTACACGCTTATCCTAACCCTAATTTGCATGTTGTCCCTGCCATGTTAAAAAAAAGAAGAAGTTCTATACGAACTTGTGTAAAATGTATTATCTTGTATGTAAAATATATAAGAATAAATTGTATAAAACGCATATATATATATATTATATATATATATATATATATATATATATATGCGTGAACGTGTTTTTATGACGAAACTTAATTTAAGTAATTTGCATGTCAGATAAAATGAAAATTAAATTGTGGGAACAAAAGAATCACTGTATGTATTGAATGTTTTTAATGACCTTGAACTAATTTCCTTAATTTAAATATTAATATTTTTCATTTGTATGTAGGGAAAAGAAGTTAGTCAGAAATGTGATAGGAGAAAACATACTTAGAAAGAGTGAAATATTATTTTAGAATTTTTTAGTACAAACTCGCAATATTGCTTTTATTTTAGTAGCAATACAAACTTCAATCGTCATATTTTTTAAATATGAGGATTTAAAATAATAATAATAATAATGACAATACTACTACTATACTACTACTACTACTACTACTAATAATAATAATAATTACAATAATAAAATAAGGTGGAAATTTTTGGTATAATTATAATTTGCGTCTCTCTCTCTCTCTCTCTCTCTCTCTCTCTCTCTCTCTCTCTCTCTCTCTTTTAATGCTAGGTCCATTAGGAATAAGTTTTGCGAACTACGGGCGCTCTTAGCATCAGAATACCAAGGTATCGTTGCTATCACTGAGTCCTGGATTCATACTGATCGTAGGGACTACGGTGGGGAGTTCGAGATTCCTGGGTATAGAATGGGGAGGGGGGAGGGGGAGGGGGAGGGTACTAATATACGTGAGGGACACGTTGAGTCCGGTTGACTGCCAGTTCCGATCGGAACGGGAGCTGCTTGGCGTCGATCTGAACGTGGGAGGGACGAAATATAGGTTAATCTTGGTGTACCGACCTCCGCATCTCCTCCTCGAGGAAGATAGAGCCCTGTACACCGAACTCCGTACCCTGCTAGGGGACAGGGTGTGTGTAGTTTTAGGAGACTTCAACTGTCGCGGCATAAAGTGGGAAGACAGGACTGCTGATGCCGAAGGGAAGAGGCTAGTTGACTTTGCTGAAGAGAACTTTCTGACACTTCCTGACTCAGTGTGTCAATGGGTCTACACGAGGCGAAAGCGTTCTAGACTTAGTATTCACGACCGAAGACAATCTCGTCACTGGCCTCACCGTTGACGAATCGTTAGGCAGGAGTGATCGCGGTCTGATTAGGTTCTGTGTCTGCGTCCCTCGGGTGAAGCGTAGTGACTCTAGAGACAGTAAGCTCGATCTACGGCGAACGGACTTTGTTGGCCTCCGGGATAGCGTAGGTGAGATGGGGTTAGAGGTCGGTGGCGATGTTGAGGAAGTGTGGAGTGCATTCCGGGACGAGTTTATGGTGCTGCAGTCTGTTGCCATACCCTCAAAACCAGTCACCCCTGCTTCAACGCAGCCAAAGTGGTTCAGTCGTGACATCGCTTCGGCTATCCAAAATTGGAAAGCTGCGTATGGGAGGGCGAAGGCCAATCGTTCCCATGAGAACACTGAGGCGTATGTCTGCCAGTGTAGGGAAGTGAAGGCGAAGGTTAGGCTAGCGAAACGTAACGAAGAACTACGGGTGGCAATTCTCTGCAAGGGGAACCATAAGGAGTTCTTCAGTTATGTTAATAGTAGAAAGCCCATTAGAAGCATGATAGGTCAGTTAAAGGACTCCAGCGGCGTTCTGCGGACCTCCGACGCGGACATCCAAATGTGCTGAATGAGTACTTTGTAGGAGTGTTCACCAAGGAGGACACCCGCGTCATCCCCGAGCCAGGCGTCAGGCACGAAGGTGCTGGCCTGGATAGTGTTCGGTGTACCGCGACAGTCGTTGCCGACAGAATAGACAAACTGAGCGCGTTTGAGGCTCCTGGGCCAGACCAGTTCCTCCCCAGAGTGTTGCGGGAGGTGCGCGACCAGGTGGCTCCCCACCTGGCTACAGTCTTCAACAAATCGTTGGAGACGGGCCAGGTGCCTGGTGACTGGAGGGAAGCCAATGTGACCACTATCTTTAAGAAAGGGGATCACGAAAGTCCAGGGAACTATCGTCCCATTATTCTCACTTCGGTTGTAGGTAAATTACACTGGTATGCATCAATTTTGCTGTCAAGGGTTTTGTAAGTGATTCTTATAGAGTTTTTCCTGCTGATTTCGAATCTGCAATCCGTTTTTCTCAATCAGCTCAGGTTATCCGGCTATGGCCTCATAAGTAAAATAGAATTTTTCGTGATTTTGTCAAAGCGGAATTGGAACAGTAACATCTATCATCACTTGTTTCACTTGTATAATATCTTTTTTTACTTTTCAGGCATATAGATAAAATATTTCATAATGAATAGAGCGTGTAAAAATGATCCCAATAGATTCTGCTACATATGTGGGACGGTTACCATGCCAAATAACCAGTCCCAAATCACTAAATTTGTGAAGACAATGTATAGAGCATACTTTGGAATTAAGCTAGGGGACCAGGACAAAAATTTCGCCCCTCATATGTGCTGCAAGACGTGCATTGAAAATTTGAGAAGATGGAGAAAGGCAGAGCGAAATCTTTGCCTTTTGGAATTCCCATGATTTGGAGAGAAGGAAAGGATCACGTGACAGATTGCTATTTCTGCATGACAAACCTCCAAGGTGGGCTTATAAATTTATTTTTCTTAAATATTTTGAAATCCTCGTATGAAACTTGACATAATATTCACCATAATGTAATATTCACCATATATAGCATAATATTCACCATAATGGTATCATACATTTACATATACATATTGTTATAGAAAATACATTTACACATACATATTGTTATACAAGTTACATTTACATATACAATGATTGTATATTTTCTTTCTTTTTCATTCATATTGTCCCCGAAGGGACAATATGAATGAAAAAGAAAGAAAATATACAGACTCCATCGACCTATTTCATATCTTACAGACCGCAGCCTTCCCTCACGAGCCGCCACTGTCTGAATGCTTCTTCTATTTCATATGCAAGTTTTATATCCATGTTTCTGTGTTTCTATTTTCAGGAGTTAACAAGAAGAATAAACACATTGTTGTATACCCTGACATTCCTTCTGCTATGAGACCTGTACCCCATGGTCCTGGAATTCCAATACCCGACCCACCTCAAACCCTGGACTTCGATGATTCTGATGATGAATCAATGACCAATGCCAATGACCAGTCCCAGTCGTATATACTCAAAATACCGCTTCAAATGAGCCGAGGCCTCTCAACCAGGCCAAACTTAATGATCTTACCAGGGATTTAGGACTTTCCAAATTAGCTGCCGAGATCTTGGGCTCACGACTTCGAGAGGACAACTTGCTGGCTCCGGGAACAACATTCTCCTGGTATAGGAAACGAGAGGAAGAATTCCGCAAGTTTTTTGCAGTGCACGAAAATACCTCTTCCTTAGTGTACTGCTGCAATGTTGAGGGGCTAATCGAATCCTTGGGCCTGCCATATAACGCATCAGAATGGAGGCTATTTATAGACTCGTCTAAACGAAGTTTGAAAGCAGTACTTCTCAACATTGGGAATAGGGTTGCATCAGTCCCTGTAGCACATTCCGTACAACTTACTGAGAGCTACGATAACATGAAAATTTTACTGGATGCTCTCGTATACGACCAACATAACTGGAGGATCTGTGGAGATTTGAAGGTAATACTAATATCATAAGTAAACTATTGCTATTGACTATGTTGTTTTTCCAAAGGTTATTTGAGAGCGTATAAGAACACTTAACTTCCCCACAGAAGTGATACAGTCCAATGCATAGATTTTTTTATCTGATAGAACAAATTCTCTAAATTTTTTAAATATTTTCATTTTTTTTCAGATTGTGGCATTTGTATTGGGAATGCAAGGGGGATACACGAAATACCCATGTTTCCTCTGCAAATGGGATAGCCGAGCGGATGAGAAGCACTATGCACAGCGTGAATGCACTGAATGGGCATCCAGAGAGAATTTTGAACCTGGGTCGCATAATGTCGTTTCAGTGCCCCTTGTACCACCAACAAAAATTTTGCTCCCACCACTTCATATTAAGCTGGGCTTGATGAAAAATTTCATCAAATCAATGAATAAGGAGGGTTCAGCATTCCGATATCTCGAGAGTAAATTTCCTCATATATCTGATGCTAAACTAAATGCTGGGGTTTTTGATGGTCCTCAAATTCGAACTTTGATCAAGGATACTCAGTTCGAAAACGCAATGACTCCAACTGAGAAGAATGCCTGGCAGGCATTCAAATCAGTTGTCATTTTTTCTTGGCAAGCGTAGAAGTCCAGAATACGAGTCCGTTGTCGAAAACTTGATGGAAGCTTTCAAAGCTCATGGTCGCGCATGTCCATAAAAATGCACTTTTTGTGGTCCCACTTGGACTATTTTCCTGAAAATTGCGGGGATTATAGTGAGGAACAGGGTGAACGATTTCACCAAGATATCAAAATAATGGAAGAGAGGTACCAGGGAAACTGGGATATCAATATGCTGGCGGACTATTGCTGGTGTTTGAAGCGAGACGTGCCCGAAGAAAACACAGACGGAAAGCCAAAAAAACTTCATTCCTTCCTCAATAAACTTTTTTCCATATTCATTGTATGAATAAAAGTATTTATTCACACAATGTTTTCATTTTTCACGAGTGTTCTTATAATATTACTCGTATCTACAGTGTTTAAGCTAAAAAAATCAATAAATTTGGGGATAAAATTGACTTATAATAAATGGCCAATAGAGAAAACCTGACCTGATTGAGGAAAACCAATGTCATTTTCGAATTCAGCATGGTCGAATTATATAATATGAGTTGAAAAAACCCTCACAGCAGACAAAAAAATTTCATATGCATACCAGTGTTATTAGAGGGATAATAGCGGATAGATCGTGACCATTTGGATTCCTACAAGCTGCTTGGGGACTCCCAACATGGGTTTAGACGGCATAGGTCGTGTCTCACCAACTTGCTCGAGTTTTTCCACGTCATGTTGAGTGAGTATGATAAGAGTAGGGCGATTGAATACTTTATCTCGACTTTCAGAAAGCCTTTGATAAGGTACCTCACCGCCGGCTAATGGCCAAAGTGCGCGCGCTGGGTATCGGTGGGGAAGTAGGTAGGTGGATTGAAAACTGGCTGAAGAATAGGCGGCAGAGGGTTGTAATTAAAGGGGCTAGTTCGGGTTGGGCCTCGGTCACTAGCGGGTTCCTCAGGGTTCCGTTTTGGGGCCACTGTTGTTTATCATTTACATAAATGATATCGACGGTGCATCGTCAGTAGGATCGCCAAATTCGCTGATGACACCAAGCTTGGGGCCAATGTTGGGACGCCGAGCGATCGAGCAACTGCGTGCGGACTTACGTAGGATAGGAGAGTGGTCGGAAAAATGGCAAATGCCGTTTAACTTGGGTAAATGCAAGGTGATGCACATTGGCTACGCCAAACCCAAGTCGGACTACTTCATGGTGGGGAGTAATATCGAGGCCACTGATTTGGAAAAGGACTTGGGTGTGCTAATTAGCAGCGACTTTAAGTTTACCAAACAGTACGTAGAGATGGAAAAGAAAGCCCAGAAGTTGTTGAATTATATCAGGAGGCAATTTCGATTTCGGAACAAGGAGATTGTGCTCTCTCTGTACAATTCTCTGGTTCGGCCGCACCTGGAGTATGCTGTACAGTTCTGGTCGCCCACCCTCAGGAAAGATATTGAGAGGCTGGAGCGAGTAGAGGCGAGGGCCACAAAGTCAATCCCTTCCGTTAGGCATATGGGCTACAATCAACGCTTAAGCGCCCTGAATTTGTTTTCGCTGGAAACTCGTAGGCTGCGCGGTCAACTCTTCGAGGTTTTCAAGCTCTTACGCGGGGTCAACAATGTCGATTTTAGAAGCATGTTTTGTTTAAATGATAACCCAACTCGCAACAATGGTTGGAAGTTGGATTTGAAACGGTTTAGGACCAGTGTGTGTGTGGGAATTACTTTACGTATAAGATCTGTGACACGTGGAACAGGCTACCTTCAGAAGTTGTAAACAGTTCTTCTGTAGATCTGTTCAAGAAAAGGTTAGGCCGAATCTTGCACACTATCTGAGGGTGTATGAATTTTTCCCTGGCACCCGTTGCCATTGGTACCTCATCGGTATGGGCCGCAAGGCCTTTTGAGGTACTACTTTTTCTTGTAACTCCTTGTAATTCTCTCTCTCTCTCTCTCTCTCTCTCTATATATATATATATATATATAATATACACAGTGCGTTCGAAAAGTCTCTCCGCAGTCAACCAGTACTTTAAAAAAAGTGTTTGACAACAAGTGTAGACGAGTTGCTTTGTGCCTGCAAAATGGTGGAAAACATTTTCAACACATGCTGTAAAATCAAAAGGTTATGTAATAAAATCACTAAATCATGGTTGAATGAAAACGTAGTTTTTCAATTTCCTATGCCTTTTAACATAGCACTGCGGAGAGACTTTTCGAACGCACTGTGTGTGTATATATATGCGCCTCGGTGGTGTAATGGTTAGCGTCGCTGACTACGAATCCATCGGCCCCGGGTTCGAGACCCGATGGCAGCCGGCGCGCAGCAAAACCCAGCTGTTCATCCTTCCACACAATAAAGAAAGTGGTTGGTAGGTAAATGGGTACCCTAGGGGGCCTAGTGGTTACGACGCTGGGCCGCTGATGGGGCGTGGTTCGGATTCCACGTTAAACTGTAGGTCTAAGGTGGAGTGAAAAGCTTGACCTTCGTCAGAATGAACAATTCGGGAGGAAGCTAACCAAAGGTATAACCAAAGGTATATATATATATACAGTCGATGATCGATATAAGCACGTTCTCGGGACCAGCACAAAATGTGCTTATATAGGTCATTGTGCTTATATGGATAAGACCCTTTTTAAGAAGCATTTATTGTACAAAGAGTAATCATTTAAATACTGTAATAATAAAGGAATGTGTAATAAAAAACAATAATACTGTATTTAAAATTTCATTTATTTCATAAAATAACATTTAGACAAATAAAAAACAATATGTATGTACAGTACATTAAAATTTCACAGTACATACATTTATTTCGGAAAATAATCTAAAATTGATGATTGTCGCGTGCTCTTGTTTTGTATTATGTAAATTTGAATTGCTTGTTGGGTGCTCTTTAACTCCTGAGTTGGTATACCATGTTTTTCAAGAACTCTTTTTACGTCGTCAAGCATAGCAAGTGCTTGCAGTGGAGTAGTGGATATCTCATCAATTTCAACATCTTCCGACACTTCAGTCTCATCATTTCTTACTTCATTCAGTTCTTCAAAGCATTCAAGTTGACGATCGCATTCGATAAACTCTTCATCCAAGTTTGAGCATTCTTCGCTGTTTAAAGCTTCTAATTCAGAATCTTCGTTGCATTGAATTGTTTCTCCCTGATTCAATGGCAAACATTTTCTGAAGCAATTTTGGATAGTGGTCGAGGTCACATTATTCCACGCTGTTTTTAGCATGAGAATGGCATCCAAAACAGTTACAGATTTAGCAGCACTCTGAAGAAATTTGTCCTGGCCACTATCTAAGCGTGCAACCAACTCTTTCATTAATTGTTTTCGATAGTGTGCTTTAAGGTAGCGAATAATCCCACCATCCATTGGCTGTAGAAGTGACGTTGTATTCGATGGCAAGTAGACAACCTCTACATTTGTTAACGGAATAATACGCATGTCATGGTGTCGCCTATAGTATATAGGTAGTTTCCACCAATCAGCATCTTCCACGTGTATGTGTTTTCCACCAATCAGCATCTTCCACGTATGTGTTTTCCACCAATCAGCATCTTCCACGTATGTGTTTTCCACCAATCAGCATCTTCCACGTATGTGTTTTCCACCAATCAGCATCTTCCACGTCCGTCCTTATAGCGAGTTCGTGCTTATAAAGATTATTCCTATTAAAATATATGTGGACATTTTTGGGACCGCACGATTAAGTGCTTATATAGATTATGTGCTTATATCGAACGTGCTTATACCGCTCATCGACTGTATATACTGTATATATATATAATGTTTCAGAATAAAGTAAAAAATTTATCTTAATCAAAAACTGAAAAGGACTAAAGAGACAAGGGCAAAATGTATTTCCACTCTAAAGTTGATTTTTTTTGCATACAACTGTAGAATTTTTTTTTTTTAAGTTACCCATTAGGGTGGTCCAAGACTGTATGATAAAACTTTAAACTTTAAAATGTCAATCTCCTCAAGGCTGCTCTTGTTACACTATGCATTATGCAATAGTAACACTCACACAAAATTTTGAACAAATTGGAGCAGATTTAGAGGTCGCCACAAATTGAACATTTTTCATACTAGAATTATATTGGTTTGGGTAATTCCTTGTGATGTGTGTATGTATGTGTGCATATGTGCAGTATGTGTGTGTGTGTGTAATATATATATATATATATATATATAGATATATATATATATATAAACAGAAGGACCAACACAACGGCAAACATTTTCATTTATATTTTTTGTACTTTAGACGTTTCGACAAATCTTATGTCATCATCAGTGAATTAAGTCTTAAAACCTTAAAACAAAATAAAAAGTGAAATTACATCAATACAATATTAAAAACCATTAAAATTAAAACCTTAAAACAAAATAAAATTGCATCAATACAAAATTAAAATCATTAAAATTTCATCACTACAAAAATTAAAATTAAATTAAATTACCTCAATAGGTAAATACACAATGTTTACATCAACCTCCATACTTGGCAAAGCCTAAGAGAAAACTGTATGGTCAAGGATTAGAAAGTATATGTCTATAGAATCGGTTGGTTAGTTAAAAGAGCTGTAATTTGTAAGATAACTATTATTGTTAATGGAGGGTTTGTTTCTATGATGTACAAAGATTCTAAAATTCGGAGTTCTGTGAGGTTATTGGATCTAGTTAAAATTTCAAACTGAGTTTTGTGAAGGGGATGGTTTGTTTTCATTACTATGGTTTCTAATTGCGGATTGTGGAGGGCTACTGAGGGGACGGTTGGTACGACTGACAAATCCAAATGTTGAGAAGGCGCACCTCCAGTTGGAGTTGCGTGCTGCCAATATACGCAGCCTTACAGCTGTCGCACGTGTATTTGTAAACAACATTGGGGCATACATTTTGGGGAATTCATCTTTGAACTTTAAAAATTTGATAATTTAAGTGGGTTTGACGAAGGCGAATCTAAAATTTATTTGGGGATAACTAGACTTGAGCAGTTTGGACAATTCACCTCGAATACGCAATGATAAATAACCATAAAAAGGTAATTTAATATATCTGGTTTCTTTTTGTACTGTAGTTATGGGGATTTTAGTATTAAAAGTGTTATTTAAAAATTTCTTTAATTGGTTATCAAATAGATTAGAAGGGTAGTATTGTTAATAAAGTACTGTCTTAAAAATTTAAATTCTTCGTTTAACGAAAAGTAATCCGAACAAATACGGTAACTTCTTGTTAATATGTTACTATAGCACTAATCTTATATTATAAAACATAACTTAAATAATTGTTCCCAAGCCAGTAAAAGTTTGTTTTCGAAATAGTGAAGTTTGGAACTTATGAGCCCGTTTAACTAAAACATCCAGGAAAGGTAAACTATTATTTGTTTCGTTTTCACATGTGTACTTAATATTACTATGTTGTTTATTAAGATAATTAAGAAAAAGTTTTACGTGTGAAGGATGGTTAAATATTAAAAAGTGTCATCCACGTATCTTCTGTAATATGTGGGTTTAAAACTATTTAGGACAACTTTTCAACCAAATGTTCTTCGTAATGGCAAAGAAATGCATTTGCTAGTGTTGGGCTCAACGGGGAACCCATAGCTACCCCATCAATTTGGCTGTAAAGGTTGCTATTAAATAAGAAAAGATTATCAACAACACACTATTTCGAGAAGGTTTTTAAATTGAGTCTGAGTGAGGCCATTAATAAGGATATTATCATAGTGAATAACTTGTTTAGTATGATATTTAATGTTTCTTTTAACGGACATTAGTAAACAATGACGAGACATCAAAACTGACCATAGTAAGAGAATCGGCATGATTGATCTCTTTTAGCTCTTTAGCAAAATCAAACGAGTTGTTAATAGAATAATCATTAAAGGTGAGTTTTGAAAGCAAGGGAACGAAGAATTTGGCTAAGTTATAATTGAATGTACCACAGGCCGAAAGATAGGTCTTAGTGGGAATTTGGCTTATGGACTTTACGTAAAAACCGTATAGAATTCCTGGATTAGAACCAGAAGCAAATAAAAAATTGTATGTATTGTCAGCAATAATATTACTATTTTTTAATTTACGCAAACACCTATTAAGTTTATCTTCGAGTTTTAGTAATTTAGACAGAACATTCTCTTTTACCTTTTTAAATTTAGACGTATCCGACAAAATGTCTCCATTCTATTTATGTAAACTGTGAATCAATCAACACTACTTCCTTTTACCCTTATCCGGTTTTGTAATGATGACAGAGTTATCCTTTTTCAAATTATTAAGAATTTTAAAATCTTGCTTATTAAAAAGGGGAGAAAACACCTTATGGGGTTTAAAATTATACGGTTTACCTATACGGTTTAACTATACGGTTTACCTAAAGTCCATAAGCCAAATTTCCCACTAAGACCTATTCTTTCGGCCTGTGGTACATTCAATTATAACTTAGCCAAATTCTTCGTTCCCTTGCTTTCAAAACTCACCTTTAATGATTATTCTATTAACAACTCGTTTGATTTTGTTAAAGAGATAAAAGAGATCAATCATGCCGATTCTCTTACTATGGCCAGTTTTAATGTCTCGTCATTGTTTACTAATGTCCCGTTAAAAGAAACATTAAATATCATACTAAACAAGTTATTCACTACTGACTCAATTTAAAAACCTTCTCGAAATAGTGTGTTTTGATAATCTTTCCTTATTTAATAGCAACCTTTACAGCCAAATTGATGGGGTAGCTATGGGTTCCCCGTTGAGCCCAACACTAGCAAATGCATTTCTTTGCCATTACGAAGAAATTTGGTTGAAAAGTTGTCCTAATAGTTTTAAACCCATATATTACAGAAGATGCATGGATGACACTTTCTTAATATTTAACCATCCTTCACACGTAAAACTTTTTCTTAATTATCTTAATAAACAACATAGTAATATTAAGTACACATGTGAAAACGAAACAAATAATAGTTTACCTTTCCTGGATGTTTTAGTTAAACGGGCTCATAATAAGTTCCAAACTTCACTATTTCGAAAACAAACTTTTACTGGCTTGGGAACCAATTATTTAAGTTGTATATTTTATAAATATAAGATTAGTGCTATAGTAACATTATCAACAAGAAGTTACCGTATTTGTTCGGATTACTTTTCGTTAAACGAAGAATTTAAATTTTTAAGACAGTACTTTATTAACAATTACTACCCTTCTAATCTATTTGATAACCAATTAAAGAAATTTTTAAATAACACTTTTAATACTAAACTCCCCATAACTACAGTACAAAAAGAAACCAGATATATTAAATTACCTTTTTATGGTTATTTATCATTGCGTATTCGAGGTGAATTGTCCAAACTGCTCAAGTCTAGTTATTCCAAAATAAATTTTAGATTCGCCTTCGTCAACCCACTTAAATTATTAAATTTTTTAAAGTTCAAAGATGAATTCCCCAAAACTGTATGCCCCAATGTTGTTTACAAATACACGTGCGACAGCTGTAAGGCTGCGTATATTGGCAGCACTCAACTCCAACTGGAGGTGCACCTTTCTCAACATTTGGGCTTGTCAGTCCGTACTAACCGTCCCCTCAGTAGCCCTCCACAATCCGCAATTAGAAACCATAGTAATGAAAACAACCATCCCCTTCACAAAACTCAGTTTGAAATTTTAACTGGATCCAATAACCTCACAGAACTCCGAATTTTAGAATCTTTGTACATCTATAGAAACAAATCCTCCATTAACAATAATAGTTCATCTTACAAATTACAGCTCTTTTAACTAACCAACCGATTCTCATAGACATATACTTTCTAATCCTCTTACCATACAGTTTTCTCTTAGGCTTTGCCAAGTATGGAGGTTGATGTAAACATTGTGTATTTACCTATTGAGGTAATTTAATTTAATTTTAATTTTTGTAGTGATGAAATTTTAATTATTTTAATTTTGTATTGATGCAATTTTTATTTTGTTTTAAGGTTTTAATTTTAATGGTTTTAATATTGTATTGATGTAATTTTCACTTTTTATTTTTGTTTTAAGGTTTTAAGACTTAATTCACTGATGATGACAAAAGATTTGTCGAAACGTCTGAAGTACAAAAAATAAATGAAAATGTTTGCCGTTGTGTTGGCCCTTCTGTTCATCTGTAAGCTCCGTTTCCCTAAGGAGAAGTCAATAGCTTTGTTATTCATATATATATATATATATATATATATATATATATATATATATATATATATATATATATATATATATATATACACATTATCTATTAATCTAGGTTACGAGAGATAGCTGCAAAGGATACACAATATACTTGTACAAAATTATACATGTACAAAACCCACATATTAATTCGTCTTGGGTTGAGTGATCTTGAATCAAGCTGATGTCTGCCTCAGGATGTTGGATGAGTGGGGCTTGAGAAACCAGTTGCAGGGGCTTGTATTTGATACAACAACATCAAATACTGGGCTGATGTCTGGACTTGTACTCTGATAGAGAGAGCTGTAGGTCGCTCTCTGACGTGGATAGCATGTCGTCATCATGTGTATGAAGTCGATTTGGCTAACGTATTTTCTAGTATTCTTGAACCTCCGAAAGGACCACAAGTCTCATTGTTTAAGCGATTCATAGCACAATGGCCAGTTATCAATAAAGTAAACTTTATATCAGCAGGAATAGAACTTTTTGAAGGAAATTTGTGGGAACTTTGTCAAGAGATGATACAGTACCTCTCCGACGCTCTTCGGAACAGCAGCTTCTCAAGAGATGACTACAGTGAATTCCTCCATCTTTCTCTAATTTTCTGGGAGGAAGTTTGCCTGAGAGGTACAACATCAGGGCTCCAGTAGCTCTTCATCAGGCTCGCTGGATGGCAAAAGCTACCTATGCTTTGAAGATCTTTCTCTTCCAGGAGCAAATGAAACTTACTGCTCATGAAAAAAAAGGTCTGAAATGATTTTTGTCTCTTTGTGGCATTTGTTTATAGTAAATATTGGCATGAAACGCCCTTGGCAGTGAGGGCCCCTAGAAACGACCTAGCTTTTCTAACAGTTATGGAAACTTATCCAAACAGGGTTTTGGCTGAAATTGCACTCAACGCTTTTAAAAGACATCTCTGGTACTTCTTGGAAGAGCTGATTGGACTCTCTTTTTGACGATGGGTTGGACAGCAAAGTAAAAGAAAATATGATTAAAAAATTATCTCATCCTGCAAAAGCGAAAGGTTTGAAGCGCCTCGATTCAATGCTGTTCAAAACAGCAAACCCATTGGAAACTTACGTTAACGAGAAGACAGCTCAACTCTTCGATGTACTGGATAAAGACGGAAAGATGATTGCTCAAGAATTTCTTTCGAAACCACCAAGTGATTGGCTAAGTAACGACAACTACGAGTTGTTGAAAGAAAGAGCACTGAAGATGAAGGTTGTCAATGACTCTGCAGAGAGAGGGATTGCTCTTATTCAACGGTACAGTACAACGCTTACCAAAGATGAGAAGCAAACACAATTCCTTCTCCGCATTGTTGAGACCCATCGACGAACGTTTCCTACCCACTCTAAAGCGTCTTTACAGAATTAAAAGCCATTTGCATGTTCTTTTGTCAAATTTCGTTATATTTTTTATTTAAGAAAAAATTATTCATTTTGTAGCGACCTCTAAATATAGTCGGAATGAACTCATGTTTTGTAGCAATTATTCTTTTATGATTTCAAAGAGGGGCAGCATTGAGGAAGTACAAAAATAAAACTTATTTCTTGAACCACCCTATTACCCATTTTAGTTTATGAAAAAAGGTTGGATTTGTTGTTCATGTTGTATAATACATTTTAAATCTCTTTCTAACATCTTTAAAGCATTTATAGTAGTCCTGAACCCCTTTTTTTCGGTCACAAGCAACTGTAAAAGTTAAAAATGTGTCAAAATTTTGCTTTTTTTAATACGGGGCTCCAATAAACTTTAGCACCCCCGCCCATGGCCTAAACCATTAGAGGTACAGTAAAACTAAACATACCTTACAAAAGAGAATTTAATCCTGCATATAATGAGAAACAATTCAAACTTGGTGTCCCCGCCATTGGCTTCCAAGACAGCCTGAATTCGCTTTGGGTAGCTTGCCAAAAGTGACGTGAATAGATCTTGATCGTTACGCAAATTTGCTAAAACAGTTTCAATGTGTTGCGTCATTGTATCCTTCGAAAATCGGTTCATGAAACAAGAGACATTCAACTTTGTCCTTTATAACTGATCCAATGTGTTCACAGACGTTCAGGTCAGGAGAATTTCCTGGCCATTCTTCATTTCCAAAGAAATCGATCTCATGGTTCCGCAACAACTGTTGAGTGGCTAATGCCTTAAAGCAGGGGGCCTTATCGTGCAGAAGTGTGACCTGATCGACATCCATAACATTGTTTGGGTTTCTTAGAAAAAGAATGACATGCTGGGATAGAATAATATCACGAAAATACTGTCCATCCCAACTCTGACCATTTGGCTTCAGCACCCACATGAGCTTCTTTGCAGTGAACAAAACAAACACACCAACACAGTCTGGACTTTTTAATAATTCGCGATAATGTTCACTGTCATCGATTTCATCTGGTGTTGTGGCCCACACTCGATCATTTTGGTAGTTAGGCCGACGTGTTACGTAAACAAAAAATTCATCGGAGACAGTTAAATGCATTAAATCATCCACATCCCAATCTTTAAGATAATGGGCAAACCACATTCTGTCATCGATGTTAAGTTGAGTTTTTCTTGGCTTTGGAAGTTCATGCCAAGGCTTTAAACCTTGCCTATGACCGTACAGTCGAATGATCTCACCACTAACGATCTTTCCTCTCAACACTTCGATCTCTCTAGAAAGTTTAGCACAGCTGTTTTTCCGCTTACGCGTACCGCTTTCAATGATGTCCTTTGTTTCCTGAGAGAGTGGCAAATTTGGGCGCCCAGATTTGGTTGTATCCATTTCACATTCATCCAAAGTTTTATTCCAATTTCTTTTGACGAAGTCCTCACTTCTTCGCAACTTTTTGGCAACCTATGAACGTGTTATAAGGGTGGCTCCAGCATCACGAGCTTCCCGAAATGTTATCTATCACACATTGCCTCTCCGAATCACCAATTAATTGAGAAGCCATTATATTATCACTTTATCAGCTAGAGTAATTTTAATACCTGCAATAAATAAAGAATTTTATATATTTTTATAATCACTAAAAACTATTTCGATATAAGTAAACATGTAAGCTGCAAATGGGGGGGCTAAGGTTTTTTGGAACCCCTTATATTGAAGTATCGATGGTTATCATATACCTAAACTCTTAAATAGGCCTACTTATAATTAGAAACCTCACACTTCATATTATTTGCCAACAAGCCCGGGGCGTAGTATGGTATAATAATAATAATAATAATAGTAATACTACTAATACTAATACTAATAATATTATTATTATTACTATTATTATTATTACAGTTCTCGTGAGCCACTTTAATTAGTTCAATGAGCAACATGTTGCCCGCGAGCTACGCGTTGAAGATTCTTAGATCGTATGAAGGAGGGAACCTTAGATTTACGTGGGGATCCGGACCATTACCCCACTGAGGGAGAACTAGAGAAGTATCGTAATCGTTGGAATCTAAAATTCGAACCGAAACTCAAACGCACGACCTTCAGATTGACGTTACGAAGCTCTTCCACAAGGTTAACCTGGCGGGTATTTTGAGACATTTGGTATGAATCATAATTGGAGAATGTTTACCAAAAAAATGTAGAAGGATTCCACATTTTAAATATATAAATTAAAAACTGGACTACAGTAGTTTTTATTAATTGTTACATTTTTTTTAAATAATTTTTTCTTATCATTATGTAATTCCGTCCCTTCTAAAACAAAATTCAAATGGAGTTATTCATTCGAGAGTCTATAATTTTGTTACTTTTTCATCTTAGAATTTTTTTTTTTTTTTTTCACCATTCATTATAAATTGCGTCAGATTAAACTTTAAAAATAATGAAAGAAAAAGATGGATGTTTTGTTATTTTTTATTTTATTTTTTTATTTAGTTATTATTTTGTTGTTGTTGTTGTTGTTGGTGTTGGTTGTTTTATTTAATTGATTATCTGTATATTATTATTATTATCATTATTGATGCCGTTAAAAAAGCATGGGTTTTCCTCCCTCTGGAGCAGAAAATCAGTTTTCCTCAGAGAACGTCAGCAAATCGTAAAACTCCAATCGGAAGTACGCAGCTCAGTACCACAAGAAACAGTATTAGCACCACTCTTATTCATTATCATACAAACAGACATACTGTAGACAATGAAATAACCAACAACAGTATAGTAAGATCCTTTGCAGATGATAAAAAAATCAGAAATGCAGAAGAGGTGGCGGCCCTATAGAGGAACATAAACAGAATATACTGTACATATGATCAGAAAACAATAACCTCAAATTTAACAGCGAGAAATTTTAACTCTTGAGATACAAAGGAATACAAAGGACACCAAACGTCAATAGACCGGCTGGTCCATACGAGGCTGAGAAGGAATGTTAAAATATGTAAGAAAATTTAAAGGCAAATGAAAGTTTTAAAGCAAAGCAAAGAAAAGACGTTGAAAGGAAGGAATGAAATTTATAGATAAAGTGAAAATTCTACAATACTTCTACGCGCTAACAAACGCTTCTAACTGGGGGTTTAAAGGCAAGATAAGCGTCTAATCGCTTTTTAAAGGACTCGACCGAATTGCTTTGAATTGCGTTGGCTGGCAATCCATTCCACAAATTAACTGTACGATTGGAGAAAAAATGTTTGCTTCATTAGAATTAAAGTGTTTACCCACTAACTTAAGACCATTACAGCAAGTTCTATCTGCATTTCTGAAGGTGAAATATTTTTCGACGTTGACATTATCCAAACCTTTAATCATTTTAAACACCTGTATTAAATGTCTTCAAATACGCCTTTTCACAAGTAAAAATAAATTTAACGTTTCTAAACGGACGGCGTACGATTTTTTCTGTCTAAGAGTCATCTTAGTAGCCCGTCGCTGCCCTCTCTCCATTCTGTCTACGTCGTAAATAATGAAACCAGAACTGAACGCAATTTTCCAGGTGTGGGCGTGCTAAGGAATTATATAATGTTAACACTGTTTTCTCCGACTTAAATTCAGATGATCTACCAATAAGATTCTATTTGCTTTTCTGACCGCTTCAATACATTGCTTGTTTACTCGGTTTAAGAGTGTCGGCAACAACAATACCTAAATCTTTCTCTTCTGTACCACTTGTTAGGGTATTATCGTGCATAAAATACTTTACTTTAACGATATTTCCACCGAAATGCAACGTTTAACATTTATTTATTTTAAAGTTTATTTGTTAAATTTCTGCCACTCGAGTAATTTATTAATATCTTGAATCTACAAACGTTCCGCCGCTGAGTTTGTTCGTCCCTTAGTTTGGGATCATCCACAAATTTTTAAAGTATACTCTTAATTCCTATGTCGATGTCATTGATATAAATAATAAAAAGAACTGGTCCCAGAACTGATCCCTGAGACACGCCGCAAGTTACATTTTTCCAGTTTGACGCTTTGTCATCAATGACCACTCTTTGCTTATGTCCACTAAGCAAGTTTTTAATCCATTTGAGAACATTACCATGAATTCCGTGAAAATGAAGTTCAGCTAATAGTCTTCTATGTGGCACTCTATCAAACGCTTTTTGAAAATCGAAATATATAATATCTACTGTTTTACTCTCGTTATATATATTTACAATATCATTAAAGAAGTCGGGCAAATTAGTGAGGTAAGAACGATTACGTCGAAAGCCGTGTTGAGAATCTTTGATTAATTTATTAATTTCTAAGCCATTAACTATTTTGTCCCGAAAAAATAGTACCAAGTACCAAGTACTGAAGTCAGACTAATGGGACGATAATTTTCCGGAAGCGATTTGTTCTCGTTTTTAAATATTGGTATAATGTTTCCAAGTTTCCAATCGAACGGAACTTCTCCAGACCTTAACGATTTATTTAATAACTATGTGAGAGGCAGTGCCGTAGTTAGCACCCCCCGTACTCTCCGGCAGGGGGGCGGGAGGGCCAGCGACACCGAGTCTGTGCCAACTGAACTCGAGTAACAACACTTTGTTGAAAGTGTTTGCGATAATAAGTAGATTAATTAAATAATTTTAATTTGTAATACTCAATCTCATTTTTATTTTTTTAATTAATTAAATTTATTTAGGCCTTAGGCCTTAATTTAGGCCTACATTACATTTGGAAAACATGAGGCCACTCGGGCCTGTCGAGTTTATTCAACCTGGATAAATGATTTGAAGCTATATTTTATGATTAAATTTTGCAAAATATTATTTTCAAGCCAAATTGCACAATTTTAGGCACGCAACAACTGAGATTGCAGTTACGTGTTTACTACAACTATTTATGTGTTTTATTCAAATGAGACAGATTTTTAGTTTTTATTGAAATAAACGCGGCTGTACCTTTTGTTTTTATTTCTTACCTGTCGAAACGCGACTCCATTCCTGATGAAGAGCCCATACAATGCTTACATTCAAGCGATAATGATGAGCATGATGTTCCTGTAATGCAGGTATATATGATATTTTGGCGTCGTTATTGGCATGTACAGTATGAAGAATCTTAGACGACAGATCAATTTATAACGAGTTATATCATTCAGAATCAGTTGAATTTTGAGCTGAAGAAATTTCAAATCTAAATGGTGGTTTGCCTTATATACCGTATAAATAGTATGGGCGCAAAAGGAGAGAGTGCAATGCAATTGCAAATGTTGATCAATGATGCAAGAGTGCCAACCCCCTTGTTGCAAGGCACCCCACAGTGCCAGTGCCAACCCCCCTAAAGGTGGAGGGGGTTGCTGCAAGAGCAACAAGGGGTTATGCAACTTGGAGGCGGAGTTATCCCCCAAGTTGCAATGAACTCCCGCTGGGGGAGACCACTTTGGGGGAGAAGTTGGGACGGCCTCACCCCCAAAGGGGTATACCTAACCTAAGAGAGAGGAGAGAGGAGGAGGAGGAGAGGTGTTCGCTTGACAGGAGCCAAGAGCATATTAAGACTTCAGCCGAGCGGCTGTTGTCTTATAGGGCCCCTAATCAACCAGTCGGATTAATCAGCCAGTGCCTCCAGGCATTATCAGCCAGTTGGCACAGTGTATACTTCGTTTTGGCACGTACACTAGGGTGTTTCATAAATGAGAACCACATTATATTTTTAATCCACATAGATGCCCGTGTTCGTTTTACATATTTATCACTCCTAGCCAAAATTGAGATACCTACGAGAACAATAAGGGGTCCCGAGAAATCACGCCTTACGTCAGAGAGCACAGACTCATCACTTCTTCATCATTTCCCCCTTCTGCTTCGGAAAATCCTTCCTGTTCTTGAAAACTGCTTTCAGCAGGTACTGTTTGTCTTCTTCCTTCGTTGTTAGGGCAGTATTGAATTTCTCGATGAGAGCGATCCCCCGTTCAGCCGAGTCGTTCACCACAGCCAGGACGCGGACCCTAGCTAGGCCTACTTGGTAGTGTGGGTCGCTTTCCCAAGACGAAGCGGGATTTTCGACGAAGGCGCCGTTGATCCCGAGTGCGGTGAAGAGATCCTTCGTCCTCGAGGTAACGAAATCCGAAATCTTCTTTCCTTTGAAGGAGCCGAGGACGGTCTTCCCCTCCAGACGCTTCAACGCTTTCCTCGATGCCGGCTTGGCGAGGTTCTCTCGCATCCTTTGTTTTTCTTCCTGAGGAACCCCTTGATCGAAGAATGCCAAGCCGACCAGCGTCTCGGAGAAGTACCAGAGGTGTCGTTTTATGGCCGCTTGCGCTTGCTTGGCGACGTCGACGACCACGACATCTTCCTGCAGTATTTCCAGGTCCAGCAAGAACTCCAGATCCACACGTGGGGCCTGCTCTGCTCTCGTCGCACGACTCCAAGCCTTTGCGTAGGCCAGGGCGACGAACAGGCAGATTTCTGTGACTCCTTTCAGCTCCCGCCCGGTCATCCTGAACTGGTCCTGAAGGAGGTACAGCTTCAATCCGTAAATGGCTTTCGCCATCCACCGCGCATGGTGGTATGCTCCTGGCTTCCGCAGTGGCACATTGGCGACAGTCTCTTCCCCGAGAAAGAGGATAACCAGTTGAAGAAGTTCTTGGTAGTCATCCCGCGGCTGACCAGAAGCCAGAGCTTCCCTCACGACAAGGACAGTTCGGTCCTTGAGACCCTGAAGAGGTCCAGCGATGCTGCAGCTATCTGAATCAATAGCAGTGGTGATAAGAGATCGGTCGATGAAACCTCACTGCTCTTGGAATCTTTTGAAGATCCCAGTCTCGGGCCTAGAGGTGGGGCCCATCGAAGACCGGAAGACTTGGGCCAGGACGATTTCGTACATATGGTGCCTGCATGCTAGGTAAAGAAGTTGCTTCCCGAGACCCTCCTCAATCTTGACGCAGGCTCCCACGTGAATCCCGGTGTTCGATGCCGTTGTGTCGAATGATAACCCCTTGTTTCGTTCGGACAGGTCGTGTTCCCTCACAAGATCAATGCAGACGCGTGCCGTCTCCGCTTCCGTGCCAGCTGGAACTTTCGGAACTCCAAGCAGCTTCTCCTGGCCGTTCCCGGTGACCAGCACAGCAATCCGGTCCACAGATCCGTCACCTGTGATTTCAGGCAGCATTTTCCCGTCCCAGTGCAACACCAAGGGCTCCTCAGGACAGAATTCTCCCTCTTGATACGCCTCTGCTGCTTGCTTCCGAAGCGACTGGCGAGCACGATACATTGTGGAAGAGGAGATGGATACCTCGTTCAAATCGTGCCCCAAGGATTGCGCGACGACGGCGTAGGACATCGCTGCATCACGATAAGAAATGTTCATCCGGTCGTACGCGACAGCCACATCCTGAGTGATGAGGTTCCTCGACCGCTTCCTCGGAGAAGGACATGAAGCAGACGTGGAGGCTGCCAAGGAGGGATCATCTTCCGCAGATGGCGACGCCGAGGACGAGGAGCTGTCTTCAAGAGTAGCAGCTTCTGTAACCGTCTTGGCCCGCTCGAATTCCCGGTGTCGTCTCTCCTCCTGCTGTTCCTCTCGACGCCTTTTCCTACTCTCCATTTGGGCCAGCTTCATGTCTGCCGATCCCATACTGCTCTCTGTTGGGTCCTCCTGCTGACTCTTGTAGAAGAGCTTGTCTTCCTCGTTTGTCATCATAGAAAGGGCATTGGAATTACCAATATCGAGGATTTCGTTCTTGAGTTCCACCTTAAACATGTCCTCCGCAACACGACAGCTCTCCTCGGATCTGTTCCTGCTTTTCACCACCTTTTCCCACCTCATAGTAGGGATCCTTGTTCTTTTCCAGAACACCATCACAGCATCCAAACAGAGGTTCAGACATTTTCTCCGTCCTAGGTTTTTCTGTTTTTGATGGAAGAAGCACTTTTGCAAGACTTGCAACTTCGTCGGCAGGCGGCTACCCAGGATCTCCTTATTCGGGTGTCCGATGAGCCAAACCTCTTTCTTGTTTCGAGTTGCCATGTTTATCTGCAATGAGGAAATATACGAATTAGAAAAGAGTACAAATACGCAACGGTAGACACAACGAGGACAAAACTCGACAACTGACACGAAGGACAGAGAGCAGTGCACACTTCCGTCAGGAAGTGAGGCAGTCGACTAACACTAGAACAGCTGAAATTAGAAATACCTAAGCAATCTGAAGCGTCAAATCTCGGGACCCCTAAACGTATTCTGATCTGGTTGAAACCTGTTCAGACGAGTTTCCTTGGCAAAAGGAACAGGGGCATCAATGTGGATTGAACTTCCTTCCACTTCATCCATCAACCACACTGCCGTGAAACACCCTAACGTAAAGTACACACCCGTCTATACGCCCATAAAATATTACGCACACAGATTATATGCGTCGGGCTCGAGACCCGGCGGCGGCGCGTCCTTCCGCGGTTGGTAGCCAGGGTGACCTAATGATCCGTGTTAAACTGTAGGTCTAAGGTGGATGTAAACATCCTCCTACGGTTGGTAGATAAATGGGCAACCAGGAGATCCCGTTAAACTGTATTGCAACACTCGATCATGTTGTTTATATGTTTGTTATTTCTCTCTCTCGCTCTTATATATATATATATATATATATATATATATATATATATATATATATAGAGGTCTATATATATATTTCCCAGTTTAAAAGTAGGTCTAAGGTGGAGTGTAAAGCTTGACCTTCGCCAGAATGAACAATTCGGGGGGAAAACATCGAAAGCAAAGGCGAGCCTATACATGTACAATTCCGGAAAAAAGTTCATGTAAAAAAATTCGTGTAAACATCTTTCCACGGTTGGTAGATAAATGGGCACCCAGAGTGCCCTAGCAGGGATCTCTCTCGCGCGCTCTTTTGTATATATATATATATACATACATATATATATATATATAATATATATATATCCCCGTTAAAAAGTAGGTCTAGGGTGGGGAGAAAAGCTTGACCTTCGCCAGAATGAACAATTCGGGCGGAAACCATCGAAACCAAAGAAAGCCTATATATGTACAGTTTCAGAAAAAAGTTCATCTAAAAAATTCTGAAAATTGGTACAAGAAGCGTACACAAAATTTATAATCATGTCAAACTGCATTAATTAACTCACTCTCCGGCTAACTTAAATCGAATATTACGGTGTTTTTCATCTGTAACTTCTGCAAATTAAAACAGGACAAATGGTACACGTAGCATTAAAATGTGCAGCACAAATGAATAAATAGAAAGGAAATATGATAAAGGAGGGACATGAAGAGAAGAAGAAAGGTGAAAGCGATATAAGCAAACACCTTCCTAAACATTTCCTAATTAAATGATGTAAATAGCTGAACAATAGGGCATAAATATTTATGGAAAAAATAATATAATATATAATATATATATATATATATATATATATATATATATATATATATATATATATATATTAAACATCATTCTGAAAATTGTGAAGTTTGACGAAAGCGATAGATAATATCGATTTAAAATTCCAGTAAATAAACTTCTTTCCGCAGGAGTTTATTTCGAGATCATGGACATCATAAAGATTAAACTTCACGAGCAATTGACTAGCAGTTTAGCGTTTCTCTCAAACATACGCGAATTGTACCGAATATATCTCTGATATCCAGTGTTTTTCTTGTCTTTCTAAAAAAAAAAAATTTAATACGAGAAATGTATGGACTTATTCTGAACTTCTCTCATATATATATATATATATATATATATATAATATATATATATATATAATATATATATATACGCCTATTAAAGATTATCCTTTAAAAATAAAATTTGAAACATGTTTCTACAACAACAAAAATTTAATTATGGGCTATAAACACCCTCTCACTTCCATTCTGAACTTCTCTCATATATATATATATATATATATATATATATATATATATTTTGTTTATCTAATTCTTTATTGCCGTTTCTCTGGTTTCCAAGATTCGAGATAAGGTACGCATCATTAAATTATACAGCCCGGCGTCAGGTCAGCATACGACCCATGAGAAGGTCGAGTTTTAAATAGCTGTAATTAAACGAGTCTTTGTGAAAAGGTCAGAATGAACAATTCGGTCGGAAGCAATTGAAGGGTTAAATGGAATCTTATTTCCATTCTCTCGACATCATAAACTTTGGTGTTTATTAAAACGCTACATCACACATCTTTGTTATTTTTTTAATTTATTTATTGTACCGAAAGCAAAGGTGCATATGTACAAGTCTCTCGCTCTCTCTCTATCTCTCGCTATATATATATATATATATATATATATATATATATATATATATATACGATACAATAAATTTTACAGCGGTTTTCGTCATGAGTAATTAACTATTTTCCACTTTTATGTTTCAAGATAGGGCATCATAAACCGTTTCACAAGCCACCCTCAACGCGCTGTCTCTCTCTCTCTCTCTCTCTCTTTCTCTCGGTCGAATACAAGATAAAAAAACAAAGCGTTTCTCGTCTCTCCACGAATGGGGCTATCTGACACGCCCCAGATTTCAAGGGGAAACCAATCACAGCCCTGTGGGCGGAGCCAAGGACCTCTGTTTGGCCGCTATGCAGGCCTACGCGTCAAGCCCAGCCCAAAATTCACCGCTAGCCAATAGGAAGCTAGCGTTTGTGTGTTGTGGGTTGGTCACAAGCCCCCTTTATAAAAGGGAGCCCTTTCATTTCAGAGCCTCAGTTCATTGATTTTTCGTGCTTAGTGCTTTTCAAATATACACTATGAGTCAGTTATCGCTGTACGACTCCCCCGATCTGTTTGAAGATCAAGATTTTTATGCTCAGGCAACGCGTCTAATTTTCAACGCTGCCGATCGGTATGAACTTTTATCTACGCAGATTGTTACGGAAAATTGTGACGAAATGCAAGAACCGTTCAATGAAGACGATATTAAAATGTAAGTGATTATATTCTGCCGCTCATTCAGTGTTAATTAACTTATAAGTGCCATAATACGTGTTTTGAAAACAAGTTTGTGCTTTATCCTCGGCCTATATATAACGTTTCCATCGGTGTTAACTTATAAAAGGCCACAGTAATTGCGTTTTGAAAAAATAGTTTGCGCTTATTCTCGGTCCATATATATATATATATATATATATATGGTGTTTTTATTTGTATATTACTCAATAATTTAAAAATTTATAGAAAGTTCTACAGATAGGATTTTAGAAATATTAAAACTATTAAGAATTGCATGCGGGCTCGAGTCCCGTTGCAGGCAGACGATGTCTTAGCACTCGAAAACTGTCAGGATATCTTCTTATGGTTACAATTTGCTGTTAATCTAACCTACCTTTATTCTGAATTTTTCCACAACGAAAAAAATTAATCCCATTATGTTTTTAATTATTGTCTGTTTCCATCGTGATTGTCTCGGCATATATATATATATTAGTGATGGATCGAATAACCGCAACCGCAACCGCACTACAACCGCACAAAAATTCACAACCGCAACCGTAACCGCAACCGCCGTTCCATAAGTGCGGTTGCGGTTGTAAAAGCTTAGTTAATTTTAATTTTAGGTTAATTAGAAATATTTCTTTTTTTAAAAAGAAAATGATGGGTCTCCTTATACGTGCTTAAACGTGACGTCATACGGCTGCAGTAGTAAAATTGGTTTAAACTGCGCTCTAAGTTATTCTAAGTTTTTCAATTGAATAATAATCCATAACTTTCCAATGGGTGGAGGCTGGGGAAAGTGGTAGGTGGGATGAACAGTGCGATGGGTCCTCGTCCCTCATCCTGGTAACACACTTAGTGCAAAATATGGTTTTAATTAATTTGACCTATTCTTTCATAATAGCTATATAAGTTTAGAATATACTTCATTTAAATAGTATTTATTTAGTAAATACCTTATGTTGAACACAAGTTTTGCAACACAAATAGCGGTAGCGGTGTATTGCAAAACTTGTGTTCAACATAAGGTATTTACTAAATAAATACTATTTAGTATATATTATGTACCAAGTGTGGCTAAATCGCACTATAGTGGTTAAATCCAGTTAATAATTACACATTTTTCCTAGTATATGATAACCGCAACCGCAACCGTGGTTGGAAAAAATTCGACAACCGCAAACACAACCGCAACCGCGGTTGTGAAAAACCGACCACTCGATCCATCACTAATATATATATATATATATATATAAATATATATACAGTATATATATATATACACCTTACCTTACAACCTTACAAAGGTTTCGCGCGATGATTTCTCATTTCGTGAAGATCAAGCTTGTCGCCCCTCCTCTCGAGTTGGCCTGATGAAGTAGTGAGTTGGATTCTTGTGCGCTCTACCTCACATAGCCAGGTACGCCCGGCTCATCGGGGATTGTTCTGAGCCAGGCGTCTAGTCTTCTTTTGAAGATGTCCACTGCAACTCCCTTCGTGTTTCTTAGGTCTTTGGGCAAATGATTAAACAGTTTTGGTCCTCTCACTACAAAACTATTTTCTTTCAGGATTAAGGATGTTCCCTCTCTCGCCTTCAATTTGGGAATACGACACAATCTACCGTTTCTACCTTTCACCGTTGTTTGGGGAGTTACAGGGTTCAGAGTAAGATTAGGGACTAGTTTCTCCATTATTTTCCAAATGTAAATAATAGTGTATCTCACTTCTCCTTTCCAGTGAATATAGGTTTAATTCGCGTAACCTTTCCCAGTAATTTAGTTCTTTGCACCCATTGATCTTGGCTGTGAAGCTTCTCTGGATCCCTTCCAGCTGTCTAATGTCTTCTTTTTTATATGGGGATGTTAGGACTGAGCATTATTCCAATTTTGTATGATCAGGGTTTTCAGTAGAGGATTCATTACATTCCTATCCCTTCGTTTAAAGGTTCTCAATATCTGTCCCGTTATTCTCTTTGCTCTGTTTACTGCTATCTTATTTTGTGTTTCAAATTTCTCATCATTTGTCATTACAACCCCTAAATCTTTTGCTCTGGAATTTCTCTGAATTTCCTGTTCATTTGGGGTATAATATTCCATGGATTTTAGGTCTTCTCTTTTTCCGTACCGTAATAGCTGAAATTTCTCGGTGTTAAACTTCATATTGTTGTCTTCCGTCCACTTGTAGATTCTGTTTATGTCGGTTTGTAGAGATCCTATGTCTTCTGGGTTTCTTATTTTTCTACTGATCTTTGTGTCATCCGCAAAGGATGTTACTGTGCTGTCTCTGGTAACGTCCTCATCTATGTCAGTTAGCATGATTATGAAGAGTAGTGGAGCTAATACTGTTCCTTGTGGTACTGAGCTGAGGACCTCTGATTCTGATGAAGATACTCCTTGTACTGTAACGACTTGCCGACGCTCACTAAGGAAATTATATATCCATTTCCCTACTTTTCCTGTTATTCCCATATATTTCAGTTTATGTATTATGATTCCGTGGTCACACTTGTCGAACGCTTTAGCAAAGTCTGTATATAGTACATCATAGTTTTCATTACTTTCAAGTGCATCAATAATGTTGTTGTAGTGTTCCATTAGTTGTGATAGGCATGATCTACCTGAATTTTTTCTGAGTTTCCAAAAAGTCATAGATTTTCTGTCTAACTATTCTTTCAAATATTTTAGTGAGATGAGATGTAAGCGACACTGGCCTATAGTTTTTGGCCTCGGATCGATCTCCTCCTTTATATATTGGGACTATGTTTGCGCTCTTCAGGATGCCCAGTATTTCTCCCGTGTCTAGTGATCGTCTCCATATCCAGTATAGGGGCTGAGCGATTGCATTCTTGCAGTTTTTGATCAGTGTGGCATTCCATTTATCCGGTCCTACCGCTGAGTGTGTTTTTAGTGTCCTATGGCTTGTGTTATATCATCCGTCGTAAAGTCGAAATCCGTTATACTTTCCCCTTGTGGTTCTTCTTCAAAGAACGCGTTTCTATCGCATATCAATTTGTCAGTTTTTGGGATACTGAAAGATGATTCATACTGAACTCTTAATATTTCAGATACTTCTGTTAGATCATCAGATAAAGCACTGTTCTTATTTTTTAAAGGTCCGATAGTCGCATGGTTTTTCGACTTTCTTTTTGCGAAATTATAGAAGTACTTTGAGTTAACCTTTATCGCTTCAATAGCGTCGTCTTCTTTTTCTGTATGCTTCTCGATTAGTTCCCGTATGACGACATCGATACTTTGCAGTTTATCATTTAATATTTTTCTGATGTTGTTATCTTTACAATTACTTTATTTTGCAGTCACTCTTTTTCTCTTTCGAAACAATGCCCTCTTTTGTCTCTGGAACCTGCTTCTCTTTCCTTTTTGTTGTATCTTTGGGACATGTTTTCCACAATTTCTAACGTCTTCTCCTCTAACCTCATTAGCATCTCTTCCGTTGTCTTGGCCTCGAAAATGGTTTTCCAATCTATTACTTCCATGCTGGATGTCACATCTTCCCAGTTTATAACTTTGGAGTGAAAATTAAAAATTTCGAACTTGCCTCTTTCTGTTGTGCGTGTTCTTTCCTTTCCTGTTGCCTTTATATTAGTTGCTATTTCAATGATGTTGTGGTCCGATATCATAGTTGGGGATATTTCTACATTATCAATTAGATTACTGTTGTTTGTGAATACCAAATCTAGGCAGTTGTTTTTCTTGTGTTTTCTGTTATTTCTTGCGTTAACATAAATTCATCAGCTAGAGCTAGTAGCATTTTTACCTGCTCCTGGTCTTCTCGTGTGCCCCCCTTGTCCTGGTGTATCATATATTTTTTCCTATCCTTTTATATTTCATGAATGGGAAATTAAAATCACCACAGAGAAAAATATTTGGGGTTGGAGATTGTAGATCTTTTACCCAGTTTCTTACCTCTCTAATGGAATCTGAAAATTTTGAGGTTGGCGTGTTTGGGGGTCTGTACATTACAATTAGTACGATATTTAATTTTTCAATTTTTGCTGCTACACATTCTACGTAGCTGTTTGAGGTACTTATAACCATTTCTGCTATGTGCCTTTCGCGTGTGTAAATAGCGCATCCTCCTTTATGTCTCACTGTTCTGTCGGCTAGTAGGATGTTATAGTTGTCAATTTGTATTTCTTTTTTGTCAATACAGGACTCACAATTTTCACAGTTCGCCTGGCAGTCCTTTAGATGAGTTTCCATGAGGCATGCAAAGTCTGCTCCGGCTTCTTGCATGAGTCCTTTCAGGTATACAACTTTGTTCGTGGAATGGTTTGATTTAAGGCCCTGTATGTTGGCTAGGATTATTTTTATTTTTTCTCTTTCGTTTCCGCATACAGGTGGTTCCGATTTGTTTTCCAATGGGGGTGGGGTGCCGGTTTCGTTGCCTTGTGGTCCTCAGAGAATTTACCTCTTTTTATCTTTGTCGGTACTTGTTGTCCCGATGACGCATGAAGTGCCTTTGTTCGTACCTTCTGTCCGGCTCTCGTATTCCTATATTTGTCAGCTGGTTTTGTAATTGCTAGATAGTATTTAGCAGTTGAAATGTGTTGGCTGCGTCTAAAAAATTGGTACTCTTCTTTGATGTTCGTTTTTTTCCGTTCACTTATTGCGTTCCTTTGAGGGTGGTGGTATCGGCATTTTTGTCCGTATTTGCAACTCCCATATCTTGCATAAGTGTTGCAGACCGTAAGATGGTGGAACATGCATTTCTTATCATATTTGCAGTATCCACTTGTGTAATGCGTTTTGCATAATGTGGGATGTGCATATATGCATTGCCCATCCCGATATCTGCAGTTCCCTTTCGCGTAGTATTTACATATGATATTTTCTACGCTTCTACTTCTTTTCTTATTATTTTCAAAGTTCTTAATTTTGGCATTATCATTATTTTTCTTTGGCTGTTTATTTTCTACGTTTTTAGTTATTATCTTTTTATCGTTTCGCTCGTTGGACCGTTTGACTACTTCGCAACTTTTACTTATTTCTTTTCTTTCATCTACATCTTCCTTCCGTATTATATTGTTTTTCGTTATTAAATTGTTGTTCGTTATTATGCTGTTATTCGTTATTTCGTCTTCTCTCTCATCCACCCGGTTTTTCGTTGGGACCATTCCGGACCCATGTGTCCCCATTATTTCATTCTTTTTTGTAACTTTCCAGTCTGATATCTCCATTTATTTAAAGACCGCGAAAGAATTTACGGTCTGTGTACATGCGCCACATAGAAATTTGATCCCCACGACGTGTTTCGCGTTCGAGACAAGAGTTATTTCCCTGTCATTCCAATTCATGCAGAAAAAGTCATTCAGTCGTTGACAGAAATCACATCTAATCGCCAAGTTTTCCGTTGTTACCAGATTACAAAGTATATATATATATATATATATATGGTGGAGCTTTAATATTTTTCTCGATAATTTAAAGACAGCACCGTAGTAGGATTTTTATATTACCAAAACTTTTAAGAATTATCTGCTTTTGATTATAATTTTTTAAATTCGTGGCATTTTCTCTTATTGTAACTCTTTATTTTTACTTAACTTTATAGGACCGATGCGGAACTTGATCGTGTTATAGCTACTTTTCATTTTGATGAAAGGGGAATAAATGATATGGATGCTTTTACCCACAACCAAACCAGCGATCTGAACACAGAAGTCGAGGTATTGGCTCACATCCGGTCTAGCGAGTGCCAGGTCATCGAGGAACTAATGTAAGTATTTTTGAGGTTAAGAACAAAACAGATTGTATTTTCATTTAATTTATTAAATGGCAGAAAACATGTACAAAGCGGAACCAGTGTCCATTAAATAAGTCTTAACTGGTACATTTTACAGCTACAAATACAGCGGGTGCTAACATATGGGAACCTTTTTTTTATCTTTCTGCATACATTTTTATCATTCATCTCCGTGTCGCACAAATGACGATAATTAAAAAATTTTTAAAAATTTCTAAATCCCTTCACGTGATATGTGCAGGAGAAATGAGAGGGCGTACATCCCGCACGTGTCGCTATAATATCCTTGAAAGCGATACGGGTTCCACACTATTTCAGGTACATGTAATTGCGCGATAAACTGCACAACCACAGAATCAATCCAGGGCTGAGCGCCGAGTGAGTCAAATTAGTACATTCTTTCCCTATTTTTAAAACAGATTGCAAACCAATGAATCCCCTCAACCCTCCCACAATGTCGGCATTAACGATAATCCCGTACCAGTTTCTTGTAGCTGGTAACTTCACTATTTCATTCTTCGCAAACACCGATAAATTTTGAGCGTGTGAAACGGTCACTTTTCATTATAGTCAGGTTCACTATGTATTTTTGTTCAAATTTTATGGAGATTAGCAAACCAGTACATTTTTGAGAAGCTTATGGCATCAGGAATATGAAAAGTAATGTTTACATTTGCGCAGATGCCTGCTTGGCGGCCATTTTGGCGGCAGTTGCAACAATGTTTATAAATCCTGATGCTTCAATAATTTTGCAGTATTTTTGCAGTAGTGTTGCAATATTAATTTATACTGTAAAAATTATGTTAACACAAAACTAGTACACAATTATCTTGGTGTTGGTTAATATAGTGGTGGCTCTCTTTCTTTACAGTGCCTGAGTCATCATGAATGAAGACCCGGGAACCAGCAAGTTGAGTTCGGTCAAGTCGTCCATGGACACGGTAGACTGGAAGCAGTGCATTCTTTGCCAGGAGTCCACTGCCAGCAAAGAAACACTTGTTCAATATCCCAGAACAGAATCATACCAGAAGAAAGAAATATTGATTGAAAGGAAACCCATGTGCCATCGCAGTTGTTATTCTGATGCCACAAATCAAATATCCATACAGCGAGCGAGAGACCGCTTGCAGCATGCCATGTCTACAGGAAACTATGCTGTGAAAAAACGTGGGCATAAAAGAACAAGCTCTGAACTGGAGCAATCAGCAACCCCAGGCACCTCAGCACCTTTCACTAGATCTGCGACAGAACCGTTGAAAAGGGATCACTGCTTCTTATGTCAAGAAGATGATAACCAGCGTCTCTTCACCGTACGAACTGAAAACGCCGGGAAGGCACTTAGACGAGCTGTGGATATTTCCCAAGATCCAGTATTGATGACAAGACTAAGCAATGCACTCTCACCAAGTGATGCCCATGCGATAGATGTAAGATACCACAAACCATGCTGGACACGATATGTGTTCCATGTCCTGAGGGATGATGCCAGCAACCGGGCCAAGTCTACAAAGACAGACCTACCAATGCAAGTACCATGCTTGATTGAGCTGATCACTCTCATTGAATATCAAACCCAAAATAAGACTCATCTACCCATGGATGCCATCGAAAAAACCTACATATCTATGCTTGGTGGTAGTGATGAGGCACAGAAGCACACTCCGACACTGACACGACAGTGGCTAAAGGACAAAATTCTTGCAGAGTTACCAAGTGTGAAGTCAGTGAGGCAGAAAGACAGAAGAAAACCATCTGTTCTTTACTGTCCTGAAGCCTGCGAAGAAGATATGGTCTACACTTCCTTGATGCAAGATGCCACAAGTGAAATGGACAAGACAATAATGATATACAAGACAGCTAAGCTAATACGCAACAGCATTGCCAATTTCGCTGAGGAGAAGGAAACACACAATTACAGTATCCAGCACAAGAGAGGATGTCTCGACCGAGCTGTACAGCCTTATACGGTGGATTTTGGTGGGATCTGAGGAGGAGCTGCAAACGGAGATGAGGAGCAGGACAGTTGACAGGTCAGCATTGACGATAAGTCAGAATATCATGTATGCTTTCAAGACCAGGAGACAAGTGCACCACGTGCCCAAGAAAGCCACTGACACATTTCGGACACCACACACACGAGAAAACCCACAGGTTGTAGGGTTAGCACTCACTGTACATCATGACACCAGGAACAAGGCGCTGATGGACCTCCTCCATGTACAGAACTACTGCGTATCACACAGCCGTGCATTGCTCCTAGAAACAGCAATTGCCAATGCTGTTGTGGAAAACACAAAACAATTTGATGGATTGTATGTACCACCTTTCCTCAAGAAAGGTACATTTGTCTTCTTCGCTGTTGATAATACAGATTTTGCAGAGGACACTGTAGATGGCAAAGGCACCACACATGGCAAAATCACCGCAGTGTATCAGAAGGCAGATGCGCCTGGAGAATCAATCGCACCCAATTTAGAAGTTAGTGAGGCAAAAAACCTGTCGGTTGTCCCTTATCATGTACCCATCGAGCCTTGCAGTAAACCAAAACCTGGACCAGTCAAGAGAGCAAAGGAATTCAAGGCGTGTTCCACAGGTGTTGCTCAATCCTATGAATTAACCAATCTTGGTTGGATGATTGCATCCACTTTGTCTAGATCAACCGACAGTGAATCACAAAGCAGTGTCCCAGGCTGGGCAGGCTACAAATCACTTGTGTCATCTAGTCAGTCACTGACTCAAGTCGGTGCCTTGCCTCTACTTCCAGAGGTCGCACATGAGTGGTCTACCATGCTGACTGTGATGTTGCAAGCGTCTCAGTTGAAGAGCTTGGCAGTTGGTGAAAACCACCCAACTGTCATAACCTTTGACATGACCCAGTATGAGAAGGCAGTACAGTTGCTAGATGCAAGACCTAACTTGAAAAGAGAAGTTGTTCCGAGACTTGGAAGCTGCATGCTGTGATGGCTGCACTGAGGACACTCGGAGCCTCAATATAAAATTCTGGAATAGATGATGCATGGATTGAGGCAGATGTATACACTGCGTTCGAACTTATTAAGCAGATTACATTTTCTCCAATGTTTTCAAAAGTTTTTCCCCGATTTCAATGAAATTTGTAGCAAATAATCACTATATATAGCAGCATTGATGGTATTCATTTCGATAAAATATTTTGATAATTAAAATAATTATATCATTTTATTGAAAAATATGTAAAATATTGTGTTCCGAATTATTAAGCAAGTATTCTATTTACGGATCTAAATGGTGAAAATGGGTAAGAAGAAGGATTTAACATTAACTGAGAAAAGAAAAATAGTCAAGTTACTCGCTGAAAATATAAAATCTATTGAAATTGCGAAGCAGTTTGGCAGAGCTTATCGAACTGTAAACAAGGTTTGTAGCGGAGGGTACCAAACTGAGGCAGCGAAGTGATAAAGGAGCTATAAGAAAAGTGACAAGGCGGCAGATATCTGTAATCAAGCGCAAATTGCAAAGCATTCATTGTCCTCAAGTAAAAAGGTTTTCGAGCAGGCTGGCATGCATACTGTAATGTACTAAGAACATCTCGATGTGGAATCCTCCAAACAATTGGCAAGACGTATAAACCTACGATTCAGTCACCAATAACACCCAGGTACAAGAAGCAGCGTGTTGAATGGGCGCGTCAGTCCGTGAAAACAGATTTTAATACTGTATTGTTAACCGATGAATGAAGAGCAACCCTTGAGGAATCTGATGGTTGGTCAAGAAGATGGATTGCTAAGGGTCAATCTCTATCATGGATTGAGGTTTTCTTTTAAAAAGTGTGTGTAAGACTGGGCATTCATTTTTACACCATCAGGCACTCTGTATGGGACAGCTACTTCATTGCCTATCAATCCTGCCCAAAACATGATACTACCTCCACCTTGTTGGCGTCTTAATCTCAATGTAGAAATTGGCTCTCAGCAATCCATCTTCTTGACCAAACATCAAGTCCCTCAAAGGTTGCTTTTCATTCATCGGTGAACAATACAGTATTAAAATCTGTTTTCACGTACTGACGCGCCCATTCAACACGCTGCTTCTTGTACCTGGGTGTTAATGGTGACTGAATCGTAGGTTTATACGTCTTGCCAATTGTTTGGAGGATTCCACATTGAGATGTTCTTGGTACATTACAGTATGCATGCCAGCCAGCCTGCTCAAAAACCTTTTTACTTGAGGACAATGGATGCTTTGCAATTTGCGCTTGATTACAGATATCTGCCGCCTTGTCACTTTTCTTATAGCTCCTTTATCACTTCGCTGCCTCAGTTTGGTACCCTCCGCTACAAACCTTGTTTACAGTTCGATAAGCTCTGCCAAACTGCTTCGCAATTTCAATAGATTTTATATTTTCAGCGAGTAACTTGACTATTTTTCTTTTCTCAGTTAATGTTAAATCCTTCTTCTTACCCATTTTCACCATTTAGATCAGTAAATAGAATACTTGCTTAATATTTCGAAATACAATATTTTACATATTTTTCAATAAAATTAGATAATTATTTTAATTATCAAATATTTTATCGAAATGAATACCATCAATGCTGCTATATATAGTGATTATTTGCTACAAATTTCATTGAAATCGGGGAAAAAATTTCGAAAACATTGGAGAAAATGTAATCTGCTTAATAAGTCGAACGCAGTGTGTGGGCCTGCTACAACGAGACAGATCCTCAAGTGCGGCCACTACAAGAGAGCACTCCGTGCACACATCCACACTTACATGGCTCTGTATGAACTTGCTGTAGAACAGTTCTTCACAGAGATGCAACAACTAAAAGAAATCTGCTCGAAACCAGCAAATGAATTGCAGGAAGCCTGCACAAACACAGCTTCTGGGACAAGTGATGGAGTAGAATGCATCAGAATTGCTAACACTCACCTGCTTCAAGGCTTGACCAACGAAGATGTCATTCAACAGCTGAAGAAGTGGGAAGCTCAGAAATCATCTAACGCTATGTTCAAGTCATTGATGAATAACCTCCACCGGGTTGAAACCATCTTGTTCTTTGTTGAAGCATCCAGAAATGCTGATCTCGTTTTCCATCTGGAGGCTGGAGAAGCACTCAGCAAGCTGTTTATCGCAATGAATCGAATAAAATACAAACGCCTTTGGCCAAGGTACATCGCCGACATGGACGAAATGAAGACAAGCCATCCAGGAACATGGCGAGAACTTCAAGATGGAAACATACTGTATCTGTCACCAAGAGTAAGATTCCGTTCGTCTCAATAGGTGCAGACCATGCCTGCGAACATCTCAACAAGATGATGAAGGTTCATTCTGGCCCAATTGGCATTTCCAATAATGCGAATGCTAGGCAGCGGTTCTTCTTGGCTTCTCCAGAGATGTCGTGCCTCTCAACAGAGTTTAAAGGACAGTTCGAGCTTCAAGTAAACAAGCCAGAGGAACACCATGATGTACGACCCAGTGCTGTCAGGAAAGAACATGAAGCTGTTGACAAAATCAAGGCTGCAATACTGAGCCACGGGAATCCCTTTGCTGTTGAAGGTGATCAGCTATAGAATTTCATCACACATGCATATGTACGACAAGAGTATGTTCAACAAATCTTGAACATTGATGACATCGGACAGAAGCTTTATGAAGATTATGTCAGTGAACGTATCAATGGAGATGTTAGTCTCTGGGCACCAGTCAAAAAGCAGAAGAACAAGATGTACATGTCTGGCAGCAAGAAACAAACTTTCACGTTCCGTGACCAGACAGTTGACCTAAAAGACACCAAAGATCTCTATGGTTGGCTGATGGTTCTCACCAGGTCGAGCAGGGACATCTATCAGAAGAATGCAGTTGGCAACTATGAGTTCACATTGACTCCGAGAGCACTATTTGTACCAGACGGCTCAATGCTGCCATGCACTGACAAGTCCAAGCTGATACACAGCCTTGAGAAGCTGGCTAAAACAGATGAAACCCAGGAACAGACAGAAGCTCTAGCGGCCAAAGAGCAGGATGATGACAGAGGTCCTGTATCATCATCTCCATCGTCGTCATCAAATCAAAAGATCGCCATTGTTGATGGAATGGTGCTTGTCCAGAAGATGACAAAGAAATCAGGGACAATCAGCACAGTCAAAGATCTAGCCCAGTGTTTCAATGACAGGCTCGTGAGCTTGACAGAAGGGTTCAGTGAGGTCATCCTGGTCTTCGATACATACAAACCTGACTCACTAAAGGAGGAAAATAGAGAGAGACGCCGACAAGGAAAAGCTCCTATACAGTATCAGGTTGCAGATGATACGAACATCAAACACATCCTACTGGCACGGTTTCTATCGCACGAAAAAACGAAAGCAGATTTGACAGACTATCTCGCCAAAGCAACCCTTGATTACAACAAAAACTCACCTCAGTTAGTCATCACATCAGCATCAGGTCACACCAGAAGCAACAGAAACATGCACTTTGAAGACAACACTCACGAGGAGGCTGACACATTGATGATCTGCCTGGCAGCGGAGGCATCATAGCGGTGTCCTGATGCACAGCTAGTATTCTTCACTCCTGATACTGACGTCTTGGTTCTGGCTGTGGCACACTATGACAAGCTCTGCAAAAAGACATCTATTTTGATGGTATCAGGTACCGTCGAAATAGAGCCAATCTGGAGAGCTTTGGGCAAAGAAAAGGCGCAAGCTTTACCTGTATTCCACGCATTCACTGGAGCAGACAATGTTGGGAAATTCTCAGGAATAGGCAAAACAAAATGGTTTCAGCAGTATATGAAAGTTGACATGCACTTAGTCAGAGCACTGATGAAACTACCGGAGAAAGGTGACCTAACACAGGAGGTGAAATACGTATTGGCCAAATTTGTGTGCTCAAGCTACTGTCCCAAAGGTATTCACATTGCAAGTATCCCTGATCTAAGATGGTATCTGTTTTGTAAACACCTAGGTGAAAGCAACAACTTACCTCCTACACTCGGTGCACTTGAGGAACACATCCAGCGTGTGCGGTTACAAAGCCGAGTATGGTGCCAAGCCAATGTTATGCAGCAACAGCCTTTTGACCCCCTGAAATTTGGTTATTATCAGGACAAAAGTGACCAAATACTGCCAGTCACCACAAAGGTTCCTCTTGCCCCGCAAGCCATCATCGAGTTGGTCAGATGGCCACTGCAAAACCAACTGTTCTACACAGAGATGTTCATGCAGAAGGAATAACTTGCCTTGCACAGAACTATGCTTGTGCGGCACAGAATGCGAAAACGATGCAGACTGTAATGTTGAATATGACACTGAGTGATGATGATGTGTAATGATGTGTCAAATGAGATAGGAAATACGTCTATACGTATGCTGTTGTCACTACCAACAATTTGAGTGTGCATTTTTTCATGAAAATGCAAACATAATTTCACAAACTTCTTCTTTTCTTGGTTTTTGGTGTTCATAATCACTAATTTGACATAAGCTTTGGATTCCTTGGGCCTGGAAACATAGGATTAGCATTTAGAATGAAGTTTCTATGTCAATTACAAGCTGAGATATTCGGAAATTCTTATTTTATGGCGGCCATTTGAAAATAAAAAATGGCGGCTATGCAGGCATCTGCGCAAATGTAAACATTGATTTTCAGATTCCTGATGCCATAAGCTTTCCAAAAATGCACTGGTTTGCTAATCTTCATAAATTTTGAACGAAAGTGTTTTTAGTGACATAGTGAACCGGACTATTACTCTCTGGAGTGTATTCGCATCCATTTTAAAAGTCTGTGACCAGGTTCCTGAAATGATCAACTTCTATTAGTGCCTGTGATTCGAGGTAAACTAGCACACTTAAAGGTGCGTCTATAGGCTTGGCAAATTCCAACCTGACTGAGATATTCCCACTCTGTTGTGGACTTAAATGCGTGTTTACGCCAACAGACAAGTGAGGCGTAATATCAAATGAATAAATGTTAAATTCTTCGACAAATTCTTTCTGCGTTACACCAAACCCAAGCTCATCACAGCCACATGTATTATGAGCCAGATTACTATAAGCTTTCGCGCAGAGCGGGAACACCGCGTCTGATGAGTGATCCGTAATCATAGTCCCTCCCAAAGCGATGTCATTTACGTACAGAGTAATATTTTTAAGGCTGAAGTTCTCGAATTTAACCTCTTAACGACTGAATTTTTTGTAGGGTTAAGTTATGAATGCGTGTATTGGAAACGGTACAAATTCGACCCAGTCGTCCAAAAGAGGTAAAAGGCACTCTTTTTATATTTTCCATTCGTCGAAGCGTGGTCCTGCATTCCAATTAATATCCTTTCAGGTAGAACTCCAAGGGCCACGTTTTCTAGTTGCTTCGAGGCCAACCGAGCGGGCACCGTGTATAGTTTGAGCTGTACCCTGTTAATTGGGTATTTTACTGTGGCGTGTATTACGTCTTTTTCAATTTCTATTTATTTTGGCGAACTTAATTTCACTCGGCGCATATGAAAATACGTCTCCATTATGTGAATCACAACGGGTTTCGCGCCCTCTTCTTGATCAGACCCCAGATTTATGCGGATCTCAGGAATCGTGCGGGTAGCTTCAACTTCATATCCACCCCTTTCATTAGCAGTTTCTCCTGGAATGTAAAATCTGTATGAAGACGTCTAAAACAATCGTATATCTTGTTTTTAGAATTTTTAAATTTATCCTTTATGCCATTTTCATCTTAGTATGGTAATATCCCTCAGCGGTTAAAAAGGTGTCCTTCGCTTCTTTTGAAAAGTTGGGACTTTTTCCAGATAAGCTCGTAGGTGGTAGTACCCCGTTCCTGCTGAGATGTTAAACTGGTTGAAATTAGTGGTGCACCGATTAATCGGTATCGGCACCTTTCATGCCGATTAATCAGCAATGCAAGGTATTTTATTAATATCGGCATGCCCGATTAATCGGAAAAATGCCGATTAATCGGCATGCCAGGTGCCGATACCGATTAATCGGTGCACCACTAGTTGAAATACACCTCACACTGGCTGAATATGGAGTGTAAAAAGTTGGTTTCAGGGTACGCAGAGTAACTATCATCGCAGTCCGTTCCATCAAAATGGGCTATACGTAGTTTAGCGTACATAGGCATGCAGCTCGGGTCAAAAAGGTAAGGGCCTGAGCTGGGTATCACGAATTCTATAGGGGCACTCGGCGAACTAATTGTGTTTAATGGGTTAATTGTAATAAAGTCGCTATGCTCAATAGAGACCTGAGTTGGGGCATATCAAAGAGGGACAGTTCCGATTTACAGCATTGTGAAATACACGGAGGGATGAAACGCGCCATGACGAGTCAGAAATAGAGCCACCTCTCTCGACAAGTATTAATCAGCCTATGATTCGTGAGGGTAGTGTCCCCAGCTTATATTAGTTAAAAAATGATCAGCCATAGGTTTCATACGCCTAGAGCACTTCTTTTTTGATTTCCTTTTACGTTTAGCGCCACGTGATGGTAACCTCTTCTTCCTGACAGATCTCTTCTCTCCGCCACCACGCATTTGTTTCTTTGCATCTTTGATGATTTCGTCCCATGTAAGTTTTAAATGTTTTTTTTTAGAGCTTCTTTAGGCTTAGTTCCGCCCATTATGTATTCTGCCGCGTTAAAACCTGTTTGTAACGCCTCCCGCCCTACGTACCTGGCACCCCTCTTCAATAGTGGGACAGCGGTGCGTAGTATGGATGAAAAAATGGATCCAAGTCCACTCCCACGCTGGTATCTCACTCCTCGATAGACTGTGAATGTCCTTCGGGTCATTATAATCGGCGAAAGTGTAGTTTCACTGCTAAGCTCCCATCACCGAATGGGAATTTTTTTTCACTCAAACGTTCTTATATATATCGAGATGTTGATTAATAGATTAGTCGCAACATTCACATAATGGGGCTTGTCATATGTAGTGCTCAAACGTTTCCCTCTATGGTTGGGGATGTGTGCAACAGGCGTTCCTGAGTGTCCCCAACAAATTGGTGCTCTACGATATTGCTGTAAATATAGCACATGTCTGGGGGCGGAGAGCTTTCACCCAATTTCTCCATCTTCAATTGATACATTAAGCTGGACAAGTTATGCTGCCTCGTGAAAGGTATCTCTTTGGAGAGCTGCGCTATATCGGCCCTCAGCCACAATTGTGAACAGCTCTTTATCTTTAATATTTCTACTGAGCGTTGACTTTAACTTCAAAGTGCATGCAGGCGTGTCTATGTTTACGACTTCAAAAAGTAAATCGTTTGTCAGGTACGACTTTTCAAGACTCTTGTTTAACCCCGTCACAATGTCCATGGCTGTAACATAATGCCCGATTCCTAGCGATACATTTGTGCTATAGTACTGTTCCTCACCGAACAGCTAAACGCATAGTGTTGTCTAAGGTTATGCCTAATTTTTCGCATTTTCAAGAGTTAAAAATTTGGAGACTAACTGGAATTCACATAAACCCACCTCATACGAATCACGCTCCAATTCAATGGGTCCGTGGAGTTCTGTCACAAAGTTGGCGAGGGTGTTGTTAGGATGTACAGAGAGAGAAGAGGACGGGAGTGTGACATAGAAGTGGCTAGGCGCCATGTTGGAAACTAATTAAGCTTCATTATTGCAGCAGCTTTTATATAGGTGTTGAAGCTTTCTGGGTAACCCAACCATTTCACCAGGTACATTTTTCTCTTTCCTGAACCTTTGCTGCCTAAAATTTTTTCAATTTTAAACACACTTTTTCCTAAATTAAATGTCACTTTCTGCAACTCCTCGCGGTAAAAGCCTCCAGCGATCTCTTCTCCATTCAAATCGTCAACGTAATACATCATTATCTCGCCTTTAGGTCTCATAGCCCTACATTTAAAAATCCCGAACGTGATAACCTTACATAATCATTGATTTTGAAATGTGTAGAGTGTGGTGGCGGTGCTCCATCTCTTCTCACCCTTGACAGCGTACCTCTTTCTAAAACTTCGTTACGTGTTGTGCCAATCGTACGGTGGCGTGAACGGTTGTATGATGATGCCCATGACCCGAGAACGTTTATATATCTGTGTGTGTTTTTATGTGTAAAATAGCGATGCATGCGCTCCTTTATGATAAGTTGAACTCTTTCAGCAAAAGAGGCCTTATGTATAGGATAGTGTAGTAACTGATATTAAACTCTGTCAGCATGTTCTGAAAAGCGCGACCTATAAATTCTTTCCCCATATCCGTACAAAAATAGCCAGGAACCCTTTCTTCTTTTAACATCAACGTTTTAGTCGCTTTAGCAACTGTTTCAGGCGATTTATTTTTCAGAGGAATTAGCCACAGATATCTAGAGAATACATCTATTATGAATAGAGTCAATCGAATCCGCGGTTGTCTTGGCCGTTGTAAACCTTTTTCTCACTGGTTCATGAAGTGTATAAGCATCCTGTTCCCGCAAAAACCGCTCAACATCTTTTTTCCCTACACCGTAAACACCTCTGTACAGTCTATTAACGCCACCATAGGAGGCGGGGTTAGAAATGTCATAATAGCGTTTACTTAATATGTTAGCCATTTGCGTATTTTAGAAACACGTGGATAAGGTTGGCCGTTTGTTCTCTTCTTTCTCATCTTCAGAGACGCTGCTGCTGGGGGCGATGGCGTACTCAGTTGTGACACATGCGAGACTTGATCCAGGTCTTTTAACCTATTCAGATTACCTATCAATGTTTTGAGGACATTTATTTGTTGTAGTCTTGCTTTAGTATGCTTCCATCCTGTTGGTGAGGGTCTGTCCCACTTTCTCACCAGATCATGAACAATATCAACGATATTGGATCATTGTACCCTTGTTCCTTCACCAATGACCTCCCCTGTATCGGCCCACTGTATGATGGGGTCCTCACTCAATAGATTATAAAGACTTAAGCCTTTATTCCTCAATGTATGTGGGAGACTGTTTTTTAGCACATGTTCGATGTGTTGTGTTCCGTTGTTCTTTAGCTGGTCATCTCTAACGTCGGGGCCAGGTCCTGTGTCGCCATGCTCAGTGCTACTCGCGCTGTGCCTAATAACCACGCGAAGCTCTGTAGGATGCTTATAATCTTCGTACTCATGAAGAAATTTCTGCAAAGCCTCTTGGTACAAGAGCCTTTTCTCATCAGGTGACTTTTCACTGTTTAATAGGGCTAGCAACTCGCTTTCCATTCTTTTAAGCCTACTTTTACGGGGTTGTAGAGCATAGAGCAATCTGGCAGCTCAGCCTTCTGAGTCAACTGGCGGATTAAGCCAGAATATATGCTTTAACCCTTTAAGCCCTGAATTTTTTGTAGGGTTAAGTTATGAATGCTTGTATTTGAAACGTTAGCAATTTGTACCTTCAGTCCTTAAAGGGTTAATTAACACTAGAAGAACCGAGATTTTCAACTGCCTATAAGGAACGGAAAGCGTCAATTGACGCAAGTTGATTTTTTTTTATTTTTACCCTTCCACAGGATAGAAAACTGCAGTTAGCAGGAATAATATATATTACATAAAAGAAAAAATGACAATTTATCAGTAATTAATTATTTATTATTAATAAGTATGTATCAGATATGTGTTTATAATGCACATGTTCTACACTTTTTGGTCGCACACTTGCCACAGACTGGATTTCTACAAACACTGCACAGATCAACGGTTCTGTTTCTACATTTTGTGGATCCGCATGTACGACGCACTTTCGCTGGAGTAGCAGCATTCTCAGCTTCATCGTTTACATCCACTACTGCGAAAGCATCAGGAATTCCAAGGGGAGAGTTGTTAGTAAGCTCATCGCTGACCCTTTGAATGTACTCTCTGCGGCTAATGTTGGAGCGACGCACCATTTTGTAGATGATCCAGCTGTTGATCAAGGCCATATCCAGCACATTATAGAAAACATGAATTGGCCATCGCCTACTAGCTGCTTTCACAGAATAGGACCTTGACATTTGATCAATCACATCAACCCCCACCTTGTTTTTGTTATAAAACAGAATGGTCTCCGGGTTTTGTTTCGGGTTGTTTTCTGTTGGTATCTGAACATCGGGATGGAGACTACTCAAACGAACCACAGCCTTGAATGCTTTGCACTGATAAGAAATGAGGGTCACAGCAGTCTGTCCTGTATATTTGAACACTTCAGTTTCGTGCAGCTGCTTGGTTGCCTTGTATTCTTCAGGAAGCTCTTTGCGATTTTGGCAGATTGTACCAACTCTGCTGCTTTTTTTCTGTGCCAGTCGTATAGCAATGTCCACTGATGTGAATCAATTGTCACAGGTGGCGTTGTAACCTTGCTTGAACACTGGAGTCAACAGTTTCAATACTACATCAGTAGCCACGCTAACATCGGCATTTCTGGTATCATCCTTTCCAAGGTAAGGGAAGCCATTGAACAAATACTTATTCTCCACATCTACTGCCATCCAAAACTTCAAGCCAAACTTGTCTGGCTTGTTCGCTATGTAGTGGATAAATTTGCAGCCTGCTTTGCAAGGCAACAACTGCTCATCTACCGTGACATATTGATGGGGAATAAACGTCTTTTGGCAATTGTCAATGAAAGGGTACCATAGCTGTGATGCCAAACAAAACTTATCTTGTGCTAGATTTCGCCGCCTCTCAGTTTTCAGATCAAAACGAAGGTATTTCATGATTTCCAAGAATCGATTGCGTGGCATAGTTTTGTTGAATATAGGACATCCCCAGGAGCCATTCCACATACTCTTGATGGGTAAGTTACGTCCACCAATGACACCACGAACGATGACAAGACCAATGAACTTATCCAATTCATCTAATGTCACAGACCAGTTGGGATCACCTGTAACTCGTTGGCCTTCAGCATTTGTACACTTTTGGATGTTTCTCATCATTGGTTCATCAAAGAGAATTCTGAATGATGAAAGTGGGCTATCCTTGATGACACGTGTTGTGGAATATGCAGTAGGACCAGAACGAATCCGTACAATGTTTTGCTGTTGCAGGCGTCCTCGTACAGTCTGCGATGCGGTAGCCCACCGCCAAGATGATCCATCTTTACCTATAACTTCTTCAACACCCACTGCATCTGCTCCACTGTCACCTTGTGCGGGTTTATCACTTTGTCTACGTCCAGGACGTGTCCCACGACCTTGATCTCGTCGAAGACCACGGCTTTGCCCACGACTATCTCGCCCACGGGCTCGTCTACGATGATTGCTATAAGTTGGTAAAGGTACAGTAGGCTCCTCATCGCCAGATTCAGAGGAAGAAGAAGACTCAGTTTCAGCCGCTGCCTGAACTGCAGCGTTCACTATATCATCTGACTCACTGTCTGATGCATCACAATCAGAGGCATCGGATGGAATATTTCGAAGTTGCTCCAGTGCCTGCTCTACAGAAAGTCCTTTGCGAGATATAACGTTATATATTTATTTATATTTATCTATATTATTATTTTTTATTATTTATATATTTATTTATCTGAAATGGGAAAGAAATGGTTAATAGACAGGAATATATTGACGAAATGAACAAACAAATAAAATAGAGCCATATGTTGTACATGCGTCATTTGACGCACCTGGTCCTTCAGGGTAGTGGTCTCTCTCATAGGTTTTCTATATCAGATGAAAAGATGAAATTGACCATGAATATAGATGCCATAGAAATATTAAAAGTCACGAAAGATGAGGTATGAAGGCCTAAAGGGCCATCCAAAACTGAGAGTACTTATAGGCAAAAAATAATACAAATTGCGTCAATTGACGCATGTGGTCTCTCTAGTGTTAAATAAATAGCGCAAACTGGCAACTCAGCCAGATAAGCCAACTGGCTCATTAAGCCAGCTGGTTGATTAGGAACATATTAAGACAACGGCCGCTCGGCTGAAGTCTTAATATGCGCTTGGCTCCTGCCAGGCGAACACCTCTCCTCCTCTCTCTCCTTCTCTCTCTTTCTCTTGGGGGATAACTCCGCCTCCAAGTTGCATAACCCCTTGTTGCTCTTGCAACATTCCCCTCCCCCTTTGTTGCATAACATATTGCAACATCCCCCTCTCCCCTTTTGCTGCATAACATCTTGCAACATTCCCCTCCCCCTTTGTTGTATAACCGTATGCAACATTGATCAACATTTGCATTGCACTCTCTCCTTTTGCGCCCATACTACTGGTATATACCATTGCAAATCAGGCAGGGGGCCCTTAAATTTTTCGGGGGTGGGGGACCTCATCTCTCTTAGCCACGGCTCTGGGTGAGAGGAGAGACTATTGCGTATTTAATTTCTTTAAGTACCATAGGGTAGATCTTATCTGGACCGGGAATTTTATTAGGATTAATTTTACCTATGACTGAGAGTACTTCAGTTTCACTAATGGTAAAATCGTGAAGCTTTAAATAATCATCACTGAGCATAATTACGGGAACGGGTATGGGATCACCTGAAGATCAGGGCCCCCAGCCTTCTTTAGTTAGCTTTATAAGACTAACTAACGAAAATATCACGACCTACCTTAACCAATCGTCAAGGGCGTACAGTTGACCTAACGATTGGTTAGGTTAGGTCGTGGTATTTTCGTTAGTTAGCCTTATAAGGCTAACTATAGAAGAGTGGGGGTTCTGATCTTCAGGTGATCCCGGGAATGCTGTTCAAATTTTCGTTAGTAAACACAGAAGAAAAGAATTTATTTAAAAGTTCCGTCGTTTGTAAGTCATCGTAAATTTGTTCGTTGTTTTCGCCTGTGTGTGGACCAATAGTCTGCGAAGCTACAGTTTTATTCCTAACATAATTATAGAATTCCTTCAGATTGAATTTAATGTGGTTCACTACTTAATTGGATAGGTTTTCACATTTTTGTCTAATGAAGGAATGTTTGACGAGTCGAAGAACAGATTTTGCACGATTCGGGCAAAAATATAAACTAAGTGAGAGTCAGGAGTTGGATGGCGATGGTACCCTTTGAAAGCCTCCTCTCTATTGCGGATAGCAAGAGGAGCCTTCTCAAGAGCTTGTAAGCATTCTTATAGAACAAATTATTTGTTTCTTTAAATTTGAAATACACATTCCTTTTTAACGTTAAGCTACTTTTAATTTTAGCATTCCACCATTTACGTTTAACAGACTTCGCCAGTTTCTTTTTACGTCATGGGATATTACTTTATTCTAAACGTTTAAAGTTCCATATCATCGGATATGGAAGAAATGAGGAACTTAGACAGCATATTATACCCTAAGCAGGCAGGCAATTCAGAGAAGCAAGCGATAGATTTGGAGTTATAATGACCGACGATGCGAAATTTGAAACATAAAATCAGATATCGCGAAACAAAGCAAAGAGTTACGGGACAGATACTGAGAACCTTCAAAAGAAGAGACAAGAAACTAATGATTCCCCACTGAAAATACTGATAGTACCAAAATATGAGTACTGTTCAGTCTTGACGTCCCCATATAAAACAGAAGAAATTAATAAACTAGAAGAAATTTGGAGGAGGAGATTGTAGACACCAATCGACCAGAGAAGTATTCCGGGGGAGGGACGTTAGACAGAAGATAGGAAGTGCTGAAACTTCCGTTTCTCCTGTCACTGTCCTTTTTAGCTGATCTTTTTTCATCAACTCATATACCCTGTGAGCAGTCAGTCCTAGCATGCTCTCAAACACACACTTCTCTCACTATTCCTCACTTCATATACATGCATCTTACACACTACATAATTTTTTCAAAATTAAGGAAAAAAAAATGGCATCAACTTCAAGAGCCTCGGAGTCCCCTGGGGAGGGGACCAAAAATGTCCCAACTTCTGGCTCCCCAACTGCCGATACCGGGATCGCAGACCCGGGCAGTGGGGCTGGATCTGCTACCGCCCATTTGAGATGTTCTGGACCTCTGTCTGATTCATTTTTCTTAAACTTCTGCAACATTCGTGGCCTTTCTTCAAATTTTCAATCTGGTGAACACCACCACCTCCTCTTCTCTAAACCTCATCTTTTCCTCACTGAAACTCAGGTGTCTGGGACGATTGACAGCAACCCCTTTTCTGTAACCTCTTACTTTCTGTACACTCAATTTCAATCCAAAGGTGGATGTTGTGTATATGTACGCAATGACCTAACTTGTTCTCGTATTCCCAAACTCGAATCTTCCGAATTCTGTACCCTCTGGCTACGACTTACATGCCAATCTCAAACTAAATACATCTGCACTGTTTACCTTTCTCCTAATTCTATTGACTATCCAAAATTCTTTGACTATCTCACTTCCAAAGTCGAATACATTCTTTCCCGCTCTCCCTTTGCTGAAATCTCCATTTTAGGAGATTTCAATGTTCACCACCACCTTTGGCTTTCCTCCCATTTCACTGACATCCCTAGTGAACTAGCTTACAATTTTTCTATCCTAAATGACCTAGAGCAGATTGTACAGCACCCTACTCGTATTTCCGATTGCCTTGGAGATAGCCCCAACATTCTGGATTTATTTCCTACCTCTCATCCTTCTTTTTACTTGTCAAACTTTTTCTCCGTCCCCAATCTTATATGTTAACTGTCCTATCGCTCCAATTCGGCCTTTGGATCCTCCCAAGAAGAGGCGCCTTTGACACTTCGGCGCCGCTGATTGGGAGGCCGTTAGGCATTAATTCTGTGATTTCCCACGGAGTGATTACTGCTTCCGTGGCCGGGGCCCTTCTGGGTGTGCTGAGCGCATCACAGAGGTGATTCTCTCGGGCATGGAGGTATACATTCCATATTCTATTCCTACTACTAATGCAAAAAAGTTAAGGTACCGTCGCCATCCAACTCTTGACTCTCACTCAGCTTATATTTCTACCCGGAATCGTGCAAAATCTGTTCTTCGACTCGTAAAAAATTCCTTCAGCCGACAAAAATGTGAAAATCTATCCACTTCTAATTCTTCTCGCTCTTTCTGGCATCTACTTAAGAACCTCTTCACTAATTTTACTTCCTCTTCTTTCCCTCCTCTTTTCCATTCCGACGGCACAGTTGTCGTCTCTTTACCTGACAAGCTGAACTCTTCGCTCAAACTTTCGTTTATAATTCAACCCTGGACGATTCCGGTGCTGCTCCTCCATCACCTCCTACTCTGACTTTATTATGTCTGAAATTAGAATCTCTTCGAAAGATGCTTTTTCTGCCCTATCTGGGCTCAACTCTAGGAAGGCGTATGGTCCTGATGGTGTTCCTCCCGTTGCTCTTAAGAACTGTGCTTCTGTGCTGACACCCTGCCTAGGCAAACTCTTTTGTCTTTGTCTTTCATCTGGTATTTTTCCTTCCTGCTGGAAGTTCGCTTTCATTCAGCCCGTCCCAAAGACAGGTGACCGCTCTCAACCCTCCAACTATCGTCCAATTGCTTTGATTTCTTGCTTTTCCAAAGTTTTTGAAACTATCCTTAATAGGAAGATTCTTAAACACCTTTCTTCTCACAATCTTCTTTCAGATCGTCAGTATGGATTCCGCAAGGGACGCTCTACTGGCGATCTTCTTGCATATCTCTCTCTGATTCTTGGTCTGGTCAGCCAGACTCCTTACTGAGCGGACGCATTCCCTGGGCCCTCTGATATTGTTTCTACTTTTGGATATTGCCAATAAATTTACGGTTGGAAAGTTCTGAATTTTATATACTTGCATTTATATTCACATTATAGTTAAGTAACTGAATATTAGTGGTTTTTAGCGATTTAAAAGTTTTCATAGCGCGTCGGCTTAATTTAATTTAAACTTGTGACGGTTACAAACGTTAACTACCTTAACTTGCGCGATGCCGTCGCAGAAAGCGTCGTGTGCTAGGTGTGGGGTTAATCGGTGGTATACTGATTTTAAGGATTACAACGGCGGTCCTATGGCGATTACCGAGAGATCTGTTTGTTACTTTTGTGAGTTAAGCGAAGAGATAGTTGATTTAAAACGTAGTGTACGTGAGGTGACGGAAAGACTTGCAACGCTTGATGAGGGCAGGGGTAGGGTTACAGTTGACGAAGGCCGAACCTAAACTAACGTTGAAGACGCTATTAAGTTGAAGGGTGAGGTTAGGAATCTAGTTTCTAGTATAGTTAGCTTATCGGGAAGGTTAGATAGAGTTGAGGAAGGGGTTAAGGTTGGTTCGAGATTAGTAGACGGGGAGAGCTTTAGAGAAGTTAGGTGATAGGAATCCCCCCCCCCCCTATCGAGGTTTCGAACCCTTTCGCCCAGTTGGATAGGGATGTGATTTTAATTTTAATTGGGGGCTCCTTAGTATGTCATATGGATAAGGAGTTCGTTGAACGGAATCCAACCAAGAGGAGGAGGGTCTGTCTACCAGGGGCTAGGGTTGACAGAATTAGAGACGAAGTAGATAGGATCGATGTTGCCTCCCGTCACTCGATGTTGGTGACGAAACCCAGAAATTTGTACGCCTTCATTTGTACGACGGAAATTTCTACGCCAGCATTTGTACGCCAGAACATTTATACGACTGGAAATTTATACGCCAAGCATTTGTACGACGGTAATTTATACGTTATACGCAAGAAATTCATGATCAGTTAATAAATGAACTTGAAACTAGGTAAGTTAAAATACAAATTATCACAAATTATGAAATTACATATTACAATAATTAAATGCATAATTGAAACTAGATTTCAGCTTATCAATTTAAGAGAAAATGTAACTAGCGATATACAGAACGAATGTCATTTAAAAAATCGAACAAATCTTACGAGTTTTTTCTCATTAATCTCTAGACCTAACCTGACCTAACCTAACCTAACCTAACCTAACCTAACGAATGTCATTTAAAAAATAGCAGAACAAATCTTGCGAGTTTTTTCTCATTAATCTCCAGACCTAACCTAACCTAACCTAACCACCTGTACCGATTCAATAACCATTTACCTACCTGTTAATCCTTTAATGCGCTGTGATACATGATAAAATTTAAAATTCTTCAAATTGAAATTATTTTCAAAATATTTAAATAATGTTTACTTTTATTTATTTATTTTTTTTGCACCTGTGCTTATGTTTATACAGAAAAATGAAGTCATGGTTATTATCATGGGTAGATCGCATACTTAAGTCAAAAAAGTCCGGTAGAGCGCATACTTAAATTACCGTCGTACAAATGTCAGTCGTATAAATTTCCAGTCGTATAAATGTTCTGGCGTACAAATGCTGGCCTATAAATTTCCGTCCTACAAATGTGGACGTACAAATTTCCGCACACGGTTGGTGACGATGTTATGGAGCAACGACTCATATAGGCCCGATACGAGAGTGCCTGACCTTTTGGAGAGAAAAAGGGGGTTAATTAGGTCCCTGAAGGCAAGGTCAGATAGGTCTTTAGTTCTAGGTATTACCCCTAGGCAAGGTTTGGGTCTTAGGATTACGTCAAAAACAATATTTTTGAATACTAAACTAGAAGAGATTTGTGCTGAGGAAAATGTACCCTTCGTAAAGCTGTGGTCAGAATTTAGTGATCTTAGTCTTTTTATAAAAGATGGGGGTGGGGTGCATTTCATTGAGATAGGGAATGCTAGGCTAGGTAGGTTAATCGATGAGAACGTTAAAGCTGTATAGGTCGAACCCCTCTTTAAACGTTGTGGGTTCGGGAAATGCCGGCCCGACGTGAAAAATAGTTTAGAACGCCGATCCTTGGTAAAAAATAATTAAAACGTCTTTTATTGTAACGCGCGTAGTATTAGAAATAAATTGAGCGAATTTAAGGCGAAAATTTATTCCGGGAACTACGATGTAGTTGCTATAACCGAAACATGATTAAATACTGTAACTCGGGACTTATTGGCGGAACTTGATATAGCGGGTTTTAAACTTTTGGATCCCCTGAAGAGCAAGGCCCCCAGCCTTCTTTAGTTAGCTTTATGAGGCTAACTAACGAAAATATCACGACCGAACCTAACCAATCGTCAAGGGCGTACAGTTGACCTAACGATTGGTTAGGTTGGGTCGTGATATTTTCGTTAGTTAGCCTTATAAGGCTAACTAGAGAAGGCTGGGGGGCCTGATCTTCAGGTGATTCAGATTTTCACTAATGATAGGTTAGATAGGATTGATGGCGGCGTTTTGGGGTCTTTTCGGTTTTAGGTCCGGCATTGGATTTTTTTCCGTTTTTTGTATAGACGTAGATTTTTACGCTGATTCCATTTCTGCAATCCGTTTCTTGGAGAAATAAACACGAAAAAAGTTATGGCCAAAAACCTTTATTGAAATATTCACCTATACTTAACCTAACCTAACCTACCCTACCCTAACCTAACCTAACCTACCCAAACCTAACCTAACCTAACCTAACCTACCCTAACCTAACCTACCCTAACCTAACCTAACATACCCTAACCTAAACTACTTCTGTTTGTATATTCATATGTTTTTTCATATTTTTCGGATTTCATATTGTGCACTATGTCGGAAATAAATATGAAGTGGTTGTTTACGAATTTGAACAGCGAGAAAGATGATGCTGTTACGTTCTTCAAAGACAAAGATGTGATTCCACACCAAAAACTGTGTAAGAAGAAGCATGACATGACGCTGTCTACCGCGGAATAAGGGCAACGTCATGTGGCGCTGCATGAAACGGTCGTGCGACGAGCAGGTCTCGGTGCGGACTGCAACATGGCTCGAAGATTCCAAGCTAGCGCTGAAGAAAGTGGCTCTGTTTTGTTATTGCTGGTGTTATGAATACACCAGCATCGAGTTCTGTGAGCGCGAGCTTGGCATCAATCACGAAACGATCGTCGACCACAACAACTTCATGCGCGAAGTTTGTGTTCCGTTCTGTGTTCTGGAAACCTGTAAACGTAATAAACTTGCACATAACATTTTTCGTGTTTATTTCTCCAAGAAACAGATTGCGGAAATGGAATCAGCGTAAAAATCTACGTCTATACCAAAAATATGAAAAAATTCCAATGCCGGACCTAAAACCGAAAAGATCCGCGTTTTGTTGTACATTCGTAATTCCCTTAGGGCTATCGAGGTTAAGATAGATTTTCCAGCAACAATTAATGATATGCGTTGAAGTTAGCGTAGGGTTACCATATTTGAACTTTCAAAAAAGAGGACACTCCGGAGAGGGGGGGTGTATCTGTATCAGTATCTACCAACTCACATTGTATTAATGTGTTATATATACTGTGTACTACATGTCGTCTATACTGAGTATTTATAAATAAGAACAAGTGTTATGGCCTCAAAAATCAATGTTATAAATATTCAAATTTCCTGGACATGTCCGGAAAAAACCGGACGTATGGTAACTCTAATACTGTTAGCACCTAGTATTAGCTTTAATTTCGTTGTTGTTTATAGTCCTCCCGTTCAACCCCTCGATACCGATACTAGATTTTACACACTTCTGAGTAACTTTATTAATAATCGGGATAGTATAGTTGTCGGAGACTTTAACTGCGCTAATGTTAATTACGAGACTTTTACTGGTAATGATGAGGGTTTGAGACTGATTGAGTTCATGGAAGATAATTTATACGACAGATGGTTACCGAACCAACGCGCGGTGACAATATTTTAGACGTTGTGATGACGAACGACGAAAATATAGTCGAAGGTTTGGAAGTAGGTGAGAATTTGGGATGTAGTAATCACCAAATTATTAGGTTTAAACTGTTGATAGAAGAGAGTAAGGATAGTAACGTAATAGAAGTCCCTGATTTTCGTAGGGCTAATTTTGAAAGGTTTGGGGATACGATGAGGATAGTGGATTGGGGTAATTTATTTAGGGGTAATGACGCAAACTTGCATTGGGAGGCGTTTAAAGAAAGTTTTTTGAATATCCAAAGGGAGTTTATTCAGCGTAGGCCCAAGCTCGCTAGTAATCAGGGTAGGCGCAAGTGGTGGACTAGGGAAATAGGTGAGTTTATAAACGAGCGTAACAGAGAGTATAGACTTAATAAGCGCAATGGCACGGTAGCAAACTTTAATAGATATATCGAGCTTAGACGTCAGGTTAAAAGATGTTAGAAATGTTAAGCGTCATTTTGAGATACTTATATCTGCAGATATTAAACATAATCCCAAAATTTTTTTGACTACGTCAATAAGCGTAAGCGATAAAAGGTAACATAGGCCCTCCTCTAGTGGACGCTAACGGCACTTTGGCTTCCGATGCTCAGGCGATAGCGGGTGTTTAATAACTTTTTTGCGACAGTTTTTACCGTAGAAGACGTAAATAATGTCCCCGACGTAGACGATATCGTTCCATTTAGTAGCGAGACTATTTTGAATGAAATAACTGTTTACGAGGGTGAGATCGCGCATTATATCGATAAGCTAAAAGTTAGCAAGGGTCCAGGCCCTGACGCGCGCGCTTTATCCTAGACATTTGAAGGATTTGAAAGACGTTATCGTAGGCCCATTAACAAAAATATTTACCAAGTCATTGGAAGCGGGGATTATTCCTGAAGACTTCAAATTAGCTAACGTTACGCCTATTTTTAAAAAAGGCGACCGCACAGTAGCAATTATGTATAAATATATTATTTATAATATAGTATGTATTATAATATACACTGTATAAATATAATATATATATAAATAATATATATATATAATATATTATATATATATATATATAATATATATATATATAATTATATATATATTATATATATATATATTATAATATACTCTGTATATATATATATATACACAATATAATATTATATACACATATATATATTATAATATACTGTGTATATACAGTGTATATATATATATATATATATATATATATATATATATATATATATATATATATGACATATGACATATTATGAAACAACTGAATTACTTTATATTTTTATTGAAGTACACAGAAGTACACAACTCTCTCCTCAGATATACAGCCAGACTGACTGAAAGCACTAATACCGCGACTCTGGGAGTGGGATTGGGGGATGGGGAGGGGAGAAGATGGAGAGGGGAGGGGAAAAGTCACTGAGTGAGTCTATGATAAAGTATCGCGTTACTGACGCTTATTTGTGTCGTATCTTTCGATACAATACAAATAATAAAAATGTATCGCGATACTACGCCACCCTGCTTATAACGCATGTGTTTAAAGATCTAGCGAACTATTAATGATGGATCTGCAGTAAATGCACCTAAACTATTGTTGTATCAATATTTACAATTAAAATTATGGATATATTCACTTAAATTCTGAAAAAAAAATATATCCAAAACGTTTCTCTTTATAATTCTAATTCATGTTTTTTTTCCTTCACAGGTTTAAGAAATGGCGAAACGTAAAATTTTTGATGAGATTAGATATAAAATAATACATTTGCATGGTGAGGGACTGAGTCAAAGAAAAATAAGTGAATCTACAGGTGTTTTTAAAACTGGTGTAAAAAAATCTTGGCTTGTCTCAGATCAAATGGGAACCCAGCTGATCGTTCTATATCAGGGAGGCCCTCTAAGCTTTCTCCATCTGATTTACAATATCTAAAGATTACTTCCCTTTGAGACAGACGCAAATCCAGCTCTTCACTTGCAGCAGATCTCGAAAAAACAACAGGTGTTTCAGTTGATCCCTCTACTGTACGAAGGAAGCTTAACTCAGTCGGTCTTAAAGGACGTGTTGCAGCAAAAAAGCCACTTTTAAGGGATGAAAATAAAGAGAAAAGAAGAAAATATGCTTTGGAACACAAATATTGGACATCTGAGACCTACTGAGTTAAGCTTCCTTCGTACAGTAGAGGGATCAACTGAGACACCTGTTGTTTTTTCGAGATCTGCTGCAAGTGAAGTGCTGGATTTGCGTCTGTCTCGAAATAATAGAGTATGAGGGGGTGTCGTTAATCTGCTATCTTCTTGTACCCGTTCCTGCAGGTATTGTATAGTTCTCCTCCGACCAATTCTCAACCACCATGAATATTTCATCCATCTCCTCACTACTCAAATAAATAACATTACGTTTACCAGAGTTTGCATGTTTACATTTTGTTTTAAGGACGTAAATAATAGCACCACTGTTACGTTTAAATTCACGCACTGATTTGAAGACAGCTATTGTATACTACAATGAAGATACTGCTTAGTGGTAGCTTCATCCTTCATTAGTTTTCTGGTGATGAGTCTGTGAGTAGAGCACGTCGAATCAGTTTAATCTCTGAAATGGTTGTGAGACATACAGACAGGCGGCGCGCGGACTGACTCAGTTAGCGAGTCGTTTGTCATGCAGAAATAGCAATCTGTCACGTGATCCTTTCCTTCTCTCCAAATCATGGGAATTCCAAAAGGCAAAGATTTCGCTCTGCCTTTGCTCCATCTTCTCAAATTTTCAATGCACGTCTTGCAGCACATATGAGGGGCGAAATTTTTGTCCTGGTCCCCTAGCTTAATTCCAAAGTATGCTCTATACATTGTCTTCACAAATTTAGTGATTTGGGACTGGTTATTTGGCATGGTAACCGTCCCACATATGTAGCAGAATCTATTGGGATCATTTTTACACGCTCTATTCATTATGAAATATTTTATCTATATGCCTGAAAAGTAAAAAAAGATATTATACAAGTGAAACAAGTGATGATAGATGTTACTGTTCCAATTCCGCTTTGACAAAATCACGAAAAATTCTATTTTACTTATGAGGCCATAGCCGGATAACCTGAGCTGATTGAGAAAAACGGATTGCAGATTCGAAACCAGCAGGAAAAACTCTATAAGAATCACTTACAAAACCCTTGACAGCAAAATTGATGCATACCAGTGTTATAGGCCTAAGTAGTATGCCGCAAAATGGACGAGTGCAATGCAATTGCAAATGTTGCAAGAGTGCCAACCCTCCTCCCCTTTTGTTGCATGGCACCCATAGTGCCAAACCCCCCTTGTTGCAAGGCATCCATAGTGCCAACCCCCTTCCCCCTTGTTGCAAGGCACCCCCTAAAGGGGGGAGGGGATTGCTGCAAGAGCAACAAGGGGTTATGCAACTTGGAGGCAGAGTTATCCCCCAGGTTGCAATGAACTCTCGCTGGGAGAGACCTCTTTGGGGGATAAGTTGGGACGGCCTCACCCCCCCAAAGGGGTATACCTAACCTAAGAGAGAGGAGAGAGGAGGAGGAGAGGTGTTCGCTTGACAGGAGCCAAGCGCATATTAAGACTTCAGCCGAGCGGCCGTTGTCTTATAGGGCCCATAATCAGCCAGTCGGCTTAATCAGCCAGTGCCACCATGCATCATCAGCCAGTTGGCGCAGTGTATACTTCGTTTGGCACGTACACACCCGTCTATACGCCCATAAAATATTACGTTTACATGCGTCGGGCTCCGGCGACAGCGTTAAACTGATATCTAAGGTGGAGTGTAGGCGGGCTCGAGACCCGTCGGCGGCACGTCCTTCCGCGGTTGCTAGCCAGGGTGACCTAATGATCCGTGTTAAACCGTAGGTCTAAGGTGTAGTGTAAACATCCTTCCACGGTTCGTAGGAGCAATCAGGGGATCCCGTTATTGCAACACTCGATCATATTGTTTATCTGTTTGTTTATTTCCCTTTCTCTCTCTCTCTCTCTCTCTCTCTCTCTCTCTCTCTCTCTCTCTCTCTCTCTCTCTCTCAAAAAAAAAAAAATATATATATATACCGTAAAATTCCGTGTATATGTCGATGTTTAAAGCCTTAAAAAATATCTTTAAATTTTAGGGTCGACTTATACAACAAGTATAAAATCAGAACCTTAATCCAAGAGAGGTAAACTGGTGCACATGATCAAGGATGAGCTCAAATACAGATATTGAATTACACTTTATTTATTAAAAACACAGTTAAAAGGTTAAAAGACAATAAAAAACTTTAAAAATTTAGTTAGGATTAGGATCTGAATCTGAATTGGAATCACTTAAATTGTTTACTGCATCTTCTTCGTTATCACTGTCTCTCCACAACAAATCATCTTCCATCCCATCCATTTGATTACTAATCCCACATTTTTTGAATGATTTTTGAACAATTTCAATTCCAATGGCTTCCCAAGAATTTATCACAAATCTGCATAAAGCATCTAGCGATGGGGCACGCATATTACCACCTTTTGTGAAAGACTTTTCGCCCTCAGCCATCCAGTTATTCCATTGCATACGCATTTTGTCCTTAAATGGCTTATTGATGCATACATCAAGAGGTTGAAGCACAGACGTTAGACCTCCAGGAATAACAACAGATTCAGTTTTATTGCTCTGTAAATGTTTTTTAACACTATCTGTTAAATGGCTTCGAAATGCATCCCATACTAACATTGATTTTTCACGCAATCCGCCTGGGCGCCGATTCCATACATTTTCAATCCATAAATGAATTCCATTTTCATCCATCCATCCTTTTTCATGAACGTGAACAAACACGCCTGCTGGAAACTTCAATGGTGGCATTGTCTTTCTTTTAAAAATCACCATTGGTTTCAATTTTATACCATCAGCAAGGCAACTTAGTACCACAGTAAATTTTGTTTTCTCATGTCCTGTACTTTTTATTAAAACTGTCTTGGAACCTTTAGAGTGTACTGTTCTATTTGATAGCATATCAAAAAAGCATGGAGTCTCATCCATGTTACCAGTCTGACTTAGCTGGAAATTTTGCTGCTTTCTCAGTCCAATAATAAAGCTGTGGAAATTTACAATTTTATTCTCTAGGTCACGAGGTAATTTTTGTGCAATCTTAGTTTTCTGCCGTAATACTAAATTCTTCCTATTCATAAAACGATCACACCAACTCACTGTTGCCCTAAAGTCTTCACTTTCATCTGGGTGTGATCGGGCCCACTTAAGTGCCTGCATACGTATGCTAGGTCGCGTTACAGCTAACCCAATTTCACGATTTTCATTTATCCAATCTGCTAAGTAATCCTCTAATGCAGGCCATTGACAAGCTTTGCCTCGTAACGCACATTTAGACTTTTCACTTAAAACACATTGATTCTTTTTCCAGTCTCGCACTAACTTTTCATTAATTCCAAATTTTCTTGCTGCAGCACTGTTATTTGTCTCACATGCATAAGCAATTACTTTCAGTTTAAAGCCAGCATCATACTTCATTCGCTTTGACGGAGGATCCATAGCGGTAAAATTATGGGTAAACTAATGCGGTAAGGCGGTGGCGGTAAACTGATGCAGCAGCAGCGGTAAACTAAACTTGTAAACTTGGTTGGTTGGTTGGTTAGTGGAGGAGTGGGGGATCGACGTATACAAAGGATATATCTTGAAACACGAATTTCTTAACCAAAATCTTGGGTCGACTTATACACCAATTCGACTTGTACACCGAATTTTACGGTATATATATATATATATATATTTTCCCCGTCTAAAAGTAGGTCTAAGGTAGAGTGTAAACATTAACATTCGCCAGAATGAACAATTCGGGCGGAAAGCAAAGGCGGGCCTATATATGTACAATTCCTGAGAAAAGTTCATCTAAAAATTCGTGTAAGCATCTTTCCACGGTTGGTAGGGGTACCCAGAGCGCCCTAGCAGGGATCTCTCTCTCTCTCTCATATATATATATATTTCCCCGTTTAAAAGTAGGTCTAAGGTGGAATGTAAAGATTGACATTCGCCAGAATGAACAATTCGGGCGGAAAGCAAAGGCAAGCCTATATATGTACAATTCCGGAAAAAAGTTCATCTAAAAATTCGTGTAAGCATCTTTCCACGGTTGGTAGGGGTACCCAGAGCGCCCAAGCAGGGATCTCTCTCTCTCTCTCATAATCTTTGGTAACCTTTGGTTAGCTTCCGCCCGAATTGTTCATTCTGACGAAGGTCAAGCTTTCCACTTCACCTTAGACCTACAGTTTAACGTGGAATCCGAACCACGCCCCATCAGCAGCCCAGCGTCTTAACCACTAAGCCACCTAGGGTACCCATTTATCTACCAACCACTTTCTTCATTGTGTAGAAGGATGAACAGCTGGGTTTTGCTGCGCGCCGGCTGCCGTCGGGTCTCGAACCCGGGGCCGATGGATTCGTAGTCAGCGACGCTAACCACTACACCACCGAGGCGAATATATATATATATATATATATATACTGTATATATACCTAATTATATTAAACATCGTTCTGAAAATTGCGGAGTTTGGCGGAAGCGATAGATAATATTGATTTAAAATCCCAATAAATAAACTTCTTTCCGCAGGATTTTATTTCGAGATGATAAAGATTAAAACGTTATAAACACTAGCGTGTAGCGTCATTGGGCAAAGTCCAACGGATGAAGAGGCATATTTCAGGTTTTGTACAATTAACCTCCATAAATTAAAAAATGAAAACAAAATTTTTTTGTGACAAGTGCAACACCTTTTTCGCATGTGAAAATCGTGAAAATTGCTAGTTACCCATAACTTTTGGACATTTGCTTTCCTAGGGTTTGAGTTATCATTTGACCCCTTACAATGTACTTCTTTTCAGGAAAAATAGAAAAATTTATTTTTGGAATAAACATATACACTGTAGGTAGGTAGGTAGGTAGACTAGATAGTTTTATTTAGTAAATGATATATTAAAATCTTGTTTAGTTTTGAATGACGGCATAAAGTCATGGGATTTAAGTACTGCTCTAATGTAACCATCTCTTGAATCCTTTCCATACACTGCCCCAGACGCTTCAGTTACCATCCTAACACAGCGTTCTACACCTTGGGAGTGACATGGTATCCGGACAACAAGAGGCTCTTCAGTGATCTTATCGAGTTGTTCGACAGAGAACTGCTTCGTGAGTGGTGGTTCCATTGTGCACTCCTCCACTGGTGGAAGTAAATCTTTCAAATTCTGAGCACTTTGTTTGATCTTTGGTGGCCGAAATTCTCTGACTTGCTGTTGAGCAGGTTTGGGAGCTCGTCGAATGGTCTTGATTACATCGATGGCCAATTTCCGGTTTGCTTGATCTGCATCTGCAAGCATTGCCAGTAGAACATTTTCAGGGTGAGCCCAATATGCATTTCTTTGGATCACAGGCCATGTGACAGACTTGCTAGTTGGTGGCAGTAATCGTAGCAGCTTGATTTGCTCCAGGAAATGTTTTGGGCCATCTGTGCACCTTGGATGGCACTTGATGCTAAACCACATGGGTCCATAGTGGCACACGACAAACTGTGTGAGTGAATACAGTTCATCACTTGGCTGCGCCATCGCTACATATAGCCGACAAATTCTGCTGGCAGTTGTAACCCATCTTGCATGGGAGATTGGTCCAGGCTTCTCTCGTAGAAGATCTTCATTAATGACACCAGTCCTTATCGCTTTCATCATTCTGTAGAGGTAGGCTTGGTCACGACTCAATTCAGTAAGGTCAACATCCGGGAGAGTGTGGCCATCAGCAATACATTGAATTCCTCTAGAGGAAAGCGGAAAACTTTCACATGTGGCCAAAGCTTTGCCAATTGGTCCTTTCCATTGAGTTGCAGATTCTGTTGGGCCGATGAGTTCCTTGCACAAGTGGCGCAGTGGGAGTTCATTTAAATGCAGACTACAGATGAACCAGTGCAAAAGGCGACCCAGGCGGCACTCTAGCAGGTGTATTGCTCCACTTCTGTGCCCTGTGTTTGTGGCTGTGCCGTCGGCTCCCACTGCAATTATCTTGTCTGCAATACCCATTTCTTCAATCGCATTTTGAAGTCCATCCGCAATGACAGTGCCATTTCCTCGTTCCAGTGTCAGATGGCTTAGATCGAAGGTTCCAGGCTCTCGGACCAGCACATAGTGGTCCTCAACTTTCTTTGTGCTGTACCATTTGTTCCCCTTTTTCTCTTTGACAAGTGTCATGTTTTTCCGCCCATCAAAAAATAAAGCAGTGACTTCCACATCGTGGTAAGCTACTGCTTCCTTCAGATCCCTCCGTACCTTCTGCCGTGCTCTCCATACTTTGTGGTGGTCAATTACGTTTATCTGATCATCAGAACTAATGATGCCATAGTCAACCAATGTTGCAGTGCTGATAGCTGCAGCAGCCCTGTTCGATACACCATACCGGTCAGCTTCCAAAGCAACAGTGGGAATCGGTGTGATGTTCCTGTCCTCCTGGGCACTATCACCCATCCACTCATCACCAACACTTTCACCACTGGAGTCTGCTTCTGCTTGAGCTGATTCGACCACATCTGCAGAGGATGCTACCTCTTGCCGTTCCGTTTTTCTTCTATTCTCTTCTTCTTGTCTTTCTTGCATCCGATCCTCTCTTGACTTCCTTCTCTCCATCATCTGAGTCACATTCGTATCCACCCGACTGATCTGCATGATCCGCGTGGTTCTCTGGTCGATCAGAAAGGCATGCTCTCGTCGTGGAACTTTCATTTCTTTTTCACAGTGGCATGCAGACAGATCATCGCATTGGCAGACAGCTATGTCAAACAATTGACTCAGGCTTTCCTCGAACTTCTTGGTTTTTGTGGCCTGCTTGCCTTGCTTCGATGCTTGTGAGCCTTTTTCCATCAATAGGAGCAGCTTGGTCTTCACATTCTTGATTGGCTGTGATGGAATGTTAGCATGATTCCAAAGGTCAATGAGTGTTTGGCATACCTCCGGAAGAATCTCCCTGTTGCTGGTGTACTTGTTCTCCTTCAAGAAGAGGAAATGCCTTGCAACTTGTATACGGGTTGGAAGTTCAGACAGAGGAAGCTTTGATAGTGGAGAATCAAAGACAATGTGGCTGGCAGATTCCCGTGTTCTTTGCGTGCTCATTGTACCAGCAAAACTCAACAAGTATCACACAGGAACACTGAAACAAAAACACAAACGTATAAATAAAAAATATATATGATTATGAGTATATACTGTACTATATATATATATATATATATATATATATATATATATATATATATATATAAATAAGGCTTAGTTAATTGGTAAACAATAAATTTACCAATATATATATAAATATACTGCACACACATGTATTATGTATATAAATATCCATAGGTATATATATACCCTAAGACATATAACAAACTTATAAACAATGTAAAACACAACAAAACAAAGAAATATGTATAATGTATATATCACAAAACGCACCTTTCGTTAGCACCTTGGGGTTTTTGAACACCCGATCCACAGAAAAAACACTTGTTTCTCTCAAGCGAGCTAGTGTAGAACTAAGAAATTCTAGGGGATGACTGACTGAGAATAATTAGAAAGCTGCCAGAAGTACCATGTCAGTCAGTGTTGCCAACTGTAATTAACAAGAATTTTGTATTTTTTACATGCGAAAAAGGAGGTGTTCTGCTTGTTGCAGAAATTTTTTTATTTCTTTTCTGAAATCAGCAAGGTTGACTGTACAAAACCTGAAATGTGCCTCCAGATCGCTCATGACGCTACACACTAATAAACACCCTTCCATTTTGAACTTTCTCATATATATATATATATATATATATATATATATATATATATATATTTATTTATATATATATACACACACACATGTTGTTTAATTCTTTATTGCCGCTTCTCTGGTTTCCAAGATTCGAGATAAGGTACGCATTATTAAATTATACTACCCAGCGTCGGGTCAATCTTATTTCCATTCGCTCGAGATCGTGAACTTTGGTGTTTATTGAAACACTACATCACACGTCTTTTTTTTTAATTTATTTATTGTACCGAAAGCAAAGGTAGATACCATATTTTACGCCTCATAAGACGCTACAAGTGGTAAGACGCACCCTATATTTAGCAAAGAATATTTAGGAAAAAATATTTCGAAGATTTATCAGCCTGACAAAAAATATATTCCCATAACTTTATTAAAAGAACATTAAACAAAACAATAACATATGAGCCCTGAAGTGATTTTTGGAGATGTTTTTCAAGAAAAACGTAGCGTCTTTTGAGGCGTAAAATACGGTATGTACAAATCTCTCACTCTCGCTCTATATATTAATCAGCGAGCTGCCTTCATGGGTAATTAAATATCTTCCACTTTTATGTTTCAATGCACCATAAACCGTAGTTTAACGTTTCTCTCAAACATACGCGAATCGTGCCGAATATATCTCCAATATCACGAAAACCCTTCCTTTCGCGACAAACGAGGTTGTACAGGCGAGCTGCTACTACCACGGTAAATGGGTAATAGGTCTTAACAAACTTGATACACAGAGGCTTTTTATTTATACACATGCCATAAAAACTTTACAACCAGGAGGTTCCTCTGCCAATTCATGGGTAATTAGCTTAAAAATATCTTCCAGGTTCTGTCGAAATATATTTGAGAGCGGAAAAATACGTTTTACCGAGAACGACGTAGACATCTTGTGAAAATAATATTTATGATTTGCTACAGAGATTACTAATTAATACAAAAAGTACACACACACACGCACACACACACACACACACACACACACACACATCAATTATATAAACAGAAGCAACTCCCGCTAACGTTTAAAAGGAAGAACAGTTTACACGGGGAGTGCCATCACCGGCTCTCGATCCCTGGTGGAGAGCAACTCGCTCATCCATCAAACCATGTCTAGAGATGAGCCCCTATCATATTAAATCTTACTGTTGAAGCCGAATTCCGAATATATCTTTCAGTGGCACTAAAACCCTTCATTTTCTCGTATTCGAAGATATACAGGTGAGGTTTTAATACCCCAGGTTTGGGCGGGATGTAGACCTTCACGAGGGGAAATACCCACGATGCCTTGCTCTGCTTCTCCTTGCATTCGTTCTTTGATTTTAAATCACAATAAAAATATAAATATTCTATGAGATTAATATTTATTTTTTCACTCTATTAGCAACACTATAAACGGAAGAAACGATCTGCCTTAAAAATCTAAAAAATAACTTCTTAACAATCCATTCTTTCAATTAAAATATACATCTATGACACACACACACACACACACACACACACACACACCTTTTCAAATGTTCAGACTCTATTGCTTAAGGTTCAAATTTGATTGTCAAACACAGATATTTTTATCCAATTCGTCAGTCTGTTTAAAAGACGCTCAGCTGATATAACTAGTTGACGTTCACAACCAAAAACTAAATAAAACTTCGTTACGTCATTCTGTTATCTAGTCGATTGTACACGGTTTTACCAAATTAATAAATACATCGCCAGAAACATAGGCACATAAGCGTTTTGTATTTTATCAGCGCTGAAATCGAGATTTGAATTAGCTGCTAGTCATGCTTTTCTATTTAACATTTTCTTTACGAACTACCGTTCTCTGAAGCCATCAATTAAGGAGTAGCTAATAAAATTAATTTTTAATAATTTCATGACTTCATAATTTTCATTCATTCCTTTTTATTGACGAATTGTATTTAATGCGTCTTACGGTTAAAAGTCTGTTGTAACAAGCAGATTTTGTGGTTGAAAGATATCAGAGGGTTATAATAACTAATAAACTTCTTTCGCTGGAATTTTATTGTTTCGGACGAAGATATCATAAAGCTTCACATGCTCAATCGGGCAGTCATTCATTGATTAGAGCGCGCACAGATTTTACAGATTGCACTGAGTAATTCTGCTATTTGTACATCGGGTACAAGCTTAGTTACCAGAATGCGCTATGCAGTGATAGAGTTCTTTTATTTGATCGTTTTGCGGAGATTAATTCGAATTATTGCAAACTGCTAAAATATTTTCCACAGTAATGGCTAGAAGGTATATATATATATATATATATATATATATATATATATATATATATATGTGTGTGTGTGTATATACATATACACACCGAGATAAGCCACAAGATTAGGTACCATACTGAGCTTTTTAATTTAATTTGTATATGTTTAATGGAAAAGCGATGCTCTCGGGCGAAGGAAACCGCACTCAACTGCAAGTCCGTGCAAATGGTTCGCGAAATTGATTAAAAACTGTAAATATGAATTAGCTAAACCTATATACTGTATATGGAGAAGAGCCCGCTTTCCCAAACAAACATAACACTTAGAATATTCATTATGGCTTTGCAGGACACAACCAGTAAACACGACAGCTACCAAAAAAGTTGCCAAAAACTCCCAGTACTCATTTACAAAGCAATTTAAGCGTAGAGACTGAACAGCGTTTCATAATGGTTGGGTGTTTTTCAAAAGGTGAAGAGGACGGGGTTAAGTCGGTACCTTTAGCTTGAATGGATGTAAAAATTGTATTCCAATACTGATAAAGTTGGCAATTCCTTTCATATATATATATATATATATGTAGAGAGGAGGGGCGACAAGTTTGACCTTCGCGAAATGAGAAATCATCGCGCGGAACCTTTGTAAGGTAAGGTATATATATATACTGTAGCAGTAAGGATATAAAAATGGAAATTTTATGTGAAAGGCACCTGATGAGGGGATGTGCGCACAAGTGCCCATAGACCATCCATCATTACACACATTCAATGATTTACTTTTCATATTTCTTTATTTTCTCCAATAACATAGGCCGATTAACATTTATGAAGCATTAATTACTTTAAACATTATCTTACAGAATGTCGTCCACTAGTTCATTTATTAGCTATGATTAAACTCAGTCCCACACTTTTTCACACACACACACATATATATATAACGACTGTCATGCTTTTCAACCCACCGTAGACCTACAGTTTAGTCGATATAAACGGAAGACATGGTTTGTCTTACAAATCTAAAAATAACTTTAATAGCTCATGTTTTCAAAATAAATAAAACTCGACAAGACATTCTTATAGTAAAAGGCATTTCTATAACTGGCAGTTCTATAACTGCTGTTAATATATGCGAAGTAATTTTGATAAGAAAACAACGGGTTAAATGCAGTTTTATTAACAAAAATAGTCATTATGAATGGAATTTATACAGGTTAAATAAACTATTTAATCATTTAACAAATAAAAACGGCCGTGGTATGCAGTTATAATCCTCAGAAGTCGTTCATGAATATGTCCGGCTAGGGCGCGTCATCAAAGGGGTCTGTGGAGACACTTGAGCTTGCCTGCTCATACCCCGATTCGACGCACCTATGCAGTTCGAATATCTGATGCCCAGGGTTTGCAGGAACGCTTATATCACATATGTGATGTACCATGAAGTTTGGGGAGGACGGGGCTCCTCCTCAACAACCCATGGATTGGAGCTCTCTGTAGACAGACTAATAGTAATGTCTATGGAGGGGCTGGGGGTGTAGGGGACAGACTTACATCAGTCCATGAAACATACAGCAGCCACGAGCGCTCCATAGATAATGTCGGTAGACCCTCCATACTGCTCGTATCGAGATACTCCATACTGAAAACGGTGAATGGTAAGAACAGCCTAATGGTACATTAATAAAAATAATAGCGGGATTAGCAATAATGACTGTGACAGACTAGCTAAGCATAGGCATGCAGTTTACATGATAAGAGTGAATTATATATATTTACCGCCTTCTTTTTCAATGAACAGGGCTACCAGACGGAGAGTCCACAGGCTCAATATCAAATACAGGTTCTGGGGCATCGTGGTCGTTAATCGGGGACGAAGCGCGAGGTGTTGTGTCCAGCCAACCGGCTAACGATGGGCCAGATCTGCAGTAGACAGACAAAGGATGTAAAAGCCCTGATAAAGCCGTTATTTTCCCCAAGCTAGCTGTGTGAAAGAACGGATCGTTCATAACATGAATGAGTCCTATGCAATTACCTTATTCTTTTTCTATTAGTAGCCTCTGTTGACGCTTCGGGTGCAGCAATGACAAGCGGCTCCGTCACAGTATGGTTACTAGCAGGAGACGAAGTGTGAGACCATGTTGGCAGTCGCTCGGCTGAAGAAGGACCAGATCTGCAATGGGCGGAGAAAGGATGTAAAAACCCGATGAATCCGCTATTTCCCCAATCTAACTGCGTGTGCACCCAGATCCCTCATAACACGATGAGAACTACACAATTACCTCACTCTTTTTCTAGTAGTATCCTCTGTAGACGCCTCGGCCGATGTAGCGGTAGGTGGCCCCGTTACAGTATAACTACTAGTCGGAGACGAAGTGTGAGACCCTGTGATCTGTCGACCGGTTGATGAAGGGCCAGATCTGAAATCGACAATCAAAATCGGTAAACAATAACAATATTAGCGATGATAATAGCAAAGATATTCATAAACATACCCTCAGTGAGAATTGGTATGCATAATACAGATACCTACACATTTTTCAAAGTTATCACACACATACACACACACACACACACACACATACCTCGCACGATTCCTTCTAAGTTGCCGTGGCAAAGACGTAATTACGCTACCGCCATCATCTGTCGCGCCGTGGTCCGTATGCAGGCCGTTGGTACTAATATCTGCCACATACCCGCCATAGCTATCGTTGCTGGATAAACTAAAATAAAAACGGAAAATTAATAATGTACAGCCGATTAGTCCTTTCACACTCATGCACACACACACACACACACACACACACACACACACGTGTATATGATATATATATATATATATATATATATATATATATATATATATATTAGCACAGGTAATAAACTGTGGCATGTTATGTACAAACTAATTTAAATTCTGGTGTCACTTCCAACTATACCAATTGTGTACGGAATAAGAAGATATAAGACAGTTAGCAGTTACGCAAACTAGAGGGCTCGTGTTAACGTTTTAAAAAATTTGTTTTTTACGTCTATACAAACTTGTGCCTAAAAAACAATCAAAATGTATACATCTACTAAAATCCCATTAGAACAATATGAATAATCCTCACAAGCTGTCTAACCTGATGAACATCACAAATGTTTACATTTGTCTATAAACCCCAACGTTATGGTGATAGGGCGTATAAGGTGCCGGTGACGCTTGTCAGTTTCGTGCTCCTTCTCCCTAACAAAATTAACAGTGCTCAAAGTCAGTGAACCATTGTGTTACTTCTCCACTAAAGTTTGTTAATGTGCCAAGATTATGCAGTTACATTCTCATCAGATAAACTACAATATTTAACTAGTAATATTACATAAAATATATCTTTCAAAATTTTGTGGCGACATCCGGCACTGCTTTTATAGTCCTACGGCAAGCAGTGACCTTGAAGTAACGGATACACAAGAACCCGAACGAGCGAGACCTTTAAACGTACGAACGAGCGAACGAACGAGTGAAAATTATACCCATAAATTGCTCAAAATGGCATCCAAAGGTTAGGTGAATGCCCTGAAATCAGAAACCAAGGCTCTAGCAAATAAGTATAATTCCCTCTTTGACTTAGTCCCCAAAAGAAACAGTGTAATCAAAGACCTTGAGGCTGTAATAAAAGTTGTACAACATAACGTATTGTTAAAGAGGAACAATGCAAAGCTGAAATATAGAAATATAGAGCTCGAAAAGAGCATTCAGTATGCACACGACGAGATAAAGGATCTTAACTCTAGTCTAAACTTATTTACTAAAAATAATCGTAGCATGGAGCCGATAAAAAACGCGCACGATTCAATTAGGAATAAATTAAACAGCCTAGACCAGGGCTTCTCAAACTTTTTTCACTTGCGACCCCTTTGGATCAGACAAATTTTTTCGCGACCCTTCACTCAATGTCATAAAAGCAATAGGTACTAACACTCTATATTTATGAAAAAAATAATATTTTCAAATGTTTCTGCGACCCCCAGTAATATATACGCGATGACGCGACCCCTAGTTTGAGAAGCGTGGGCCTAGACGATAATTCACGTGCCAATAACTTAATCATAATGTGTGTTTCTGAAATGAATAGAGAAACAAACGGTGAAACGAGGAAAAAGGTGGAAGACGTTATAAAAGATAGACTGAATTTGGGGAATATTAAGATCAAAAGTGCTTTTAGATTAAAAAACAAATTCCACCAAAAAAAGCAAATTCTAGAGTTAAGGACACACCCGAATCTAAGACGCCCACTTCAGCTATAAAAGTAATATGTGAGGATGAGGCCTACAGAGATTTAATACTAAAACAAGAAGAAAGCTGGAAGGATTAAAAATCTTTGTCAACGACGATGTATGTGAGTAAACACATAAAATTCGTAAAGAAAAGCTCCCTAAGCTCATAGAAGCGAGGAGACTCGGGAAAGTAGCCTACTTCCTTGGAGCGAAGTTAATTATTAAAGAAAAAGAGACTCCTACGCTTAACATCCACTAATATTGTTTAATATTGTAATACATGATTTAACTATTAATAATACTTCTTTACTTATTTATTTGGTTAATATTCGTTTTTTGACCCAGTCACACCCAGCTATAACAGCAATATATATTGAATAACCAATCAAAACTGAATAAGAAAAAATATATATTATCTTGTGCAAATTTGTATAAAATGTACTTTTTAAAAAAAATATTTTCTACTTTCTAATATGTATGTATATAAATTTAGGTGGGTTTGTTTATTTTGGCTACCTTTTTTGGACTTTTTTGGAGATTTTTCTTGGCTTTTTTTGGCTACTTGGCTTTTTTTGGCTACTTTTTCTTGCTTTTGCCTACTTCTTTTTTGTTAGTGTGGTGATTTTCGTTCTACTGTTATGACGTGTCAATCTTGTGAACTTGATTTTGAAGACCTAATCCGCCTTGTTGGCCTCGATGAAGATAAAAGTTTAGATGTTTTTCCCAATCACGGCATAATTCCGACATCCGTGATTTGCCCTAAATGTAATACTGCCTGTATTTTAAGACAAGACTCGAAGGTGTTTAGGTGCCGTAAAAAAAATCCAAAAAATAAGCGTGAGTGTGGATTTACTGCTTCTATCTTTAAGGGCACATGGCGTCCTCATTACCGGAAATATTTCGCACGATACTTGTTCCTGGCAGAACATCCTGACGATTCTACAGTTCTGCATCACTTCCTTACTGCAATTGCAGAACTATATCCTCCAAAATAAGGTGACTGGTTAGGTTAGGTTAGGTTAGGTTGTGTTTAGCACGAATGCAAACTTTTCTGGTCGATTTTGAGGTGTTTTGCACGAATCTGCCATCCGTTTCCTGTGCAAATGCGTAGTTTTCGAGATGACGATATCTCGAAAACTACGCATTTGCACAGGAAACGGATGGCAGATTCGTGCGGAGCACCTCCAAATTGACCAGAAACGTTTGCTCTCATTATAAAAAGAGACTGGGTCAAAAAACGAATAATTACCATTTATTTATTTATTAATTAATAACAGCTAGCTGCTTACTTTTAATAAGAACCCCGTAAAGCCTAAAGCTTAAGGGACAAATTAAAATAAATAGTCGAGCTTCACAATTATTTATGTCATTGTAATTTGAAAAATGTTTTTATTTTATTATTATTAATAAAGGTTAATCTATTCTATTCTATGGACGTTATAGTAACAGTAAACAACTATTATTTGTAGCAGTATTTTACCAATTTTTAAAAACAATAAAATACAGCTTACAGTATGAAATTAAAAGAAATTAACCGTACAAATAAAAATTGCATAACATACCTCTCATTATGTCAACAGATGAGATGCTTCATCATATCAAGATCTTTTCAAAGATGAATTTGGTGTGATAGAACTGACCCATTAAACTGCGCTGTCACATCTCGCATATATATATATATATATTATATATATATATATATATATATATATATATACACACGCACAGTACCTACACGATGCTACACAAACTTGCTGGCTATTTCAGGGTTCCTGAGGGACCATCAATCGAAAATGTATGAATGCACTGTGCTTTCTCACTCATGAAACACGTCAGGACACACGTCACGTCACACACACACGCACACACCAATTATATATATGTGTATATATACGGGACATTATTGGTGGTTAAACATTTTATTTTGGCATAAATCATGTTTTAGTCAATTATCACGCGTTACATACACATTCTGTTTATGTAAACGTGCGAGGGAAATCATGAAATCTTATAATTGGGTAAAACTTACTCCTTTGAGCACTACATATGTGCGGCTCACTGCATTGTGATCTGGTAGGCTTACAATAGTGCCCTGAGGGGAAATTTGAAACTTATAAAATTCTTGTAAGGACGTCTGGTGAATTGCTTGTGTAAAGGATCTAGCCAGATAAGAACCATTAGCAGAGTGCATTAGTGCTGCCTATTAAAAACGCTCTCAATTCTGCTGGGTGAGTATTCTTTTGTTGGTATAGCAATAATGTATGTAAAATATTTCTATGCGTAAATTAATGTTTATAAGCACTGATAACAATTTATCTGCTGCAAAAGTTTATCACCATTCAAATATACATACCTCTGTAATTATACAGACTAAGCTCTAAAACGCGAGTGAGTATTCATTAAGTTTAAGAACCGTATTTTTACTCCTTAAATTAGAGATTATGCTATTACACTTGTGGTAATTTAATCATATACCGTTATATATACATTGCGCATGTTTTAAGTTAAGTCCCTTTTAATTAGAGGTTAAACTAATACACTTGCAGCATTTAATCATATAACAAGATAAGTCCCTCTTTTCTCTCTTAATTAGAGGTTAAACTATTACGCATGTGATAATTAATCACGGCCTAATATATATATACACATTGTGAATGTTTTAAGATAAGACCCTTTTAATTGAGGTTAAACTATTACGCGTGTCACAGTTTAACCACGGCCTAATATATATATATATAATATATTATATATATATATATATATATATATATATATATATATATATATATATATTGTGCTTATTTTAAGATAAGGCCCTTTTAATTGAGGTTAAACTATTACGCGTGTGACAGTTTAACCACGGTCTACTGTAATATATACACATTGTGCTTGTTTTAAGATAATGCCCTTTATTTTCTTATATAATCATATGCTACACAGTTATAAACTCGTGAACACCAATCTGGATAACGATATAGGCTGTATGAGTTTACTCATTATTTGTGTTGCAGATATGCTCGAACGTTACAGCACAGAGACTGTGGACCCCACACCTAGGTAATAATCTTACATTATTTATACGTGTACAGTTTAGTACTAGCTCACGCAAATTATACAACTCTCTCAAATATTTCAGCACGGCCAACATTCGTTTTCCAGAGAATTCAATATCGCTGACAGTTACTCATTTGTTTCGTACAGCGAAACTCTTATCGGGGATCGAAAAAGACTTTGACACCCTATTACAGTAAGTCTCACCTGGGTCATATTGCTAAACTGTCCCAGTTTATGCACGCACAATTAGCTAATAACGAGTACAGGTACATTAACATATCTAATACGGTATCTTGCTCATGGCATATTTCGTTTCCAGCAAATATATCATGCCGTCCATCCCAGAACAGGGCTTTCCTGATGAGCACACGAGCACCTGTATTTGAGCGACACAGAAGAGAAATAAGAATGTGAGAAGGGCCCAGCAAGGAACTCAGCCGCCAAGTTCACCGACGCTCACAACGACTACGAGATTGAATTTAGGCCTTATGACTTGGCCCTATTTCAGGCGACTGCTGACGATGAATACTCGAAGGTGCCACTGCGTGTCTCGTCTTGCAAATCTTTTAACCGCTCGATCGCAACTTCTCAGGGGTTCTTCAGTGATGACCACAGTTACTACAAGATCGGGTTTACGCCCTATGACTTGGCCCTATTTCAGGCGACTGCAGACGCTGAATATGTAAAGCGGCCCATGCGTGCCTCGTCTTGCAAATCTTTTAACCGTTTGCTCGCACTTCTCAGGGGTTCTTCAATGATGATTACAGTTACTACGAGATCGAATTTACGCCCTATGACTTGGCTCTATTTCAGGCGACTGCAGACGCTGAATATGCAAAGCGGCCCATACGTGCCTCGTCTTGCAAATCTCTGGGCAGACCGCGAACATTTTCTGAGACTCTATTAACTGATTCACAGTCATCGCGAGATGGTACAGCCGCAGAATCGGCCCACTCGTCTCCTCAGGTATCTGCGCGTCAACGAGCAACCGTTTCTGATGACAGACCGATTCATACGGTACACAACACGTGAGTAGAATCTCTCGCGGTAATAGCATTAGAGATAGATAAATACACTACGTGGATTGATATTAGTCTGTAGCTTTGTAATGACGAAATAATGTGAACGTTGCACCCGTATAAAAGGTAGGAAAATACTATATCTCGTGCTCCCGCTGAGAAGTAACGCCTAAATTTTGAACGGGTATGGTTTTACAGTCAAGGAATATATCTGCACACATTTATATATGCATATTTGTATACCCGTTGTACAGCACGCCCCCCTTAATTTGCCTAACCACAAGTGATGACGACAGTTCAGACGAATTTGATTTTCCCACCCCGAGAAGAAAAAGAAGGAGAACGGTTGGAATGTGAGCTCTCAAGGATTTGTTACTTATATATATATATATATAATTGAGCGTGTGTAGTCTTGAATGTATATATATTAGTGCACTCTTTCCCCGCAGCGTGTATACTGACGAGGAGTCACCTCCCAGATCTCTAGAACGTGTTCCTATCCCAAACCTTTCCGAGGATTATTGGCATGTTGTTACAACTGTATAGCACGGTCGTTTTTATTTGTTAAATGATTAAATAGTTTATTTAACCTGTATAAATTCCGTTCATAATCACACTATTTTTGTTAATAAAACTGCATTTAACCCGTTGTTTTTTCTTATCAAAATTACTTCGCATATATTAACAGCAGTTATAGAACTTGCCATAAAACATTATGTATTGAATGCCTTTTACTATAAGAAAGTCTTGTCGAGTTTTATTTATTTTGAGAACATGAGCTATTAAAGTTATTTTTCGATTTGTAAGACAAACCATGTCCTCCGTTTATATCGACTAAACTGTAGGTCTACGGTGGGTTGAAAAGCATGACAGTCGTTTTATATATATATGTGTGTGTGTGCAAAAGTGTGGGACTGATTTTAATCATAGCTAATAAATGAACTAGTGGACGAAATTCTGTAAGATAATTTTTAAAGTAATTAATGCTTCATAAATGTTAATCGGCCTATGTTATTGGGGAAAATAAAGAAATATGAAAAGTAAATCAATGAATGTGTGTAATGATGGATGGTCTATGGGTACTTGTGCGCACATCCCCTCATCAGGTGCCTTTCACATAAAATTCCCGTTTTTATATCCTTACTGCTACAGTATATATATATATATATATATATATATATATATATATATATATGAAAGGAATTACGAACTTTATCAGTATTGGAATACAGTTTTTACATCCATTCAAGCTAAAGGTACCGACTTAACCCCGTCCTCTTCACCTTTTGAAAAACACTCAGCCATTATGAAACGCTGTTCAGTCTCTACGCTTAAATTGCTTTGTAAATGAGTACTGGGAGTTTTTGGCAACTTCTTTGGTAGCTGTCTGTTTACTGGTTGTGTCCTGCAAAGCCATAATGAATATTCTGAGTGTTATATTTGTTTGGGAAAGCGGGCTCTTCTCCATATACAGTATATAGGTTTAGCTAATTCATATTTACAGTTTTTAATCAATTTCGCGAACCATTTGCACGGACTTGCGGTTGAGTGCGGTTTCCTTCGCCCGAGAGCATCGCTTTTCCATTAAACATATACAAATTAAATTAAAAAGCTCAGTATGGTACCTAATCTTGTGGCTTATCTTGGTGTATATATATACACACACACACACACACACATATATATATGGGAATGAACTCAGAATGGTTCCCTGAGTTTTTTATGATACAAACAGACCGTGCATGGAACAAGGAACTCTTCTGGAATAATTAAATCCACTATAGTCCGAATAAGTAATGGTAAATGACAAATACCATAGTTTTTCTTTTTCATGATGCAAAGAGGTCCCATAAATATAGCTTCCCTCACCAGCTATCTGCAAAGCCGACAGGATCCAGCTTTGGGACATGGATCTAGGGTTTAAAGCAGCCTAGCCCCACTACATTTAGAACCTCAATATAAGTAAAAGACTCGTTGCATTCACGTCGGATTGAATAAATCAAAGAAAAAGGGGTAACTATTATATTTTTAGCCAAAACCATGTTATGTGCCTTGAAAAGTGGACGCTCAATTCTGTGCCAGTTGAGGTTTAAGTTTTGGTTTTGGCTAAAAATATAATAGTTACCCCTTTTTCTTTGATTTATTCAATCCGACGTGAATGCAACGAGTCTTTTACTTATATTGAGGTTCTAAATGTAGTGGGGCTAGGCTGCTTTAAACCCTAGATCCATGTCCCAAAGCTGGATCCTGTCTGCTTTGCAGATAGCTGGTGAGGGAAGCTATATTTATGGACCTCTTTGCGAGAGACCCGTTGCCCACGTCGGGCTTGCATCATGAAAAAGAAAAACACTGGTATTTGTCATTTACCATTACTTATTCGGACTATAGTGGATTTAATTATCCCAGAAGAGTTCCTTGTTCCATGCACGGTCTGTGTGTATCTATATATATATATATATATATATATATATATATATATATATATATATATATATATATACTATATCTAGCCATTACTGTGGAAAATATTTTAGCAGTTTGCAATAATTCGAATTAATCTTCGCAAAACGATCAAATAAAAGAACTATATCACTGCATAGCGCATTCTGGTAACTAAGCCTGTACCCGATCTACAAATAGCAGAATTACTCAGTGCAATCTGAAAAATCTGTGTGCGCTCTAATCAATGAATGACTGCCCGATTGAGCATGTGAAGCTTTATGATATCTACGTCCGAAACAATAAAATTCCAGCGAAAGAAGTTTATTAGTTATTATAACCCTCTGATATCTTTCAACCACAAAATCTGCTTGTTACAACAGACTTTTAACCGTAAGACGCATTAAATACATTTCGTCAATAAAAATGAATGAACGAAAATTATGAAGCCATGAAATTATTAAAAATTAATTTTATTAGCTACTCCTTAAATAGAGTGGATTTTCAATAGGTAGAGTTTGGAAATGGAACGGTTGAGGTTTCCGTTTGCTGTTTTGAGGACGACGGATCGAACATATCCATCTGGTCCTACTCTTTTTTTTATGCAAGGAGGGACCAAGGGTGAATGCCCGCAACCTCCCCCCCACCCCGCCATAGAGAAAGAAGAGAGCCAAAATTTAGGTCCAGGATTTTCGAGATGCCTAGACACTGCGTTTGAAAGATTGAAGATCATAGACGGGGGAAAAAATGGAGTGATGAAGAGTGTACCAGAGTTGATGCGTTGAGTAGGTGAAAGATTGTAAGTACCGATTAACCCTTGCTTTAGAGTTGGACAGAAAAAGAATGAGAATGTGTCGAAAGTCGGGTACTGCGTACTCTCTTTAAAGGAGGAGGCATGCAGTTAGAAAGTTCAGAAAAGTAGTGTTTGTTATAATAGCGATAGTAAAAAGAAAGTGAGACAACATTGTGACGAAGAGAGGGAGATTGAAGATAGTCAGTAATAGGCGGGAAATTGATGAGAAGAAAAGCTTTTGATTCCTCGTGGTCAAGTAGATCCGTGTGAGTAGTATGACCTCAAATTGGACGAGTGGAAATCAATTGCAATATTGATCAAATGTTGCAAAGGGGAGGAGGGTTGGTACCCATGGGGGGGAGGGGTTGGCACCCGTGGGGAGAGGTGGTTTAGCTCCCAAGCTGCATGAAGGGGGGAGAGGGAGTTGAAGGGAGGTCTGGGAGAGTGACCTCCCCCCAAAAGGGGTACCCTAACCTGACCTAGGAAGGTAACCTAAGAGAGAGAAGAAAGGAGATCTTTTCGCTGGCATGTCTCGTCGTATACTGACGCTCTTGACCTCCTCAATTGGCTTAGAAGTCTTAATCAGCCAGTTGGCTTATTTAGAAGGCCCTATATATATATATATCAGGGGCGACGCCAGACTTTTCACATAGGTCAGGCACAAGCATTATGGGCTTGATATGACTTCGATAGAATTCATATTAATGAATATGTAAATTTTGTTTTTTAAATAATTTTGCTTTTGTTTTCAAAAATTACTTAAAGACTACTAAATCAATAAATTGTTTAATAATTATAATAACTTACTTGTATTTTATTATGTCCTTAGAGAATGTCTTCATCATATTTAATCTACCATGAGTCATTTATACATAAACTCCAACCTCCTCGGTTTCAATGCAAATTCTTCGATGACCTTGTCATGTAGAATCTTTTTCCTCTCCAGGGAAACCACAATTTCTTTCTCTAGTGCAATTCTTGCTAAACATACTAGTCTTTCCTGACCAGTTCTGTTCCTTAGATACGTCTTAATTCGATTTAATGTTGAAAAACTTCTCTCTGTGGATGCACTGCTCACTGGTATAGTTAAAATCAATCTAAACAGTTTTGCAGATTCACTAAAAGCTTTTTCTAAATCTAAGTCAATGCATAATTTTAGCAGTTCTTTGACATTTTTGCAGGCAGTAAAATCAGGATCTTTATAAATGTACTTCAATGTAAATGGGTATCTAAGGTCGAGTAAAAAAAGAAAAAAACTCACACACACCCACAAAAAGCACAAAAGAAAAAAATTCAAATGCATTGAAACGAATACGACACGGTCCCTGAGGTAAATGACAATGAGGAAAGCCGTGCGAAATTCATAGTTGCCACATATCTCTATTTTCACTCAAACAGCTTTCTGAAGATGAGATTTGGCATCCAGCGTAATGTTAGGCATTTAGAAATATGCCTGACTTGTAAAATGAAAAACTCGCTTTTCTCTTCTTTGAAAAAATAGATTGACAAAATTATATACTTATTTGATTGTTTCGACAGATGCTATACTAATGTTGATTTTAAATTACATTAAATTTCGTAAAAGTTTCATTTTTTCATAAATGTGATGCAAGGCATCGGAAATGATGCCTGACCTGGCTTTGTGGCTTAATGCGCTCGGTCGCTCAGGCGTCATAAAACAAGTCTGACTTTACCCAAAGAAGCGGCGCATGAAGAGAAGGAAAAAATGCGGCATTCTAAAATTTATATTGCTCTAATAGTGACCATAATAAATAGATCTTTGAAATACACAAATTTAAATTTTACGTGATGACCAGGAAATTAAATTTATTTTTCTTTTAAAGTTAAGTCAGGCTGAGCCTGACCTGCCTGACCCCGCCGTCGCCTCTGATATATATATATATATATATATATATATATATATATGTTAAACACAGACCGTGCATGGAACAAGGAACTCTTCTCGGAATTTACATCCACTATAGTTCGAATAAGTAAGATAAATGATAAATACACGACTTAACCTAATCACTTGTCAAAGGCATACAGTTAACCTAACTGGGTATACAGTTGACCTAACCGAGCCTTCAATGGCGGACATCGGAATAACATTGAAGGCCCGTTTAGTATTTGAAAACCTCTATATTGAAAATTTCATAAAAATCTGACCATAAATAAAGAAATTACACAGGGAGTGCTTTTGCTTTAGATGCGCCAATATTACGACTTAACCAAACCAAGCGTGTATATATATACACATACTGACGATTGGTTAGGTTTAGTTGTAACATTTTCGTTAGTTTTAACGTTTTATTTGATTAGGTATACGCGGACAAAGTTGGGGGACGCAAACTATACTTGGATAATGTAGGGGAACGTAAACTACAACTAGGATGTTGTTTGTATTTGTAATTAGTATAACAAAGCGAAATAGGTACCTAATGTAAATTGAAATAAATAATATTTATTTGTGTTGTTGTTTCCCTTCCAGTTTGCAGGAAATCCTTACGTAATAGAAAAAAATGGACACCGTATTCGAGTTGTTTTCTTACTAATAACTGATTTTATATAGTTCAAAGTTCTCATTCGCAGGCCTTTGTTATTAGTGTGAAATTTTATTTATGCAAACGAAAATTTTTTAATTTTTTTTCGATTTTTATGAAATGATACAAAATATCTAATGTGTAGAATTTGTCATTGAAATGTTTCCTTGTCTGTTGTAACTTTGAAATTGTTAACGTTGAAAAAAAAATGAAAAATAAATAAATTTGTTGAATAAATAAATAAATTTGTTAAAAGAAAATAAATTAAATAAATATCTTTTCTAAGTGAAAACTTACTTTCAAGGGGGTGATGCGAGTGTCGTTTATTGGTATTTTTTAAAATTCTTATTAGACATTATTAAATTCTTATAAACAAAACATTAAATAAAGATAATAATGTTTTGTTTGAAATTAAAAATATAAAATACTAAATGGCAACACCGAAATATGCCGAAGCTGGAGGCTGAGTGAAATGCCCAATTTTGGCAATTCAGTCTTCGGACGGGTGTCCTCGTTTGGTGTTTTAAATATTTTAAAATCGCTCTTACATATTAATATCATTGTGTCTCTTTCCGCGATTAAAGGGTAACGATGGATCCACTGTTCCCCCGTTTGTTCAATTGTTTCAGCATAAATAGAAAGTCAGTAAGTAGAAAAAATAGTGTAATTTGTCCCTGGTTCCTTTCATTGTTCAAAATTTTTATGGCGTCCGTATAAAGACAGAGAAAACGAGTGATAATAGTAAGAAAAGGAAAATAATGAAAAGAAGCGAAGAGTAGAAGTAAAGACCGGGGTTTTAAAAATCACTACACCACCGGGGTCCCGGTGGTCGCTAAAGTTCATACTAGTTTTATTTTTAATTTCTTTTTATTTTCTTTAATCAGAACTGTCCCCCACTCCCACATTACCCTGAACCCTTCTCTCTTATGACTATCCTTCTTATCTTACACCACTCCCATTTATCAAACTCATTGTTTACACAGCTGTGATTAAAAAATTATTTTTCCTCTTTCCCCCTCTTTTTCTCTTTTCTTTCTCCCCCATTCCCCCACTACCCCTCACTGCCTCCCGTCATTATCCCAACCCCTCATCCCCTCTTACGTTTTGCACGTATACTACTTCCTGAACTAAGACGATTAAATCTTTCGGATAACACCTTCCATCAACAAGACGGTGATTTATGCCACTATGCTTTGAATGTGCAACAGTTCTTCAATGAAGTCTTCCCAGCCAAATGGATCGGTAGAAGTGGACCAATTGCTTGGTCACGTGGTTCACCTGACCTGTCCCAATTGGACTACTTCTCATGGGGCCATATGGTTAAAAGTGTTGTTTACTCATCAAAATCACATTCTTCGGCTGAACTTCAGTTGTAGATCCATTTTCCCACTTTACCTGTGTAATAAATGAAAGTATTGTGATTGTAAATTAATACAATTTGAAGTGATTATTAATTAGAAATTTGGGTACTTTCCTTTTATCCCGGACCCCAGACTTTTTGTCAGATTCGGACGCCACTTGCCAGATTGCCAAATTTCACTGCCAATTTCTTTTTTTAACTGTTAAGTAACTAACGTAACCTAACCTAACCCCTGGTTAGGTTAGGTTAGGTTTGGTTAGTTACTTAACATTTAAAAAAAATTGGCAGTGAAATTTGGCAATCTGGCAAGTGGCGTCCGAATCTGGCAAAAAGTCTGGGATCCGGGATAATAGGAAAGTACCGAAATTTGTTTTATATGAACTGTGAGAGGGAAAGAAGTTAGTTTTAAAATCCTAGTTGGTATGTCCAGAGAGCAGTCAGTTTTAAAATTTACAGATGACAACCCTGCGACTCATTTTCAAATACAGGGTGTCCATAAAGTCTCGCATCAAAGGAAAATTTTATTTATTTGTTCGAAATGATCCCCACCAATTTCAAAACAGTTGTAAACAAAAAAGCAGGTTTCTTTGAATGTTCCTCAACATATTTGTCCTGATGGAGACATAAATAAATAGACATTGCTTATGTGCCTATGATGCATGAATTTATGGACACCCTGTAGATTTTCGCTGACTTTTGTGATCGCGAGACGCAGTGTGTTTTGTAGTGCCTTTTAAAGTAAATTCTGTTAATTATAGTTGAATTAGGCTAACTTAACCTCTCTCTCTTTCAATGTTATATTCATCTTAATTCACCCCACCTTTAATCACCATGTTTCAAAAACTTAACTGAATAAAATCATAGGTTAATTCCTAGTTTGGAGGCGTCCTCTTCATACGCAACCCATATATATAAATATTATATCATTGGATAGGCAATAGTTTATTTATGAATAGTGCAGGGTGGAAATTTTATAATTTTGTGTATTTTATAAATGAAAGAATATAATTATTTTAAGATATATTTTTGATACCCATCGTCCGTATCAGGAGCAAATTTAAGCTTTTAGGTTTCCGTTTCCAACATATCAGTAATGTAACATTGTTTTCTGGACCACGAAGAACTTTTCCATCATTTTCTTATTGCCGCTGCATCTCTGTATAATCCAGGATATTAATAGCACGTAAGGGGTTCTATTGTTATTACTATTATTATTAATAATACCTGAATTAGATCGAATAATGCCAGGTTTAGGTCGAATAATGCCCGGGTTAGGTTTAGTTAGGTTCTCTTTCCACCTCACAACGTTCATAAATAATTTCCAATCCAATGGTGTAACTTTTATGCATGTGCAATCAAAATTTGAAGGACGCCTCTAATCTAGGCATTTACCAAATTATATATTGTAAAACCTATTTCGTGTTTCGGCTTCCCATATGTTAAGACTAATCAGAAACACGCTGCCAAGTAAGACATGCATTGTATGCTGTTAAACGAAATTCAGCACAAAAACCATTAAAGTTTGAGGTACAGTGCAAGTTCCTCAAAGACTTTTAAGTAGTCCAAAAGTATTAAGGTGGGTTATTTAGTGGAACCTTGAAGTTTTTGATAAAAAGCTGATTTTTGCACCACAGATAGTTGAAAGGGTCTGGAATAACATATGAAAGGCCCCATTAATCAACCTTGAGCTTACTGCAAAATTCAAGATGGCGTCTGAGGACCGAGTCAGCGGTAAATTGAGGTTAATCTGCTCTACCGTCCGGACTAATTAGTTAGACGGTAAAGTATGGTGTTTATTAGAGTGGTTTTAAATGCAAAAACTTCACTTTTTCTACGTGAAGGTCAAAATATGATAATTAAAACCCACTCTAATAGACAGAGTTTATTTCCACAACAGTTTCGACGCTCACTGGCATCCTCTTCGGGTGGATACAGAAAAACGAATGAACCAAAAACAAGAGAGAAAACAGTCCAGGGACCATTAAGAAATTCGTACCTAGGTTAGATCCCGTTCTCCCGACGCTGGAAGGGCATTTTTTTAAAGGGACCCGCTTATAAGTACATTCGCACAAATTTAAAACTATCTTGTTCTCTGCATACAGATTCTATTATTTTTTACATAATTATTACATTTATTATTAAATTTATTACATTTAATATTGCATTATTATTTATTACAGAAATTATAAATTTATTATTACATTGATTATTACACTGTTGTTTATTATACAGAAATTGTAAACCGAAAAACGAATGAAAAAGGCGAGAAGGAAACAATCCAGAGACCATTAAGGAATTCGCACCTAGGCTAGATCCCGTTCCCCTGACCCCAGAAGGGCATTTTTTATTAAAGGGTCCCGCTTATAAGTACATTCGCACAAATTAAAACTATTTTCTTGTTCTATACATACAGATTCTATTATTTTGATATAATTACTCAATTACGTTTTTTAACATTTATTATTATTACCTTTACACTAATTATTACATTTATTTTATTACCTTTATTATTACATTTATTGCATTTATATTTATTTCCACATTTATTACTTCCATTATTACATTTACATTTACGTTTATTATTCCATTTACATTTTACCGAAAAAAAACAAAAACGAATGAACCAAAAGCGAGTAAGGAAACAATCCAGAGACCTTGAAGAAATTCGCACTTAGGTTACAACCCGTTCACCCGACGGTTCTAGGACAGTTCATACCAGGACAGCTCATACCAGGACAACTCATACCCAGACAACTCATACCCGGACAACTCATACCTAGGACAACTCATACCTAGGACAACTCATACCTAGGACAACTCATACATAGGACCAGAAAAAAAAATGAAAAATTAATGAAAACATTTATTTTGTAAAATTAAAAATTAAATTTAAACATTTAGAATTCATGCAAGTTATTAATGAAAACATTTTGAAATGAAAACATTTATTTTGTAAAATTAAAAATTAAATTTAAACATTTAAAATTCATGCAAGTTATATACAGTATATATATATATATATATATATATATATTATATATATATATATATATATATATATATATATATATATATATATATATGATACACACAGACCGTGCATGGAACAAGGAACTCTTCTGGGATAATTAAATCCACTATAGTCTGAATAAGTAATGGTAAATGACAAATACCATAGTTTTTCTTTTTCATGATGCAAGCCCGACGTGGGCAACGGGTCTCTCGCAAAGAGGTCCCATAGATATAGCTTCCCTCACCAGCTATCTGCAAAGCAGACAGGATCCAGCTTTGGGACATGGATCTAGGGTTTAAAGCAGCCTAGCCCCACTACATTTAGAACCTCAATATAAGTAAAAGACTCGTTGCATTCACGTCGGATTGAATAAATCAAAGAAAAAGGGGCAACGAGTCTTTTACTTATATTGAGGTTCTAAATGTAGTGGGGCTAGGCTGCTTTAAACCCTAGATCCATGTCCCAAAGCTGGATCCTGTCTGCTTTGCAGATAACTGGTGAGGGAAGCTATATTTATGGGACCTCTTTGCGAGAGACCCATTGCCCACGTCGGGCTTGCATCATGAAAAAGAAAAACTATGGTATTTGTCATTTACCATTACTTATTCGGACTATAGTGGATTTAATTATCCCAGAAGAGTTCCTTGTTCCATGCACGGTCTGTGTGTATCATAAAAAACTCAGGGAACCATTGGGTTCATTGAATGCCCAGTTAGGTCAACTGTACGCCCTTGACGATTGGTTAGGTTTAGTCGTGATATTTTCGTTAAAACTAACGAAAACATCACGACTAAACCTAACCAATCGTCAAGGGCGTACAGTTGACCTAACCGGGCATTCAAATTTTATCTTATGTAAATAATGGTTCTCTATTTATTATATGTTTGCAATAAATAATAAATTTGTTGTTATTGTTTTCTTATCTTATTTTGGTTAATTTGCAGAGTTTAAACTTTCGGGGTGGATATAGATGAAAAGATCAACATTGGGGTGGTAATTGTTGAAGAGAGTATGAGTTGTCCTAGGTATGAGTTGTCCGGGTCTGAGTTGTCCGGGTCTGAGTTGTCCGGGTATGTGTTGTCCTGGTATGAGCTGTCCGGTCACGTCACCCGACGCCGTAAGGGATTTTTTGACCAAGAATCTCATTAAAGGGTCCAACTTATAAGTACCTTCGCACAAATGAAAATTATCTTCTTGTTCTATACATACAGATTCTATTATTTTTGTTTTGACATGATTATTACATTTATAAAGTACCTTACTTGATTCCCAATCTATAACATGATTATTTTGGCTGGCGTGATAAAAAATGGCATTATTAGTATTACAACTTCTGAAGGCATATTTGTGTTCTTTAATACGGGTTTTAATATTTCTTTCAGTTTCTCCTACGTATATTAAATCACAACTTTTACAGGGAATGCTATAGACACAGGCTTGTTCCTGTTTTGCAACGTTATTCCTAACCAATTTACTTTTCAAGGTAGACGAATATTTGAACGCCAAAGCAAACTTAAAATCTTTCGTCAATGGTTTTACTCTTTCTAAGTCGGCAATGTAAGGCAAACTCACATATTGTTTTTGGTTAACTGAAGGTTCCCGAGGGGCATAAAAAGATTTTCTGGCTTTAAAATGCACCTTTCTGATAAACCACTCAGGATATTTTAAATCCTTAAAAATGTTCCAAATCTTTGAATATTCCGGGTCCAGCAAATGTGGGCTACAAATCCTGAGTGCTCTTAGAAACATGGAAGAAATAATTGGGCTTTTAACCCCTTCATCATGATATGAAAAATAATGAATGTACGAATTACAATGAGTAGGTTTTCTATAGACCGTGAAATTGGGCTTTCCGCTTTCGTTAATGACTAAAACGAAGGTACTTATAAGTTGGACCCTTTAATGAGATTCTTGGTCAAAAAATCCCTTACGGCGTCGGGTGAACGGGTTGTAACCTAAGTGCGAATTTCTTCAAGGTCTCTGGATTGTTTCCTTACTCGCTTTTGGTTCATTCGTTTTTTTTTTTTCGGTAAAATGTAAATGGAATAATAAACGTAAATGTAAATGTAATAATGGAAGCAATAAATGTGGAAATAAATATAAATGCAATAAATGTAATAATAAAGGTAATAAAATAAATGTAATAACACTGGCCAACAAAATGAAACTTTTTTTTCTCATCACAAACATGATCACACTTTTCTTAATGCATTTTTCACGCTGATTCCGAATCTGGTTTTATTTTTTTTCTAGCACGTACAGTTATATAGATACACTGGTTTTGATATTTTTAAGTTTTTGATATTGCTATAAGAAAATTTATGGATGTATAGATCACAATTAGGAATGCTAAACAACAAATACATCATATACCTTATTCAATGTACTTATAAATAAAGAATATATACATTATTTTATTAAAAGCGCTGTGAGTGTGATTTCCTTTTGTAAATTTGGCCTGGATTGTCACGATACAGCATCCAACAATGGTCCGCCATCATGCTTTCATTCCAATATCCTTGGTAGCGCTTCTCCATCATCTGAATATCTTGATGGAAGCGCTCTCCTTGCTCGTCACTCACTGCACCAAGGTTTTCAGGAAAGGAATCTAAGTGGGAATGCAGGAAGTGAATTTTTAACGACATTCGACACTCCATTTCTTTGAAGGCATCAAGGAGGTTCTTGACTCCATCCTTATACGCAGGTGACTTGTTGCTTCCAAGCAAGTTTTCACATATCCATTTGAACGCCAGCCAAGCCTTCAATTCCAGCGGACTTAGGACTTTTTCAAATTCAGTGTCATTCAAAACCTCTCTTATTTGTGGCCCAACAAAAATTCCTTCCTTCAATTTTGCTGCAGTAACCTTCGGAAATTTCCTTGAAAGGTATTGGAACCCTTCAGAATTGACTTTACCCATTGCTTTAACAAAATTCTTCATTAAACCAAGTTTAATGTGAAGAGGTGGCAGATAGATCTTTTGGGGATCCACTAAAGGGACAGACTGGACATTGTTTATCCCTGGGACATATGTATACCTAAGTAGCCAGTCACTTTTGGTGTAATGTTCTATAGTGGCGCGACTGTCCCACAGGCAAAGGAAAACAAAATTTTGTAAATCCTGACTGCATACCCATAAGCATTCCTATAACTTTTAGATCTCCACAAACATTCCATTGATGACTGTCGTATTTGATTGCCTTAAGTAGTATATCCATATTGTCATATGTCTCTTTTAGATGGACGGAATGGGCAATGGGGATGGATGGCATTATATTACCATTATGCAAAAGAACTGCTTTCAGGCTTCTCTGCGACGAATCAATAAAGAGGCGCCACTCATATGCCACATACGTCTGAGATATGGCTGTAAATAGTCCATTGATGTCATGGCAATAACAGAGAGGACCGTCTACTGAAAAGAATGCTGTTAATTCAAAATTCCGTTTTCGGTAGTAACTAATACGAACATTGTTCTCAAGTAAATTGTTCTCCTTTAGTCTTGAGGCGAGAAGCTCTGATTTCTCTTTAGACAGCGATAAGTCTCTAACAAGATCATTCAACTGTCCTTGGGTTAACTTTTTAGGCTCTAAATGTCGACCTTCAAAAGTGTACTCTGGTTCTGTAGATGGTCCGGAAACGCCAGTTGCACCTTCATCACTTTCCATGTCATCTATGATAGAATCTAGCCTATCACTTGGGGGAATTGGAATGGGCAATGTTTCATCATGTTTTACTGGTCTACGTGCTGAATCCAAGTTTGGATACACAATCTGGTGTTTGTTCTAGGCAGAAAACCCCATTAAGTTCACACTACAAAAATAACAGTCTTCATGATGATCTCTCGGCTCCCTCCATATCATGGGTATGGCAAATGGCATTGAAGCTTTCTTTTTGTTAAGCCAATCACGTAATCCATTTGAACAGCCAGAACAGATTTGATGTGGCGCCCATGGTTTATCTTGGTCACCTAGATGGCAACCAAAGTATAGCTTGTATATTTTCTTAATGTCGGTTGTAATACTTCGTCGCTGTGTTTTAGTTGTCAACTGGCCGCATACGAAACAGAACTTGTCGGGGTCATTCTTACATTGTCGAGGCATGTTGACTGACCTGAGCAAACTATAAATTCAAAAAAAATGTACACCAACTTGACACAAGTTCTTGGACTGGACTGATCTTTTGACACACAAAGCACGGCGTTGTTGCCTGAATCACAATGCTGCTAGACGTAAAAGCTCACACCTGAAATACATAAGATGTATAATTAAGATAATTGAAATAAATAAGATGAATAAACTAAAAAAACACAATAAAATAAACACAATCAAATGTTGAAATATTAGTATTTTGCCTATTTAAAATGGTTAAATCTGTGTAGTTATATATATGCCTTCATCTTGAAAACTATACGTGCTAGAAAAGATCTGAATGCAGTTTTGGAATCAGCGTGAAAAATGCTATCCAGCCACCACAAAGTTTACTCTGATGAAAAATCTTTGTTGACCAGTGTAATTAGTGTAAAGGTAATAATAATAAATGTTAAAAAACGTAATTGAGTAATTATATCAAAATAATAGAATCTGTATGTATAGAACAAGAAAATAGTTTTAATTTGTGCGAATGTACTTATAAGCGGGACCCTTTAATAAAAAATGCCCTTCTGGGGTCAGGGGAACGGGATCTAGCCTAGGTGCGAATTCCTTAATGGTCTCTGGATTGTTTCCTTCCCGCCTTTTACATTCGTTTTTCGGTTTACAATTTCTGTATAATAAACAACAGTGTAATAATCAATGTAATAATAAATTTATAATTTCTGTAATAAATAATAATGCAATATTAAATGTAATAAATTTAATAATAAATGTAATAATTATGTAAAAATAAATAATAGAATCTGTATGTATAGAACAAGAAGATAGTTTTAAATTTGTGCGAATGTACTTATAACCGGGTCCCTTTAAAAAAAAATGCCCTTCCAGCGTCGGGAGAACGGGATCTAACCTAGGTGCGAATTTCTTAATGGTCTCTGGACTGTTTTCCCTCCTGTTTTTGATTCATTCGTTTTTCTGTATCCACCCGAAGAGGATGCCAGTGAGCATCGAAACTGTTGTGGAAATAAACTCTGACTATTAAAGTGGGTTTTAATTATCATAGAGTGGTTTTGTTTACGGTCTGCCCAGTGAACACCAACACAACCATTAGCGTATACAGTGGAGAGGGGGGGATGTGACCGTCTGGGACAGAACACACACACACACACACACACACACACACACACACACACACACACATATATATATATATATATATATATATATATATATATATATATATATATATACAGTATGTGTATATATATACACATATACATAGATAGTTTATAAAGAGTTCAACCACGTATCATACACTTACTTTGTTCACCTTTTCAACAAGAGTCATCGTGAGGCTGAGAGGTTTTCACTTTGTGATGTCCTACACGGGCTCTATAGGTCACGTGATGGCAGGTTCTGGACTTGCCACCTGCTGGAAGACAATATACGCTCCTAATTCAGTTTCCCAAATAATGACAGGTCACGCGTACGCGCGGGTTCTTAAAGTTTACATGTCCACGACGGCGGCGCTAATGTTGGATTTGTTGAATTCTCAAGATGGTTTAGAAGAAATCGACCCCAATCACATCAAGAGGATGATCGAGCCTGCTCGGAACCCACAGGATGACACTTTGGTGGTACTTGATGAGCAGCTGATTGTCTTCAGCAGACATATCCAGCTTATATTGGGTGAGGCCGCTGAAAAAAGCAGGACCGCCAAGCTGGTGGTACAGTACATCAAATTGGTGGGCCTCCTCAAGCTTTTCATATTCTCAACTCGAACCAGTAACTTTGCCCTGCCCCTGGTATGTATAGAGGAAGTGATACCCATCTTCCATGCCGCCAGCCACTTTGCCTACGTAAAGATATTGAAGCAAAATTTGACAGATTCTGAGTATACGATGTTTGCTGAGAAAGGAATGTTTGTTGCTAGGAGAAAAGCCCACTTCTACGGCGGAAACGGTGGAGGCATTACAGATTCGAACCTATGAAAGTTCACAGATATCCTACCCAAGTGTATTCCAATATGTGCGGCGCTTGAGGAGTTTGCTAATATAAACTCGTCCACGTCTGACCAGCACCGGGACTTGAGGTCGGAATCTGTGTGCCTCACTCAAAAACCACATCGACTTGTTCACCAAATTCTTCGCTGTTCAATTTAGGGTGGCCCACTTTTCAATTTTTTTTTTAAAGTATAGGTTATCGTAGTTTTTCCCATTATTTGGCACTATACTAGCACATTGGTACCATTTTTACAAAAATTGATCAATATCACTGGGGAACAATTTTTAACTTTTTTTTTGTTTCTTGGACGTGAAGAGGTCGGTCTTATAGGATTTTTTCCGCTGATTCCGAATATAGCCGTAGAATTTCTCTATCACCCAAGGTTACTGAGAAATTTGTATTTTAATATTTATTCAAAAAGTGTATAGAAGTTAGTAAAAATACTTCATAAAAATTATATTAGTGGCAGATTGGCATTTAAAATATTCTTCTTAAAACTTCTTTGTCACTGATTTTCTCTTGTAGTTTTCATTAGGAGCTTCTCGCATCAATGTCCAGCAGTAATCAGCTAACATTGCCGGATCCCACCTCCCTTGGTAGCGTTTCTCCATAGTAGCTATATCTTGGTGGAACCTTTCTCCATGCTCATCGCTTACGTCGCCGAGGTTTTCAGGGAAGAAATCTAAATGGGAGTGCAAGAAATGGATTTTTAGTGACATATTACATCCCAATAACCTATATGCTTCAATCATGTCCTGCACTATTTTTTCATAGTTAGAGGCTTTGATGTTCCCTAGAAAATTTGTGACAACATTCTTCATGACCTCCCATGCCACTTTTTCTTTTCCTCTCAAGGCATCATCAAACTTTTGATCTTTCATGAGCTCTCTGATTTGGGGACCAACAAAGATCCCTTCTTTTATCTTTGCATCGCTAAGTCGTGAAAACTTTTTCTTCAAATATTTCAATGCCTCATCTTCCTTGTTCATTGCTTTGACAAAATTTTTCATGATGCCAAGTTTGATGTGAAGTGGCTGTAAGTGTATTTTCTTGGGGTCAACTAAGGGTTCATGAGACACATTCTTCAGTCCTGGGATACATTTTTGACGAAGTGGCCAATCCTTTACAAAATAATGCGAATCTCTGGCTCTGCTGTCCCATTCACAAAGGAAGCAGCAGAACTTCGTATAACCGAGCTGCATTCCCAGAAGAAGCGCGACGACTTTTAAATCCCCACATATATACCAACAAAACTGGTCATAATTAATCTGCTGAAGGATGAGTTTCATATTTTCGTAAGATTCCTTCATGTGGACAGCGTGCCCTACAGGAATGGAAGGGTATTTATTTCCATTGTGAAGTAGTACAACCTTGAGGCTTAGCTTCGAAGAGTCAATAAATAAACGCCAATCTTCAAATTTGTGCTCATGACCGAGAGCTAACAGCAGTCCATTTACATTATTACAGTAGCATAAACCACCTGACGAAGAGAAATACAGCATCAGATCTTTTTGGCGAGTGCGGAACGCCGATATGCTTGTATCTTTTGCCAGCAAATTCCATTCACGTAACCTGGAGCCCAATAATTCCGCTTTCTTTTTCGGAAAGTCCAAATCTCTCACGAGATCATTCAGCATAACCTGCGTTATCATACGTGGTTTATTTGATTCAGGTTGCTGAAAGTCTGTATCTTTAGTGTCATCAATTTCCATTGGTTCAACTTCAGACTCTTCATCCAGTGTCCATGACTTTGGGGGAGTTGGAATTGGGTTATCATCGTCATGTAGTACTGGTCTCATGGCAGATGCAAGATTTGGGTATTGAATTTTATGTTTATTTTTGGCAGAGAATCCTGAAACGTTAGTCATACAAAAATAGCAATCCGTTAGGTGATCCTTGGGCTCTCTCCAAATCATTGGTATGGCAAATGGCATAGATTTGCGGTTACCTTTAATCCAACCCCTAAGAGTGACGGCACAGGAAATGCATGAGATATGAGGTGCCCAGGATTTGTCTTGGTCGCCTACCTTACATCCAAAATAAAGTTCGTAAGCCTTCTTCACGAGTGGGGTCATCGTCTTCCTCTGTGCCATTATGGTCAGTTCTCCACATACGTAGCAAAATGTATCTCTGGGATTAATAGTTTCGATTCATGCTGGCGGAAAATTATTGAAATCACGGAAAACTTTTTAGAATGAAAAAACAATTTTTTCTATGAAAATTTTTAAAATTTGAGCAAAACTTGAAAAAAATGTTTTTCTTTTTATTAAAAATCTGTTTGTTTAAATAGCTATATTTTTTTAATGCAAAAAATACTATTAAATATAGTTAACCTGGAAAAAAAAGAAAGTAAAATTAAATTAGTACACTTAATTTTAACTAATATTTTGGGAAAACTCTGAGTAAATGGAAATATTATTTTTTCGAAAACTATGGGTGATAGAAACATTCTGAAACCATATTTGGAATCAGCATCAAAAGTTCTATAAGAAACACCAAATAGTTTTCAAGAAACAAAAATGTTGTTCCCTAGTGATATTTAGGGGTCTCGCATCGACCTTGAAATTACGAGTTTTTTTTTTAAATGCATACTTTTTAACTTTTTACTGAATCAAGATAAATCATTACGTAGGGATGTTTTCTGAATCCTCTTGATGAGAGAAGTCGTTTGGTGTGCCTTCCAATGTCATACAACTAACGGTTTAAAAGTTGTACCTGTATACAGGTAATACCAATGTGCTAGTATAGTGCCAAATAATGGGAAAAACCACGATCACCTATACTTTTCAAAAAAATCAGCAAATAGCAGACAAATAAGGAAGAAAGAAACAATAACTTAAACAATCACTTTTGCATTGTATTGACCACTATCACACGTCACTGGCTGCAACGTTGTCCCTCTGTGCTATGTCATCGTGGCGAGTGATGACTTCTTGAAGTCGCCGAGCTCTTTCCGGTTTTTTTCCACCACTTGCAGAAGATCCTGCAGCTGTGCCTCGTCCTTTGTGACCGTGTTCGCATAGTCTTGTATCAGTTGGACTCCTCTTTCAGCGACGTCATTGGTGACCTGGAGATTAGAGATCACATCCTTCAGACGACAAAAGTCCTCGTTCTCGCCCCACTTATCAGTTGGCAGGGTGAGCCACGAAGACCCATACATCTTCAGACCTGCAAATAAGAACCAGGAGGACTCGTCGATCAGGTCGGGGAGTAGCGTCATCTCGTCGACTGAGACGTTCTCGTATGTGAAGTCTTTGGGTACAGGGAGGTGGGACAGCTTCTCTGCCATCTGTTGCTTCACAGTGCCATCCACCTTGTTGCTGCATAGAGCGAAGATGACGGTCTGAGGCCTCAGACACCAGAAGTGCTGCCTCATCACTGCCAGTGACGCTTCTGCCACCTCGCGGTCCACTGCCCTATACCTCAGAAAACGCTGGTATAGTACCAGGTCATTCAACGGCGCATCAGCTGCTACAGGGGCCGCCAACCAAGCTGGTACGTACAGAAGAGCGATGAACACCACGATCCTGTGCAGTTTGTCGACCAGCTCGGCGTCGAGCTCCAGCTGCCTACTGAACATCAGCAGTTTTGTGTAGTAGATGACCTGAAACAGAATAGGCACCATTGTAAGTAAGACAGGTTTATTGTTACCAATTACTTTCTTTGCGTTATAATGAAATGTTTATCTTTGAATAACATTTAAACTTATCTCTAGATTATTTTTGTTTGAAAATACTAACTTAGCCATTCATCTTGCGTGGTGGTAGGCTCCTGGGCGCATGAGGTGAATGCCACGGCGTGGTTGTGTCCCGAGTACCAGGAGCGTGATCTCTGCCACTTCCCGGTAATCGTCTCTGACGAAACCAGAAGCTGTGCTCAGGAAGCTGACCGCCGCGTCCCGGAGTTCTATTAGCCACGTACTCTCCGCCAGATTCTCGACCTGCAGCTTGCAGTAGGTCGAGAGATCGAGCTCGTCCCATCTTCAAAAATAATAAACAAGAAAATTGTGTGAGAAAACTCTGAAGTTCCGGTTTGGCTTGCTGTTTTATAAACTAGTGGAATATCATGTGTGTCCTAACTTTACCTTGCACAAAAAATGAACTAACCTTCTCTTCAACTGCTGAAACAAAGGATCAGTTGGTGCCGTAGTCCTTCCGAGCAGGGTGACGGCTACTGCCCCCACGATAAGCTCTAGGACGTGATGACGGCATCCCAGCTGGAGTAGCGGTCGCCCGAGCATGTTTTCCAGCCGGACAACTGCACCCTGCACCCTCCCCGTGTTGGTGGAAGTGGTGTCGAAGCAGAGTCCGATGACGCTCTCCTCACATCCCCAATCTTCGAGAGCATGTATGGTTGCCCGCGCCTGCGACAGTCCGGTGCCGTCAGCAACAGCTGGGACTGACAGCAACTTTCCTTCTGTGCAATGAGGAGCCCCGGAGATGAGAATTGCTTGGCGGTGCTCCGCCGTTCCAAGGAAGTTCTGAAACACATGCCATATATTTCAATTTCATGGTTGTAAAGGAACCTATTTTTGTTCACATTCAGTTCTCTTTTTAATTGACATTATGCTTCATGAACCTCATTACTAAATTGATAGCTATGAAAACTTAATCAACTGACCTTGACCATTTTGCCATCCCAGTGGACAACAGTGTGCCTCGGTGGCGTGAAGAAGTCCTTCACAGCCGTCGCCAGTTCACGGCGATGTGACACTCTTCCCCGGCGAGCCGTTTCTTTCGAGATGCTGAACTGATTGAGGTCTGCTGGTGGATCCGCCGAACGTGTGATAGCAGCCACAATGCTTACTACCTATGTAGAGAATGGAAAGTGGAAAGGAAACTGTCAAGAATACATGTGGGTTACGGGACACTTTAAAACTGACGCTATCGATGAATACTATACACAATACGCACCTAATTATTGGACATGCGGAAACGATCAGCCACTTCCATGACAGCAGGTGCATTAAGGATGCGGCGAGGAAGATTGACAGACACACTTGACTCTTTCGGCAGGGGGAACGCTAGTTCTGTCTCCGACTCTCCTGACATGCCAGTATCATCATTCTCCATGGCCTCATCTCCGGTTTCGTATGCACACTTTGAGGTTTGCGGCTCCTGGCGAGGACGTTTTCTTCCTTCCTGTAGCTTTCTTTTTACAGCGAAAACTTTATCGTTCCCGCTCATCGTTGCCACCCGAGGACCACGTTGATCGAGGTAGAAGTCAATGTCTTCTTTCTTGTCCTTGTCGGACAGCAGTCGATTCTTCTTTATATCTTCGACAGCGTCAGATGCTCCGATATCCCACAGCTTGTCCACACTGTCCGAAAACTTCTGCCGTTTTCCTCCGGCGTCAGTTTCTCGTTTTCTGCTCTTTTGGAGTAAGTGCCACTCTTTCCACAATGCCTCTAGCTTCCGTTCGCAGTTGAGCTTTGTGATTGTTTTAATGCGGGCCATGTTCCAAAACTTTAAGACATTGTTTACGGTTTCTTTGAATGCGTCTTTCCTGTTAGCAGTGTACTGGATAACACTGAAGAAGTATTGCAAAACCTGCCGTGTTGTTGGCAATTTGCTACCACTGATGGAGGACGACGGTTGGCCAACTAAAAAAATTTCCGAGGCCGATCTTAGAGAAGGTAGCGATGTTATTTTCGCGTTTCCTTTTGATGACTCTCTATTTGTAGCTTCAAGAGTTCTTCCAGTTATGGTTGCCATCGATTTGTCCATGACAAAGGATGAGGAACTCAGACAGAATTTCAAAATGTTATGATCTGCAAAAAAAGAAATAGGTTAGGTACCTGGCACAGGCATAGTGCATTTTCTAATTACCTATATACATTCCGCCCGGGTATGGTGACTCATTGTTTTGAAAAGTATAGGTGAGCGTGGTTTTTCCCATTATTTGGCACTATACTAGCACATTGGTATTACCTGTATACAGGCACAACCTTTAAACCGTTAGTCGTATGACATTGGCAGGCACACCAAACGACTTCTCTCATTAAGAGGATTCAGAAAACATCCCTACTTAATGAGTTATCTTGATTCAGCAAAAAGTTAAAAAGTACGCATTTAAAAAAAAAACTAGTAATTTCAAGGTCGATGCGAGACCCCTAAATATTGATCAACTTTTGTAAAAATGGTACCAATGTGCTAGTATAGTGCCAAATAATGGAAAAAACCACGATCACCTATCTTTTAAAAAAAAATTGAAAAGTGGGCCACCCTACTGTTCATCCTCCCTTTCCATCTGATCACAACACTCATCAATATTTCTAGTGGAATAGTCGCGGCTTCAAACGTCAACTGCGGTGACGCGCTTGCAGTTGGCAAAGTTACAGCAGCCAAATTGGTCGGGTTGCCATTTACAGATATCAAGATGAAGAGAAGTGGCCGGGTTATCAACATGGCTGCGCGAGCTGAGGAGCTTCTCTGTCGAGGGAAGAAGTACAAGATTAACCCAAATCTTCTGTTTCAGCGAATCACTGTTGTTATACAGATCCAAAGAGAGTTGGAGGAGTTTCTCACGTATGAGCTTAGCCAACAGCCTCCTTCTCTGTTTTACCAAGGCCTACTTAGAAAAAAAACCAAGAATGATCTTTCAATCGTCATCAAAGAAGGTGTGGAACAGCGTAACCTTACTCATTCTGACAATATCACTGTTGTTATTGATGGAGGGCACTTACTCAACACTGTTGTCTGGTCAATTGATGCAACTAAGGTAGAAATTTCTGAGAACTACATAAAATATGTCTGCACTCAATACGCAGACATACCAGTCGTCGTTGTGATTGACGGATACAGCTCGGTTGCGACTTCAACTAAAACCAGCGTCCATCACAAGAAAGATTCTCGAGCCATTTTATTCGATGCCAACATGAAGCCACTCATCCCTCAGGACAGCATTCTGAGAAACCCAGCGAACAAGACTCGTCTCATCTCGATCATCACACAGCGTTTTGCAAAACATTCAGTTCACTGGAAGCAAATTGAAGGGGACGCGGACAGGTTAATATTCTCGATAGCTTTAGATGTTACCAATTCAGTGCTTGTAGTGGCCACAGACACCGACATCCTGGGAATGCTGGTGAACCAGGCCAGTGGCACATACTGCGATGTGTACATGGGACGAGGCCTGATTTCGGTGTCAATGTTCTTGACATCCAGGAGAAGATCGGAGGTCTTAAAACATTTCTGCTTTTCGCCCATGCTGTGTCTGGTTGTGACAGTATGTCAGCGCTCTACAGCAAAGGCGAAAAGACAGGTTCTCCAAACTATCCTTCATCTTACTAAACACTGTCTTACTTGGAAGTTTTCAGTAACACTGACAGCACAAAGGAGGACATTGCAGCATCTGCTGAACAACTCCTGATTAACTCGTACGGAGGGGACAAGAATACTACCCTAGATGCCCTGAGATATAAGGTAATGGTTGGATATATGATTAATGATATTATTGTAAATAAAGCGTACAACTAACGTGTAATAATATAGCTATTTGCACAAAATAATGATTTCAACCTAGCTCTATGAATTATGTACATCATTTTACAGCTCTACGGGGGAGCCATCAAGAGATGCAAGCTGTCGTCAGAATTCAAGTTGGAGACGCTGCCTCCGACTAGTGCTGCTCCCCGTCAGCATTCATTCCGCCGCACCTATCACAATGTGAAGCAGTGGAGTGGAAACGATTTGCCTCCCACTGACTGGGTATGTATTGGTAGTTCAATTACAACAAACAAACATTAAATGATTGTAGTGAACTCTAAATTTTAGCTATGTTTGTTGAATTATAGTACTACACAATTAATCACTTTTTGTTCGATATCGCTGGTCGATGCAAACGGATGGACAGCTGACACCTGTAACAACCGAAAGACCACCAGCCCCAGACAAGCTCCTCTGCATGATTTCGTGCGGTTGTAAGGGTCGTTGTGGAAAGACATGTGGATTCCTAAAAATGGAGCTCTACTGTATCATCCTGCAGTGGAGCCTCTTGCTCCAACGTGTACATAGAAGATGGTATCGTTGAAGACTAGCGACGGATTCGTGATAATTAGAATGCGTTGTCAGAATGCATTGATTCCCTAACATCTTGTTTATTCGTTTATGCTGAAAGTTATTTTGTTTGTTACGTTGTTCATATCGGAAGGAATAATTAATTTTAATTTTATTATCTTATTTAGTCTGTTGTGACCAAAACAAGTGTTTTTGCTCTTTTACTGATCGTTTCAGTTTATATTTGGATTTATTTTTGGTCAAAAATGAAATATATGTATATTCTGATGACTAATGTTTTAATAGTGTTCATTGAATAAAACGTGGGTAGAAACTCCCTACACACCAAAATTTTTCTTTTAGCCCAAAAGGTTCAGAAGTTATTGGCGATTATGCGTGAAATGCCGCAGTATCGGGCGCCTTCTTGAATTTCGCGGTAAACTCAAAGTTGATTAATGGGGACTTTTCATGTTATTCGAGACCTTTTCAGGTATCTGTGGTGCAAAAATCATCTTTTTGTCAAAAACTTCAAGGTTCAACCTTAAAACTCCTGGACTATTTGGGTTTTTGACCAAATGTTCAATGACAGTTTGCGATGTGTCAATATCAGTTACGCTTTTGGGGCGTCCACTTTTGGGACGGTCACAAACATTGTCAGTTTCTTTAAAACGTTGCACTAATTTCCCAACTGGTCCACGGTCAATGGGCTGCGTATCTCGATGTCTTCAGTTGAATTCATCAGCGGTTGAGCGACAAGTGCTACCAGGCTTTGTGTATAGGAAAATTACTTCACCTCGCTCCTTAGTTGTCAATAAAAATGCCATACTCTCAAAGAAGAAAAAAAGAAAACGTAAAAAAAAAGAAAACGTCTGCAGACATATGAAACATCATATATACTACATATATGCGGTGGAACAGAGCATGAAAACGAAGATGGGAAATACCTCAGAATACGAGGCTCGAAACTTTTCAGTGTACTACCAAAAGAACTAAGTTACCTTCAGCACACCAACCTGAATAATTTCAAGAACCAGCTGGAAAGGTTCTTGTGCAAAGTCCCTGACCAGCCATCCGTGGATGGGCTGGCTACGAGGGCTGGAGGAGAGCGGAAGCCATTTCTCTCCTCCCCCAAATCCTACAAATGAGGCGGGATGCACGAGAGGGGTCGACCGCAGGTCGATCCTGAACAGTCATTCAAAACCATCTAAAGGTATGAAAAGGTAACGTAAGGGAATGTTATATATATATATATATATATATATAAGTTTGTATAGGGACGGAGGGGGTGGTGGAAGCTGAATAAAATTGGAAAAGGTCGACTCGGTTTTTATTAAAGCTTTCATTAAGTCAGCTTAGGTTAATCCTTAATTTTGTTCAAGGAAATGTACAGAAACCAACTTTATTATTTTCACAAACCAGAACAAACTACACTTGACGTTATTTGAAAGTTATAAACATGTAATGTAATAATTAATTTTTTAAAAATATGAAGGTTCCCGTTGAAATAATGCTATAAAATTGGTTTTCTTTTACAGTTTTTTATTGTCGTTATATTTAGGCATAGCTTCATTAATTGCATTATAAGAAATACATTTTATAGTATTAGTTATAACTAAGCAAATAAGGTTTTTGCTTTTATATTAATCATTAGTGTAGATTGATATAAGAAGTACCTAGGAAAACATTTTATCATATAGGCCCAAGTATTGTAGTTCTAAGTTGTACACGAGAAAAGTCCCTTCTCTTTCGTCAATCTATCATAGTTTACGTAGCCATTGTACAGTGTTGTTGTTTACTATTCTATTTTTAGCATTAATTGTCATAAAAAGTAAACAAATGAACACACAACACGTGAATAGTCAAATTGCTATACAAAGAACAAAAATTAGAGTGAAAATGAAGGATTTTCTTTCATGAAGACAATTAAACCAGTTGGAAACTGGTAAACGAATTAATAAAATATGAAGGGGCAAACGTAGCATTAATTATGGAATAAATGAGAGAGAGAAAAAGTTTTATGTAAAACAGAACTCTCCTGATGGAGGTGCCGGGGATTGAACCCGGGGCTTTTCGCATGCGAAGCGAACACTCTACCACTGAGTTACACCCCCAGAGACACAATCTTATCTTTCGTAAGTTGAAATTAATATTATATATATATATATATATATATATATATCTTGTAAGTTGAAATATATATATATGGGATGAGTTTCACAATTAAACACATGACGTAAATAAATGACGCAAATCCACATAGAAAAAAGAAAAACGATTTCAAGGTCTATCGTGTATTCAATGGTACATCTGACGAAGTGTACTGTTGAACACACGAACTGTTGAACACACGAAAGACCTTGAATCGTTTTTCTTTTTTCCTTGTGGATTTGCATTATATTTATATATATGCACACTCACAAGGAAAAAGGAAAAGGGGATTTCGTACCAGGATATAGATGATGTCTTATGCCTTTGGCATGATAATTTGGATGTTGATGAATTCCTTGATTGGTAATTTAGTTCTGTCTAAAAAATTTAGTGTCGCAACGGGAAAATGAAGAATGCTTATCATTTCTGGATCTAAAATTTCGGAGATGCGCAAATCAATTGAAATTTGATGTTTTGTTAATCCTTTAAAAGCGGCCGGAGGTCTTTTCCGAGACTGAATAAAATCGTCTGGCGTTAGCCAGAGCAAAATCAATAAAATAACACTGGGCGTTAGAGGGTTAAACCTACTGATAACAACTCGTATATTCACTCTTATCCTCACCACTACCTCTCCACAAAATCTTCAATCTGTTTTCTATGTTTCTCAGAGCATTAAGAGTTCTTCGTCCTGAATTTTTAGATTCTCACTTATGCAATATTATGAACATTGCATTGGTATTAAACGATGTTATCCTTTTCCATTTCTAGAAAATTGTTTAAACAAAGCTACAAAAAGGTATTTGAAAAGGAATTTGATCATAAGAACAGTGATGTTGATACCACCATGGCCGAGACCGAGACAGAGACCACAAAAAAGGTCTCGAGACCAGTCTCGAGTCCTACACCACTGCATAAAAATATCCTTAACCTCTCTTACCATAAAAATTTTAAACATCTTCCAACCTTACTTAAAGCAACTGGAATTAACGTAGTCCTTAAGTGTGAAAATACTGTTAAATCTCACTTAATTAAGAACAGTCCAGGTAATGCAGCTGGCTCTGTCCACTCAGTTGGATGTAAACATCGCAACTTAGTTTATTTCGGTCAAACTGAAAAAACTTTAGACGTCAGAGTAAAACAGCATAACACGTCTGTTTAATGTGATGTAACTCAGAGTGGTCCCTTAAGATAATTTTTACACAATACACCGATCTAATGTGCATGGAACAAAGAACTCTTCTCTCTTATCCCAGAGGACCATTCTGGGTTGTATCATTATTTTTTTTTATTTTATTGAGTTCAAAATCCCAGCTGAGCCCTGAACTGCCAAACTCTGAGAGCCAGTTCAACCTACAGCCCAAGTTAAGCTAGACTAAAACTTACGGACTTGGAGGTCCTATTAGGTCCTACCTCAGGGTTGCTGACTCGATGTGGGTCTACCTTAGGCCTCAGTTGCATAAAATTAAGATAAAAAACAAAAGGGGCACTATTTATGGTCTTCTTTCTAAACCTTGCAACAACAACACAACCTGCACCATTGCACGATGCAACAATCGCATTCAACAAACGAGTAGGAAAGACGCGCAGTGCCCCCCCCCCAAAAAAAAATGATGCCACAAGAGTGCCCAAACAATGATGCCACAAGAGCCCAAAAATGCTAGCTCTAAATTAAGTGAAATTTTCACTAACCTTACAATTATGAGATGGATATATACATACACCTTAACTTAATATATACAAGCAATGCTGCATCAATCAGCTTAGTCATCATTTCGCCTTGGGACAATAATGGCTCTTCCTCTTCTAGATTTTCTAACACTCCCCACCGAAGAGGCATTGTTGTCATTACCTTCTGCAAGTTTAGCCAAGCCTTCTCCATAAGGCTGTAACTCAAATGTTCCATCTTGACTATCCGTGGTTTTGTTGATTTCTAAAGCATAGAGTTTTTGTATAGGTCTCTTTAATTTTCCTCCTGAAGTCTTTACCAGTGCAGACCTAACTAAATTGTCTTTGCCAGCAAACAACTCTTCAATTATGCCAAGCTTCCTGCATTGCCTTGGTCTTTCATCCCCAGTCATTAACACTTCTCCCACCTTGACACAATTTGCATTGGAGCCCTTTACATTGCCTGATGGGTAATAATTGAGTTCTGGCAAGTATTCCATCTGCCACCTCTTCCATAACTGATCTTGTAGCTCTTCAAGGTACTTGAACCTTGTGGTTAACTCTTCTTGAGTACTCTGGATAGGCTGTAAGTCTTCTGGCAAACTGGGGCTTGATGTTAATTGTTTACTACAAAGAAAATGATTTGGTGTCAATGGCTCTGCATCCTGCATACTGTTATAAACAAAGGTGATAGGCCTACTGTTCACCATTGCTTCTATTTCACACAAAACAGTGGAGAATTCTTCTTTGCTCAAATGAGCATTAGCTAAAAGTTTCTTTAATGGACACTTTACACTTCTCACTAGCCTTTCCCAAAATCCTCCCCACCATGGTGCTCTCTCAACAATAAACTCCCACTGTACCCAATGGTGTGAAAAGTAGGATTGGAATCCCTCCTCTTTTAGCAAGGACCAAACTCCTTGGAGTTCCTTTGCAGCCCTTTTGAAGGTTTCTGCATTATCCGATATGATTTTATTTGGGAAACCCCTTCTGGTCACAAACCTTTTAAAGGCCAAAAGAAATACATCACTGCTTAAGTTACTTACCAACTCCAAATGGATTCCTTTGGTGGTAGAACATGTGAAAAGACATATATAACCTTTATTAGAATGCCCTTGCTCATACAAATAAACTGGACCTGCAAAGTCTACTCCCACTACATCAAATGGGGCAGTATAGACACCGTTCTCTTGGAAGTGGAGCCACCTTTTCATGATAAGGCTTTGCATTGCAACGCTTGCAAACCACACATTTATGCAAGACTTTTTTTTACTACTTGTCTAATTTTGAGAATCCAAAACTGTTATCTGATCTCTATTATCACTTCTCTAACTCCAGCATGTAACAACTTATGATGCGTATCCAGGATCAAAAGTTCCACAAAGTGCCCCCCAGAAGGTAGCAAAATTGGGTGTCTTTTCTCCTCTGAAAGCCCAGAAAACTGTAGTCTACCTCCTACTCTCAATAAATCCTGATCCAAAAACATATCCAAACTCTTGAGAGCAGAATGTGTTGGTAGAACCTGTAATGGACTGCTGGTGAGCAATTCTCTCTCTTCACCAAATTTTTTCTTCTGCACATATACCACCCATGAATCTCTTTACTGTTCAGAATTCCTTCCCTTCTTGTTTCTCCCTTAATGTTGTCTGTAAATCTATATACCCATGCTGTCACTCTTAACAACCTTTTCAGGCTGCTGATGTCCTCAAGCCTCAATATGGGGTCCTGCTGCATAACTTGACAACTGTTCACAGTGCATTTTCTCATCTCACTCACCCATTCTTCTTCAGCCTGGCATTCTCCTAAAATAGGCTGATTAGAAGGCCAGTTTTCACTTCCAAGTTTTAGCCACTCTGGCCCATTCCACCACAAACTTGAGTGTGCAAGATCTTTCACTGAAATTCCTCGTGTTGGTAAATCAGCTGGGTTTTGGGTGCCTGGACAATGCTTCCATTGCTTTGGAAACCATTCGTTGCCAATAGTGTGGAGGAAATTCAAGCACACACAGATCCATTTCCTTGCCTGACTTCTTAACCAGTGCCAAACTATAGTGGAGTCTGTCCAATAATAGCTTGGAATTTCATAAAGGGCCAAAGACTTTTTGCACTGTAACTGCAAGCCGACTAGCAATAACTGTACCCATCAATTCCAACCTTGGAATAGAAAGCCTTTTCAAAGGTGCTACTCTGCTCTTTGCAGCAACCAACCTGCAACTTACTTCCTCTTCGAATGTGCCTCTTATATAAATACAAGTTGCATAGGCTTCCTCACTTTCATCACAAAAGATGTGCAGCTCCAAATTATCTGGACTATTGTTCAACTCCCCAAAATGCCATCTTGGGATTTCAATGTCTCCAAGATGTGCCAATTCTCTGAACCAGTATTTCCACTTTACCACCATATAATCGGGTAACTCTTGTTCCCAACCAAGTCCAATTTCCCAGAGGCTCTGAAACCAAATTTTTTACTTTATCACAAATGGAGCCAGGAATCCAAGAGGATCAAATACCTTCGAAGCCAAACTAAGAGCTGTACGTTTTGTCCACCTTGTCTCATTCTCAGCCAGCTCTATTAAAGATTTCCCATTGAAGGTAAACAAATCCTCTCCTTGCTTAATACAAGAATCCTCAATACTCTCTGCTGCATCAGGTCCTACACAGGACTGTCTCATAAACTGTTGTAACTGAGAATGATTGGTCTGCCATTTTCTAAGCTCCATGCCAGCTTCCCTCATTATAGCTTTAGCCTCCATGAATATCTTTTTAGCCATTTCTGTATTATCCACTGAACACAGCAAATCATCAACATAAAAATTTTTCCTTGTGTGTTCAATAGTGTCAGGATAGACTTCGGAATATTTCTTAAAATGGTACTGCATAGTAGCTGCCAACAGAAATGGACTAGAGCTGAGGCCAAACAACACTGACTTCATTCTATATGCTTGAACCTTATGTTCATTTTCCAACAAGTCTTTCGTATCCACCCACAGATACCTTACTGCATCTCTGTCCTCTGGTTTTAACTTTATCCGCAAAAAGGCTTGCTTCACACCTGCAGTCAATGCTACTCTACCAAACCTGAATCTCAGTAACAAGGAAAATAAATCTGCATTTAAATTTGGCCCAGCATCCAAACAGTCATTCAAGGACACACCACCTTTGTCCTTGGCTGAGCCATCAAAAACTACCCTCAGTTTGGTGGTAGTTTTGTCTCGCCGTACCACTGCATGGTGTGGCAGATAATGTGCCTCCTGGCTCACCAGCTCACCTTGCACCCTTTCAGCATAGCCCTCCTTTACATAGCTTAGGATGGCCATTGTATTCAATTAACAACTCCTCATTTTTTCTTAGCCTGTACAATGAAGTCTCCAACCTCCTATTAGCTAGCTGAAGGTTTGAACTGGGTTTGCAAGAATCCTTCTAATGGAGGCCAACTTCATAGCAACCATCTCTAAACCCAATCCCTTTTTCAAATTGTTGTAAAACATCACTGTTTACTGTACTTGCCTGCTGTTTCCTTTATGCCAATGGATTCAAGTTCCCAAAAGCTTTCAAATGCCTTTCCAAAGATGGCTGTTCTCCTCAATCTTAACAAAAAGAGCTTTAACCTCCATTTCATTGCAATAGCTACCATGTAGCATCCAGCCTAGCTTACTTTCAATAGCTACCGGACCTCGAGATGTGCGGACAATATTACCAGTGATGAAGTCCCAATAATAGTCAGCTCCAATCAAAAGACTAATATCTTCTGTTCCTTCAAACTTATTATTGCCCAAATTAATTCCTTTAACTTGCAATTCTTGGACACGTGCCATATCTAAACAAGTAGTGACTGGAGCACAAAGTTCCTCAATCTCTACAGCTTGAACCTTGATAGTGGGACTTTGTGGTAACAACCCCTTAACCAGAACTTCTACATTCTTAACTTTGGTTCGGTTTTGAACTGAACATCCAAACCCAAAAATTCTTAAATTTTCCCTCTTTAGTTCTTTAAACTTTAGTGTTCTGGAAATTCTGGTCTTAATAAAGCCACACTGGCTACCACTATCAAACAACACACTTACGGTAGCTTCTCCATCATTCCCAATTAATAATGCTGCAGCTGTTTGCAATAATCCCCCTTTACTTTTACTCCCTTTCATAGCAGTGGCATGTGCCAATGATGTCTCTACTTCTGGGGTAGGCCTACTAGGAGTGTTTTCACACAACAATGGGCCAATGGCTGATGCCGGCCATGGCATTTTTTGCACAAAATTTTAAACTTAAAAAAACCTTGCTCAGTGACCTTTCGAGAAACATTTAAAACATGCTGTGGACTTAGTTACCCTGTACTTTCTCTCCTCAACAGGTAAAGCCTCAGCCACCTCACATTTATGACTTGTGGTTGCCTTCGCAAAATATGCATTCCTTGATTCCCTTTAATTTATTCTCAGAGGATGCATGTAGAGCTGACACTGTACCTGGGCTATTCCTTTTTGTAGAAACTTTGGTGCTGTGCCTGCCTTTGTCCCCTTGTTTAACATCCCACTGTGCAAACTCAATTCCCTCACGTCTTGCTAATTCTGTGCTTAAAAGACTTAATATCTGCTGAAGGGGGATGTACATATGTCCTGTACATTGTCCCCTACTTAATTCAAGCAAAATTGAGCTAGGCAATTTAGACTCCAGTATAGTGACCAACATTACACCATACCTTTCCATTTCTACACCCAAGTTGTCCAGGGACCTAGTTCTAACTTCAAATTCATCGTATAACTGCCGTAACTCCTTGATACTATTGGGATTATTAACAGGAGGTATAGCTAAAAGTTCACGGAGGTGGCTTTTAATTAAGATCTCTAGCTGACCAAACCGTTTCTTTAATATATCTCAAGCCACATTATAACTATCCTCTGTTAATGCTAATCCTGCTATTGTCTTTGCACCCTCCCCCTCCAAGAGGGTCTGCAAATAATTAAACTTCTCCACCGCACTTAACACTTGACTAGAATGAACTGCTGATTGAAAACTGTCTGCCAATCCTTGCCATTCCTGAATACTTCCAGAAAATGTTTTGAGTACAAGCCTCGGTAATTGAACTGCAGATCTGTTAACCTTAACTTCACAAACACCATTTGTTGAGGGTTGTGTTTCATTATTAGACCTGGTCTCTAACTGTACTGAGCTGCTAAACTCTTTTCCTCTGTGGCATACTTTAATTATGTCATCAATAATTTCTTCAAAGTAAATTATGTTATTTTCTATTTCATCCTCTTCTATAAGAGCCTCAATTTTAACATTTACTTCGCTTAGAGCAACCCTTTTAGTTTATAATATGGAAAGCTGCGCAACCCTGGGACCTTAACTCAATTATGCTCAACCCGTCCAGGCCTAACTTGGGCTACAATTTGCACAATCAGAACTTTGCCGAAAAATAGTCACGGATTCAGTCTTGGGCTAGAATCCGGCTCGAAGGACCATGTTATTCTTTTTTTTATAATTTTATTGGGCTCCGAATCCCAGCTGAGCCCTGAACGGCCAAGCTCTGAAGGGCCAGTTCAACCTACAGCCCAAGTTAAGCTAGACTAAAACTTACGGACTTGGAGGTCCTATTAGGTCCTACCTCAGGGTTGCTGACTCGATGTGGGCCTACCTTAGGCCTCAGTTGCATAAAATTAAGATATAAAACAAAAGGGGCACTATTTATGGTCTTTCTAAACCTTGCAACAAGAACACAACCTGCACTATTGCACGATGCAACAATCTTGTATTTAAACAACCAAATTGAATTGCAAGAGAGCTCTCTATAAGACCACACCCTGTAAGTGCCGCATTCAACAAATGAGTAGGAAGGACGCGCAGTGCCCCCCCCCAAAAAAAAAAACAAATGATGCCACAGGTGCCCAAACAATGATACCACAAGAGCCCAAAAATGCTAGCTCTAAATTAAGTGAAATTTTCACCAACCTTACAATTATGAGATGGATATATATTAGGGTGATGCACAAATCATGACCATCGTGGATTTTTAGGGATACCCCCTCATTTGTTCCAATTTGTCACAAAAACACCCTGTGAGAAATTCCAGGTCAAACAAATAACATTCAGAGGTCGCGCCCGCCAATTGAAAATTTGAAAATTACAAAAAATTAGAGTAAAATCAAATTTTTTGAATTTGTTCTTATTTTTGTTGCAGGTTTGTTGCAGGTTGCAGGTTTTCTGCAGGTTTGCTGCAGGCAGAGTGGTAGGTGATGCGTATATGAGCAAATAGCGTTCAAGGAAATCGGTATCGCAGTGTGCTTGTGGCAGTGTCCAGGAGAGGTGCTATATCAGTGAGTCTCTCCGCCTCAATTTCTCTTCTATTTCCTCTATCTTAATTGTGACAAAAATGAGATCAAGAAGCTCAACAGATATCTGGCTGATCGGTCAACAAATAGATAAATTGAATCAAAGTAAGCTTCCATCAAAGAAAGAAGTAATTTCCTTATTCATGAATTATAAACATATCAAGAATGAAACTGTCAGAGAAGCATTAACTTCAACCGTTAATGATGTATTGGAAGTGTGGCAGAGAGCAGGAATACCAACAACCCAGAAATGTAATGTTGTGAAGAAATTAAATAAACTGTATGATGAGTGGCAAGGGCTGAAGAAGAGCAAAGGAAAAAAATCGAAGTTTTGAATAGAGAAAGAGAATACATGGAAAGAAAAATTGGATGGACTCTTTGATATTGCGCATGCAAATGCTAACGAGTTAATAACTATTGAGGAAGATAGAGAGTTTCTACGGCTACAAAGGGAAGGTCGAAAGGGTAAAATGATGGCAGTTGATAAGGATGAAGAAAAACGTCGAAAGGAAGCTGCGAAGAGACATGAAAAAATGGATAAGAAAAGGTTACATGAATCAAGTGCATTTGATGAAACAGTTGTTCTTGCAAGCAGCAGCAGTTCCTGCAGTGATTCACCTGCATCTACGGAAGAAGAAGTAGATCTGGAAGTGCCCTCAACATCCAAAAGAGGCCTTCCAAGAAAAAAATTCAAGATTATGAATGAAAATCTGCTTTCCTCATTGGATGTTGCTAAGATCAGCGACCGATCAGCCTCTTTAATAATTATTCCAACGATCGCAAATGTTGGAAAAGATCCAGAGAATTACAATGTTAGCTACTCATCGATTCGCAGGGCAAGACAGAAATCAAGAAAGAAGTTCAGTGAAAACTTGAAAGAAGAATTTCAAGCTGACAAACCCTTGATTGTTCATTGGGATGGCAAACTCCTCGAAGACATTACCGGGAATGAGGTTGTTGATCGGTTGCCAGTCCTAATCTCTGGCAGTGGAGAAGATCAACTGCTTGGAGTGCCAAATATAGATCATGGCACAGGAAAGGATACTGCAAATGCAGTACATCAGGCGATCATTGATTGGAATCTAATAGATAAGGTAAAAGGCATGTGTTTCGATACAACTGCATCGAACACAGGTCGTAAAAACGGAGCTTGTGTCCTAATTGAACAGAAAATGGAGAAAGATTTGTTGTGGTGTCCTTGTCGACACCATATCCTTGAAATCATGTTGGAAGCAGTGGTATCCCCTGCATTACAGGCTTCATCAGGCCCTGACATTCAGTTATTCAAAAGATTCAAAACAAACTGGAATAAGATTAATCTAACTTCATACGATAAATTAGAAAATTATCCACAAAAGGAAAAAGAGGAAATCATCAACTTTGCAGCAAGAAAAATCAATGAAGATCAACCTCGCGACGATTACAGAGAGTTATTGGAACTGACAATCATCTTGCTTGGCGGTACTCCAACGACTGGAATAAAATTCAGGAAGCCTGGGGCTTATCATAGAGCCCGTTGGATGGCGAAAGTCATTTATTCAATGAAAATCTTTATGTTCAAAAGTCAGTTCAAAATAACAGCAATAGAAGAAAGAAATCTAAAAAATTTGTTGGTTTTCTGTTTCAATTTATATTAAGCATTGGTTTTCAGCACCCTGCGCAGCAAGTGCTCCACGAAATGATCTGAGTCTTCTCAAGAATCTTCACAGCTACAAAAGCACAAATGAACAACTAGCAAATGCTGCTTTAGAAAAATTCAAGAATCATTTGTGGTATCTCTCAGAAGAGTTGATCGCATTGGCTTTCTTTGATGATAAAATCAGCTTTGACACCAAAAGAAAAATGAAGGAGGCTCTTACAAAATCTTCGGAGCCAGATCCTCCAAAAGACACAAATAGACATCAAAACTATTGACAATAAGCAGCTTGAAGATTTTGTAACTGCTAACACAAAGTCCTTCTTCAGTATACTCGGATTGTCTTCAACGTTCTTGAGCAAACCAGTAGAAGATTGGCTTCTCGATGAGAGTTATTGGGTTGCAAAGAACGTAGTGAATCACATGAAAGTTGTTAATGATATTGCTGAAAGAGGAGTGAAATTGATTGAAGATTATAACAAATGAATTACCAATGATGAACAACAGAAGCAATATCTACTGCAAGTTGTATCAAATTATCGGAAGAAGCTTCCGGACAAAACTAAGAAAACTCTCGTATCTTTGACGCAACAGTAAAATTTACGAGTATATCCATTCTATGTATCTATTGTAAATATCTATTGTATTGTATCTGTTTTATGAACAAATGGAAAAGAGGAAGGTGGTATGATAGGCCTCGTGGGGAACTTCCACTCAAAAAAAAAGTAACCTGACGCTTGCTGTACCTCCTGGGTGTCATGGAAATCAGCAAATTTTCAAATGGCGGGCGCGACCTCCAAATATTCGAATTTTGACCCGAAATTTCCCCAGGATCATTTTTCCACCAAATTAAACCAAATGAGAGGGTATCTCAAAAATTTGAAACAAAAAAATTTACTCCCCCACTTTTGCATCACCCTAATATATATACACCTTAACTTAATATATACAAGCAATGCTGCATCAATCAGCTTAGTCATCATATCGCCTTGGGACAACAATGGCTCTTCCTCTTCTAGATTTTCTAACAATCATATTAATCAGACGTGGACATTCAAAAGTTGTCGGTTGAGATTTAAGTTTTGGATTTTGGCTAAAAGTACAATAGTTACCCTTTTTCTTTGATATGAATTCAATTCGACGTAAATGCAATGAGTTTCTTGTGCATAGTGAACCCTTATATTCTGCCTGAAAGTTGGCTCCTATCTGTTTAGCAGATGTTTGGTGAAGGAAGCTATATTTTGGGTTCTTCTTTGCTAATGACCCGTGTCCCACGTTGGGCTTCCATCATGAAAAAGACAAAAACTTAGTATTTGCTGTTAATTATTCGGGCTATCGTGGATTTAATTATACCAGAAGAATGCCTTGTTCGATGCACATTAGATCTGTCTGTTCCATATATTACATTACATTTCATTTGGAAAACATGAAGCCGCTGGGGGCTATCAAGGTTATCCAAGTCATGAGCTATAGAGTATTTTATAATAAATTGTGCAATATGTCAATCTCAAATCAACTAATTAACATACAGCTATTTACAGAGCTACCAAATTAGCCTACATAACTTAAGCTAATAATATACACTATTTGCAGTGTACAAACTGTCTCATTCACTCATGAAAACGTCCAAATTTTCCTTAACTAACTAAGGAGACACTATTTACCACATCATATGGCAAGTTATTCCAAAGTCTACAAGTCTGTTTTCTAATTTTCTTATTATGTCCTCACGTTTTCCTATCAGCCTCTTATAAAAAAAGTTACTTAATCTAAATTGTTCAAACCTGAAACATTTTGAACATCTGTATCATATCTTCCCTCAAACTCAAACAACGTCTCTCAAAACTAAACAGACCCAGTTCCTTTAATATTTCCCTGTATTCCAATCTTCTTAGGTTGGGGACAAGCTTGGTTGCCCTTTATTGCACACCTTCAATAATATTAATATCATATCTAAGGTGAGAGGACCAGGCTTGAATGTAATATTCTAAGTGAGGTCAAACATAACAGTTATATAATTTACAGAAGAATTTCTCACTCTTGTAACTAACATTCCTCTTAATAATACCTAACATTTTATTTGCCTTATTTCTAGCCTCTAATCACTGCATAGAAAATTTTAGATCACTACTAACTATAATGCCAAGGCCTTTTTCCTCTCTAACATCCTGTAACCAGTTTCCTTGCATCTCGTAACTAAAGTTTTCATTATTCCTACCAAATTTGATGACTTTGCATTTGTGAACATTGAATGTCATCTGCTATTTACTAGCCCAAGCAACTAATCTATCAAAATCTTTTTGTAGTTTATAAGAATTTTCGGAGCAAGTGTAGTGTGTAGTTTACGTCCCCCTGACGCAAAAGGGGACACAAACTACACTAGGTCAAAGTCGGGGAACGTAAACTACACTAGGATCTTTAGGAGACATTTTTAAATGAATCCATCAAATAAAACGTTAAAACTAACGAAAATATTACGGCCCACCTAAAGCAAAAACAGCCCCTGTGTAATTTCTTTACTTATAGTCAGATTTATATGAAATTTTTGGACGTTTTCCAGTTTATGTACCGTTTTCTACAGTACATTACATACAGCATAGTAAACATTTTTAGATTGAAATTGAAAGTTATAATGTGGGTTAGGTTAGGTTAGGTTAGGTTAGGTTAGGTTATCAAGAACTCATTTTTGATCTGAAAAGAAGCAAAAATAAATTATATGAAAAACGGTACACAAACTGGAAAAGGCCCAAATTTTCAATATAGAGGTTTTCAAGGCGGACATCGGAATAACGCACACCATTTTTTAAAAGAAATTGGAAATTTTTTAAAAAATGTTTTCTAAAAAAAAAAAAAACGGGCATACAGTTGACCTAACCGGGCCTTCAATGTTATTCCGATGTTCGCCATTGAAGGCCCGGTTAGGTCAACTGTATGCCCGATTAGGTCAGCTGTATGCCCTTGACAATTGGTTAGGTCAAGGGCATACAGTTAACCTAACCGGGTATACAGTTGACCTAACCGGGCCTTCAATGGCGGACATCGGAATAATATTGAAGGCCCGGTTAGTATTTGAAAACCTCTATATTGAAAATTTCATAAAAATCTGACCATAAATAAAGAAATTACACAGGGAGTGCTTTTGCTTTAGGTGCGCCAATATTACGACTTAATCAAACCAATCGTCATATATATATATATATAAACTGACGATTGGTAAGGTTAAGTTGCAATATTTTCGTTAGTTTTAACGTTTTATTTGATTAGGTATACGCGGACAAAGTTGGGGAACGCAAACTACACTAGGATAATGTAGAGGAACGTAAACTATACTAGGATGATGTAGGGGAACGTAAACTACACTAGGCACCACAGGGGGACGTAAACTACACTTGCTCCGAATTTTCTATATTTGTAACTGGGACAAGTACTTTTATATCATCTGCAAATTTAGAAACATTACTACCTACTCCCTTCTATACATCGTTTAAAGGATCACCTGAAGAGCAGGGCGCCCAGCCTTTTTTAGTTAGCCTTATAAAGCTAACTAACAATATCACGACCAAACCTAACCAATCGTTAGGTCAACTGTATGTCCTTGACGATTGGTTAGGTTAGGTCATGATATTTTCGTCAGTTAGCCTTATAAAGCTAACTAAAGAAGGCTGAGGGCCCTGATCTTCAGGTGATCCCGTTTAAATATAAAATAAATAGTAATAGACCTAACACTGATCCCTGTGATACCTCACTTTTCACTTTCTGCCACCCAGATTTACGACGACCATTTAGAATTACTCTCTGTTCTCTGTCTTCTAACCAGTTTTCTACCCAATTTATAACTGCCCCTGATGTTCCATGAGCTTTTAATTTGTATAGCAGTCTCCTATGTGAAACTTTGTGAAATGCCTTACTAAAATCCAAATAAATAACATCTGCATCAGTTTCAAGATCTACCTGTTCAGTTACAAACTAAAAGTTTAAGAAATTAGACAAATAGACCTTCCTGATTTAAACTTGTGCTGGGAACTTGGAATAAGATTAAAATTTTCCAAATGATCTTTAATACTATTCTTTATAATTCTTTCCAGTATATTTCGTACGAAAGATGTTAAACTAATACGCCTATAATTTCCTACCTCGTTTTTACTACCCTTTTTGTAAATAGGTACTACATTTGCTTTTTCCATTCATCTGGAACAGTTGCCCACATATGTAATGTTCCTCGCCTCACAGGCGACTCCGTACATGTGGCAACGCCGCAGCGATAGTGAAGATACCCCAACTGGGGGAAGGTGGGATGGAGGGGGGACAACCAAGTCCAACAACATATAACACTAACATACAGATAATTATAATGTAATGTCTGTGTTCATAAAGATAAACAATTAACATGATCCTGAATAGCGTTAAACTCCATGTTTACTCGTTTACTGTTTACATGTTTACATATTTACTGTTTATGATTACTGCAAGTCTATAATTTATGAACAGCTATCACAATGCAACTTTTTATATACCGGGTGTCCGAGAATTATCTGTACAATTTTTGGCTGTTATTAAAAGTCAACCATGAAGTGTAGAAATTCCAGTGTTGTCCCATTTTACAGAGAATTTCATTAAGTTTTTTCTGATACCACGTTCTGACAAGTTTTTTAGAAATGTACGCGGGTGACAGACATTGATGATTTAAAAGCAAGAATCACAGCTGCTATTGAGCGAATTGATGTGGATATACTGCAGCGTACATGACAACATTTGGAGTATCGATTGGATGTTTTGCGAATCACTAATGGTGCACATATCGAATGTTTGTAACAACGTTACTTTAATAAAAGAAACTTTTGAAAATACAGATTCTAAATAATCTCATTTAAGAATTTTACGTGTGTTATCAAGAATTTTATTAAAAGATGAAATTGTACAGATAATGTTCGGACACACTGGAATTTCTAAAAAACTTGTCAAAACCTGGTATCAGAAAAAACTTAATGAGATTCTCTGTAAAATGGGACAAACTGGAATTTCTACACTTCATGGTTGACTTTTAATAACAGCCAAAAATTGTACAGATAATTCTCGGACACCCTGTATTTATCCCAGACATTTGAAAGATTTGAAAGACGTTATCGTAGGCCCTTTAACGAAGATTTTTAGTCAGTCACTTGAAACGAGGATTATTCCTGAAGACTTCAAATTAGCTAACGTCACGCCCAGTTTTAAAAAAGGCGACCACAGAGTAGCTAGCAATTATAGGCCTATTAGCTTAACGTCAGTTGTCGGTAAACTTTTGGAATCCGTAGTTAGGAATCGTATCATCGATCACTTAGAAAGTTGCGATTTTATTAATAGTAGTCAGCATAGGTTTCGACGCCATAGATCTTGTTTAACTAATTCGTTAGAATTTTATAACGAAATAGCGCGCGAATACGATACGCTTAGAGCAGCTGACTTATTTATTTAGATTTTAAAAAGGCGTTCGATACAGTTCCGCATAGAAGATTAATTGCGAAGGTTAAAGCGCACGGTATACGCGGTCAGGTAGCTAACTGGTTAGAGGATTGGCTTCGTGCTAGGAGACAGAGGGTCGTTGTTAATGGTAGTGAATCGGGGTGGTTGGATGTAGGTAGCGGTGTCCGACAGGGTTCAGTGTTAGGCCCATTGCTATTCGTAATTTACATTAACGACATAAATGTAGGATTGACTAGTAACGTGTCAAAATTCGCGGACGATACTAAAATAGGCGGTAAGGTTGTTAACGGGGACGATAGAGATAGGCTCCAAGACGATGTAAATAGGATTATGCAGTGGACGGATAAGTGGCAGATGCAATTTAACGTAGACAAATGTAAAGTTTTGCATATAGGTTCTCGTAACAATAATTACACGTACACGATGGATGATAGAGAGTTAGCGAGCGTTGACGATGAAGTAGATTTAGGCGTACGCGTATCTAAGGATTTAAAAGTTAGGAACCAGTGCCTGGAGTCTTGCGTCCCTAGTCTGGCCCCATTTAGAATATGCCGTTCAGTTTTGGTGCTCGTATTTGCGTGAGGATATTGATAAGTTAGAAAGGGTTCAGCGTCGTGCCATGAAACTAATTCCGTCATTGCGCAACAAGGCTTATGAAGATAGGGTTTAAAGAGTTAGACTTGCATTCACTCGAAACTAGGAGATTAAGGGGGGGAGCTTATTGAAGTTTTCAAAATTGTTAATAAAATCGATAACGTAAATTTTGACAAACTGTTCACTTTCGATAATAGCAATACTCGTAATAACGGATTTAAGTTGCGTGGCAGACGTTTCATTATTAATATCGCTAAAAACTTCTTTACGTTTAAAGAAATTGATAAATGGAATAATCTTCCCGCGTCAGTCGTTAACTCTACCAGCGTTAATTTGTTTAAGAACCGTTTAGATAGGCATTTTAAAAATATTAACGTTGTTTAAAATAAATAAACAATTAGCAACAGGAGCTCTGGGGGTAGTGGTCGAGGATGAGTCTGTTGACGATTAATGCCACTTGTGACATGCCAGCGTGTGATGCCAGCAATAAAATTATTATTATTAAAAAAAAAATTAGACTAACATGAACGTAGATGTAGCTCGAAGCGTAAACTAACCCACGTTTTGTTATACTCTACCTACTTTTTTTTTCTTATCCTCTCCTTGCATGTCTGTAACTCTTTACTTGTATGTCTGTAGTTTGCATGGTATGATAGTGAGTTAAGACTGTGTTTGCATGGTTTGTAAGCGTTCTTATTTTACTTCTTTTCATCTTTCACCCCTCTCCTATCCTCTTCGACTATTTTTCCGACTTGTCGGCAGTGGACGGCGGATGATGATGGTGAGTCTTTCTTTCTCTTTTTCTGAATGAATGTTAACCCACGAATGATAGGTTTTGCTACTTACCTACTCTCCTCTTTTAACTCCCTCCTCTTTCCTTTCTCTCGGGCTAACCTTAGAGTGGATCTTAGGATCTTTGTTAGCCTTAGCTTCTGTAGATCTGTAGATCCTCCACACGCCCTCATTTCCCTTCCCCACCCACCAGTCTCGCGTATATTAAATCATTATGTAACAATACTAATAAAGCTGTTTGTAAAGTCCGTGTGCAGATTTAAACTTTTACTAACTAAGAATCTACACCTAACTAAGAATCTACACGATTATATATACTGTATATGTATTGACATTGAGCGAGAAAAAGATTGAGACAATGTGAGAGAGAGCGAGATAGAGGGGCAGCGAGAGTTAGTTGGAAATGGCTTATTAATTGTTACACAAAGAACTTGTTAATAGTTTCGATTTGAATAACAGTAACTGATTATCAAGATCACATAAGAATAATACACGGTTATACTAACATAAAACATATTTATATATACTTAGAAATTCATATTCATAATATTATACTGATGTTTGTGAACCACCATTGAGACAATGTGAGAGAGAGCGAGATAGAGGGGCAGCGAGAGTTAGTTGGAAATGGCTTATTAATTGTTACACAAAGAACTTGTTAATAGTTTCGATTTGAATAACAGTAACTGATTATCAAGATCACATAAGAATAATAAACGGTTATACTAACATAAAACATATTTATATATACTTAGAAATTCATATTCATGTTCATAATATTATACTGATGTAGTTGGAAATGGCTTATCAATTGTTACACAAAGAACTTGTTAATAGTTTCGATTTGAATAACAGTAACTGATTATCAAGATCACATAAGAATAATACACGGTTATACTAACATAAAACATATTTATATATACTTAGAAATTCATATTCATATTCATAATATTATACTGATGTTTGTGAAATGAAGTTGATGGACCAAACCGTGGTGTTGACATGGTTACTTGCTGTCGCCGTCCAGGAGAGACTACTAGTATGCCCGCAAACAAGACGAGTGCAGAGTAATTGCAATGTTGATCGAATAAGTGCCAGTGCCACCCCCACCCCCCTTGTTACAAGGTGCCAACCCCCAGGATGCCAAAAAAGGTGGGAAATCCCCCAGCTTGCTGGGGGGTGTTCACCTAACCTCACTGGGGAGAAGGTGGAACGGCCTCACCCCCCGAAAAGGGGTATACCTAACCTAAGAGATAGAGAGTGAGATCGGAAGACAGAGCATCAGACACCTGGAAGATCCAGGTGCATAATGGGAGCTCAGGGTAGCATCACTTGGCTTAGAACTCGAAATCCGCCAATTGGCTTAATCAACCAGTTGGCGCACACAACCGCACATACACTCCCCGACTATATATACGCCCATAGAACCCCTATTATTATTATATATATATATATATATATATATATATATATATATATATATATATATATATATAACCAGGTGCATGTAAATCTCCAATAGCAAAATATATAGAAGCATGCCGAATAACTACCACACAAAAAGAAAACAACCACCAACCGTCAAGTATAGGTTACCATCAACCTAACGAAACCCACCTTACCCACGGCTTTTACTTACCAGCTCCTGGTAATAGACAAAACTATTAAGCATAAACAAATACGATTATGGGGCCATGGGATAGACCAACAAGGTCTCTAAATACGACCCCAATAGAGAGAGCTATTAATCCTAAACAAATACGTTTATTGGGACAGAGAGTACACCGAGAAGGTCTCAAGAAAATGGGCGACGCTAATAGTTTATTCTATTAAGCTTATCATAGTTGAACACCACGAAGTCAATTTGACGTTTGGCAGGTGATCTTTTAATAAAAAAATCGAATAAGATAAACTGTTTAATGCCAAAACAAATTTTCACCATAATATACAATTTTATCCTTAAACTATAACATAAGAAGCATTAATATGATTTCTAAAACAAAAGAGAAAATAAATTAGGGGTAACTATTTCATTTTTCCTCTTTTGGCCAATTATTTTGTTTCAATGCAAATTTATCTTTAATATACAATTTTATCCTTAAACTATAACATAAAAAGCATTAATATGATTTTTAAAACAAAATAGATTTTATTTCGGGATGACTATTTTATTTTTCTCTTATCCAATTATTTTGTTTCAGTGCAAATTTATCGTTAAGACACAAATATATCTTTAAACCTTATTACAAAAAATATTAATATACCTTTATAATAAAAATAGATTCTATTTCGGGGTAACTTATTCACTTTTCCTCTTTCACGCAACTATTTTGTTTCAATGCAAATTTATCTTTAAGACACAATTATATCCTTAAACTAAAACATAAAAACGTTAATATAATTTTTAAAACAAAACAGATTCTATCTGTGGAATGAATAAGTCATATTTAGTAAAGACACGCCCCCATAATTCGCGGCTCGTCCAATTACAACCCAATGGGTGGAGCATGAGAACGAATCCAGAATCTCTGGTTGGCGGAAAGTCTCGCTCTCACACAGGAAACTCGCGAATCGAATATTGGGGGTGGGGCCAATCGGGGTCGCGTATATAAAAGGGAACATTTTCAGCTGGATCAAGTGATTTTATCATCGTCTAACCACACATTCTCTCATCATGGACACTTCCAGTCAAACACATCAGGTTTACTGCTCCCCGCAATTGTTTGAAGACGGGGACCTCTCTATAGGGGCTACGCTCCATCTTTTCGCAGCGGCCGACCGGAACGCCCTACTTTCAACGAAATCCATTGCAGAAATTTGTGACGGCGAGAAAGAACCAGCGGAAACAACTTCATTTGAAATGTGAGTAATTACGTAATAATTTAGTTTGTGATTCATTCTCGGGCTATATATATACACACCGTATCATTCAGTGCTTAACCCTTGCAAGTGTTAGTTAATTTATAAAAAGCCATAATAAACGAAGTGAAAGGATATCTGCCCAGGGGTTCGAGACTCTGCGACGGGGCTTAGTAGCCCAGCTAATCTTCCTTCCTGAGAATGTCATTTAAACAGTGAATTTTATTATGCGATGAAGGTATCCTTTGAAAGTGAAATTTTATTACGCGCTTGTTTCCCTGTACGTGTTAACTTAAAAATTTATAGTAAGTTCTACAGGTTGGTTTTTAGAATTACTAAAACTTTAAAGGTAGGGAATTGCTGCGGTCCCGGTTCGTGACCAGGTGCTGACAGATGGTGCGTAGCACATCCAGCTAATATTCCTTTTGAGCTCAGTTAGGCTAGTTGCTTTGTGTTTATTATTTGATCCGGGTATCCTATCCTCCATTTTCTCTTATTGTAACTCCTTGTAACTCTCTCTTCCTATATATATATATATATATATATATATATATATATATATATATGGAAGTATATGTTAACAACCCGGTTAGGTCAGCTGCTTGCTGTTGTTTATTGGATCCGGGTGCCCTAATCGGCATTTTATCTTATTGTAACTCCTTGTAACTCTCTCCTCCCATATATACATCGCGGTGTCCTGTCATATAAATGCATGTTTAATACAGGTTACTGTGCTAGGCTTTCTGTAATTAATTTATTCTAGTAAGTATTTAGAGTGAATTTTGTTTATCACGTAATTACGTGTTAACATTTATTTAAAATTAGTTTCTGAAATGTTTCATTAAAATAGCATGTATCCTCAATTTATATATATATATATATATATATATATATATATATATATGTATATATATGGAACAAATAAATTTTAATTAAAAAAGATTCAATGTGGATGAATCATTTAATATCTACCAGGTGCTCGATACCCTGTGACGGTGCTTAGTCATCCAATATGATCATTATTAGAAAAATGTATGAGCTGTCAAAATAATTTTCTGTCTACAACCGTATCCTTTCTCCTTGTAGGCCCGATGCAGAACTCGATCGTGTTATAGCTACTTTTCGTGAGAGCTTTGAAGAAAAGCAAATAGTCGACGGCGATTTGGAGGTTTTACAGCGCAGTCAACCCAGTAACCGGAATAGGTGGTCGAAGTATTGGCTCACATCCAGTCCAACGATTGCCAGGACGTCGGGGAACTAATGTAAGCTTTTTTTTCTTTTTGTTAAGAACAAGACACAATGTATTTTGATCAATTTATTAAATGAGAGAAATCATGTTATATATATTAGTACAATTCAGCTTAAATTAGTTACAGAATTAGCATCCATTAAATAAGCTACAGAGCACAAGACTGACATTATTGGGGACATCTTATATTTTACACAATATAGTTACAATTATATATATATATATATATATATATATATATATATATATATATATATATATATATATATTAACCCCTCCATCTATGGCCTGGGTTGGTTCGAAGTCGACGGGGTTCTAGTTAGGTGGCAGCAACGGATGTGTGACTTGTAGTAGTTTTCTTCTATATTACTCTCCGAGTTCTTCTATAGTGGCTCGGAGGACTCTGGTAGACTTACTAAATTTCTCTGAAGATTCCGGACTCTCCTTATAGCGTATCCGGAAAGTTTAATGAATAAGTTCTTTTGAAGAGAGCAAGGCTCGAAGGATAAGATAAAGACTATCTTTTACTGTAATTTACTGCTGAAATGTATAGGAAGTGCTCAGCTTCTGAATTAGCTTCTGAATGACAATGGAAGATTTTTACTGGGGTTTATATACCCCAAAACTGCTAACATCATTATTATTAAATGCTAAAAAGGCTGCATTATTTTTGCACAATATTCGAAAATAAAGTAAATTTTTTGGCTGTGGTAAGGCTTGAACGAGTAAACAAAATATTTGAAGATGAAACCATATTTTTATCTTAAACCGCGACTTTTCAGATCTGATGTTATCATGATCTGCCAAGTTAACTAAAAGTGGAAATCGGACTATGCATCTTTACACTAAAATATGCATATGAGTAAAATTTTAAGGTTTAAGATGTACAATTTAAATGCTTAGGCAAGACATGATCTCATTTTTTATAACGAAAGAGAATGTATACAAAATATGAACATTGCAAAGCTTAAGCAGGATTCCTTATTAAGCGAAACCTAAAAAAAATGATTATGAGATTTTAAAAAAGAACAGGTCACCAATTATTTGGCAAAGTAGAAAGCCAATAAATTTTTTATCCAAACTTGCGTTGGGCGAATTTGGTCCTTATGTAAAAATGAATACACACACGTACATACATATGAATATAGGCATTATATAAAGTTAAATACATAAGAATATACAGGATTATATAAATGCATGAACCATATAAACACATGAATTTTAAAATGGATACAAGAACTATATAAATGAATACAAGAATTACATGAAGAATATGATAGTATAGGAATATGGGAATTATTTCTGGTTCATTTTTACACACACACACACACACACACACACACATATATATATATATATATATATATACACGCGTCAAACTTTACACAATACATCGAGTGCGCACAAATGGGAATCTTCTTTTTTTCTGCATGCACACCATTTCATCATTCAGCTCAGTGTCGCACAAATCGAATAATTTGTAAAAGTTTATAAATCCCTTTCCGTGACATGTACAAGAGAAATGAAAGGCAGTACATGCCGCAAGTATTACTAAAATATCCTTGTAATTGGTGGGGATTCCAGACAATTTCAGGGATATGCAACTGTTCGTGAAATTTTACAATAACAGGGTCACTCCAGGGCTGAGTCTCAAGTGAGTTAAAATAGTACACTCCTTCCCTATTTTTAAAGTAGATGGCCACCAATGAATCCCTTCGTCATCAACAATGTCGGTGTTGACAATAATTCCCCCGCATTTTCTCGTAGTTGGTAATTTCAATGTCTCATTCTTCGCAAATACACTGATAAATTTGGAGCGTGTGATTCGGTCACTATTCATTACTCTCTGAAGTGTATTCCCATCCATTTTAAAAGTCAGTGACTACGTTCCTGAAACGGTCAATTTCTATTAGAGCTTGTGACTCGAGCTAAATTAGTACACTAGTAGGAGCGTCTGTCGGGTTGGCGAATTTCCAATCTAACTGAGATGTTTCCACTTTGTTGTGGACTTAAGTGTGTATTTACACTAGCAAATAAGTGGGGTGTGATATCAAACGGGTAAAAGCTAAATTGATCGATTAATTCTTTCTGCGTTACCTCAATCCCGAGCTCATCACAAGCACCTGCAATATGGGCCAGATTACTATAAGCTCTCGCGCAAAGCGGGAACACAGCGTCTGATGAGTAGTCCGTATCCATAGACCTGCCCAACACAACGCCTTTGACGTATAGTTATATTTTTAAGGCCTAAATTCTCGAATTTAAATGCGTTCTTTTTATATTTTCCATTCGTCGAAGCGTGATACTGCATTCCAATTAATAACGTTTTGGGTAGAACTCCCAGGGCCACGTTTTCTAGCTGCTTCGAGGCCAACCCTGCGGGTACTGTGTATAGTTTGATCTGTACTGTCAATTGGGTATTTTACTGTTGCGTGTATTCAATTTTTTTCAATTTGTAATTGTTTAACAGAGCTTAATTTCACTCGACGCACGCGGAGATATGTTTCCATAATGTGAATCACAACGGGTTTTACGCCCTCTTCTTGATCAGGCCCCAGATTTATGCAGATCGCAGGATTCGTGCGGGTGAGCTTTAATTTCATATCCATCCCATTCATAAGCAGTTTCTCCTGGAATGTGAAGTCTGTTTTCAGACGTCCAAAACATTCATATATCTTCTTTTTAGAATTTTTAAATTTATCCTTTATACTACTTTCGTCTTTAGTCTGATAATAGCCCTCGGCAGTTAAAAAGGTATCCTTCGCTTCTTTTGAAAAGTTGAGAACATTTTCCAGATAGGCTAGTAGGTGATAATAACCCGTTCCTGCCGAGATGATGACCTGGTTTAAATACACCTCACACTGGCTGAATATTGAGGACAGAAAGTTGGTTTCACGGTATGCAAAATAATTATCATCGTAGTCCGTTCCATCTGAATGAGCTATACGTAGTTTACCATACATGTGCATGCAGCTTGGATCAAAAAATATGGACCTGAGCTGGGTATCACGAATTCTATTGGGGCACTCGGTAAACTAATTGTGTTTAATGTGTTAATTGTAATAAAGTCACTGTGCTCAATAGAAACTTGTGTTGGGAGCATATCAAATAGGGACAGCTCCGATTTACAACATTGTCAGCTACACGTATGGATGAAGCGTGCCATGACGAGTCAGAAATAGTGCCACCTCTCTCGACAAGTAGTAATCAGCCTATGATTCGTGAGAGCAATGTCCTCCACCTTATATCAGTTAAAAAAATGATAAACCATATGTTTCATTCACTTAGAATACTTCTTTTTTGATGTCCTTTTACGTTTAACGCCACGTGTTGGTAACCCATTCTTCCAGACAGTCGTCATCTTCCCGCCACAACGCATTTTTCTCTTTGCATCTTTGATGATTTCTCCCGTGTACGTTTTAAATGTTTTTTTAGAGTTTATTTAGGTTTAGCTCCACCCATTATGACTTCTACCGTGTTAAAACCTGATTGTAACGCTTTCCTGCCGAGATATCTGACCCCCCTCTTCAACAATGGGACAGCCGTGCGAAGTATGTTGAAAAAAAATGGGTCGAAGCCCACTCCCACGCTAATATCTCACCCCTCGATATACTGTGAAAGGCTTTCGGGTCATTGTAACTGAATGCGATGAAAGTGCAGCTTTACTGTTAAGCTCCCATCACCGAATGGGAAAATTTTCCCTCAGTTGTTCTTATATATATTGAGATATTGGTTAACAGATTAGTCGCAACATTCACATAATGGGGCTTGTCAAATGTAATGCTCAAGCTCTTCCCTCTATGGCTGGGAATGTGTGCAATGCGCAGCAGACGCGCCTGGGTATCCCCAACAAATTAATGCTCCACGATATTGCTGTAAATATAGCACATGTCTGGGGATGGATAGCCAACATCCAATTTCTCCAATTTCAACCGATACATTAAGCTGGACAAATCACGTTGTGCCTCGTGAAAGGTATCTCTTTGGAACGCTGCTCCATATCGGCCGTAGGTTATAATTTGGAACAATCCTTTGTCTTTAATATTTTTATTATCCTGTGATTTTAGGGTCAGAGCATGTGCAGGGGTTTCTTTGTTTACGATTTCGTATACTAAATCAGTCGTAATATTTGAGCTTTTTAAACTTCCGTTTAAGTCTCTCACAACATCCTCGGTCATACCATAACGACCCGGGCCTAGTGTTACTACTTTAGTGTAATACAGGGCCTTCCCACTCCGGGCGGCACGCATGGTTTCATTTCTAATTACCCCTGCCTTTTCACACTCATCACGATCTCTAAGAACTGTAAAAACGGGTTCTTTATAATCAATACTTAAGAAGCTGAATTTCGTATAACTCCAACTCATACGAATCATGTTACAATTCAATGGGCCCATGGAGTTCTGTTACAAACTTGGCTAGTGTGTTGTGAGGATGTACAGACAGAGAAGAAGAGGACGAGAGTGTAACATAGAAGTGGTTAGGCGCCATGTTGCATACTATTTAAGCTTCATTATTGCATCAGCTTTTATATAGGTGTTGGAGCTTTCTGGGCACCCTAGCCATTTCATCAGGTACATTTTTCTTTCTTGAACCTCTGCTTCCTAAAATTTTTTCAATTTTAAACACATTTTTTTCCTAAATTAAATGTCACTTTCTGCAACTCCTCGCGGTAAAAGCCTCCTGCGATTTCTCCCGCATTCAAATCTTCAACGTAGTAGGGTATTATCTCGCCTTTAGGTCTCATAGCCCTAACTTTAAAAATCTCACGTGTCCATCCTTGCTGAAATCCCTCTGCGAATTTATTTCCCGAACGCGATAGCCTTATATAATCATTGATTTTTAAACGTGTAGAGTGTGGCAGTACTCTACGAATATCTATTCTCACCTTACACTCTGTGTACGTACCTCTTTCTAAAACCTCGTTGGGTATTGTCCCAATCGCGCGATGGTGTGAACGGTTGTATGACGAGGCCAATGATCCCACAATGTTTATATATTTGTATGTGTTTTTATGTGTAAAATAGCGATGCATGCGCTCCTTTATGGTACGTTGAACTCTTTCAGCGAAAGAGCGTCAATCGAAGTCGCTGTTGTCTTGGCTGTTTTAAACATTTTTCTCACCGGTTTATGAAGTGTATAAGCATCCTGCTCCCGCAAAATCTCTCATCTTTTTTCCCTACTCCATCATTGTAAACACACTGTACAGTCTATCAACACCGCCATAGGAGGCTGTGTTAGAAATGTCATAATAGCGTTTTCTTAATATGTCAGCTATTTGCGTATTTTAGAGACACGTGGATAAGGTTGGCCGTTGAAGAGGAGAAAGAAGAGACCAAACAGCAGAGATGCTACCGTTAGGGGTGATTGCGTACTCAGTTGTGGCACATGTGAGACTTGCTCCAAGTCTTTTAAACTATTCAGATTTCCTAGCAATGTTTTGGAACATTTATTTGTTGTAGTTTTGCTTTAATATGCTTCCAACCTGATGGTGAGGGCCTGTCCCACTTTCTCACCAGATCATGGACAATGTCGCCGATATTCGATCCCTGTACCCTTGTTCCTTCAATAATGACCTCGCCTGTATCGGTCCACTGTATGATGGGGTCCTCACTCAATAGATTATAAAGCATTAAGCCTTTATTCCTCAGTGTATGTGAGAGACTGCTTTTTAATACATGCTCGATGTGTTGCGTTCTGTTATTCTTTGGTTGGTCATCTCTAACGTCGGGCCCAGGTCCTATGTCGCCATGCTCATCGTTGCCCGCGCTGTGCCTAATAACCACGGGGATCTCTGTCGGATTCTTATAATCTTAGTACTCATGAAGAAATTCCTGCAGAGTCTCTTGGTACAAGATCCTTTTCTCATCAGGTGACTTTTCACTGTTTAATATGTCTATCAATTAGCTTTCCATTCTTTTAAGTCTGCTTTTACGGGGTTCTAGAACTGTGTCTGGACTCTTTGAACTTTGCAATGAAGCATACATCTCGTGCGGAATCACTACAACTTTCTTCATTATATTAACCTAGTCAGTAAAGGTCCCAAAACTGAAAATAAGATGGGGAGGAATGAACCCCCTCTTTGTACAATAATTCGCTTTTTCTTCCCTACAGTTTGACTTTTACGAACGAACGTACGTATTATGTTATTGTAACTACGTAAGCGAGCCTTCTGAGGGGATTTCATTGGTACATTACATTTTATAACATTAAGGCAGATTTCACAGGTGCATTTTAAAAAGTCCGAGTCGATATTTTTAATCAACATCTGCTTCAATGCCCGGGGCAATCGATGATAGATTTTTATTAATTCACGGTATTTCTTTAGCCTATTTGTCATATACGCCTTTGTGGAACAAAATATCATCTTGGTACTCGTTAAACACTGACTGGTACGTCGAATAGCACCATATTACTTTATGCACAAATTTTGAGAACATCTCCCCTTATATTTAATGATTTTGAGCATAAACACAGTTTTACCACATACTGTAGGCCCAGATATAATACATGTGGATGGGCTTGTGAACCTGAATTTGTCTACAGATTCAATCTCTAATACGTCACACTCCTATGTGGAACATTTACAAAATATAATAAAAATTTAAGTGATGTTCCTTATATTCTTCTTTTTCTTCTTCCACAGAACAGTGAATGACGATGAGGTACAGCACCCCATCATCGATATTACAGACGACCCCGATGACAGTGTAGTTGTGGTTACAGACTCCAATCCCGCTGACGAACCCTCACCAGCGACACCTCAACCACGTGGCAGTTCAAAGCGGAGGTACGATGATGAAGAATCTTCCACGTCAGGTATAAAACGTGCCAGGAGTGCACCGACTGCTAGACCCCAGTAATAGAGCCCCAGCCCTCTACATCTTACGACACAACCTCCACGCTAGCTCCCTCCTCAATTATATTTGTACCCCCTTATTCTTGTTCAATTCCGGGTACATCCTCCATATCAGCAGCCTCTCGCTCTGTAGAGGAAGGTATAAAATTCGAACTGGTGCGCACCGCTAACCCCACCCAGGCCCTGACTAGAAATCGGTATATAGTCGGGGTTGACCTTGGAACCCTGAATAACAACGGTGTTGAACACGGTCTGAGGCGCGTAGTTGAATGTATTGTGGAGTTTTCCCTTCAACACAGCGACGAACGTGAATTCAGGACGAGGTTATCCTTCGGGTTCGGGTCAGTTGACGGGGATGTAGATGATTTTTGGGTAGTAATACCATTCAGACGCTTGGCCGATGTAGATATAGAATATATCTTGTGGCGTATAATGCAGGCCTCTCAAAGTAGCACAGCCTTCAATATGGACAACTTCACGGTAGATATTGACAGAGTATTCCGGGTTGCGGGTCATAGTGCCACACCTTATACTCTTAACTTCAATTCGCGGGACATTTACCGAAAGCATATAAACGCCGAGCGTGGTTGCGGCTTTATAGCAATAGTCTTAGCCCATATGTTTACTGTACTAAATACCTGGGTCAAAAATATTTGATTGCCTACGGTTGTGCAGCGTGCCCGTAAACTGGCTTCAGATTGCAAGCTTGAGTTTGAGTGTAATATGGGTCCTGAAGAACTTAGAAGGGTAGAGCAGGAAATGAATGTTCGTATAGTTGTATTTGGAATGGATGATCGTCGTAGGGCTGTATATGTTTTTAAAAACTGTGTGCGAGATCGTACAAGACATCTACTTATTTTAGGATTGTCAGGAACATCGTATCTCCCCATCCGTAATATAAGGACTCTTTACACTAGTTATGATAAAAGTCGAAAATATGGAAGGCATCATGATTTGTGTAAGGGATGTCTCGAGTTTACGGATGATATAGTGAAACATTATAAGGAATGTCACATGGTTTGTGAGCAGTGTAAAAGCTCCAAATGTGAAGATCACGTACAGGAAAATGAGAATCTGTGAATGTGGTATGTTTCATATGATGGATAATTGGGGTAAGTTTGGGCATAAAAGCGATGAAATTCACTGTTCTACATGTCATGAAAAATATAAGGCGGACGGAGTAAAGCATGTATGTGATATGAAAGACGCTAAGCCTAAAAATAGACCTTGTATAACAATGTACTACGATATAGAAACTTACACAAACCCTGAAACCAGAGAGGTTATCCCACATCTATTTGTAAGCCAGACTATCTGCGATGAGTGGATGGAGGTTGAGTGTGATGAGTGTCACAAATGTGATAAACGGACAGACGTTTTTAAAACGATCGCACACGACGATCCTGTGAAACTCTTTGTGTCTTATATTGTCAAGTTAGCGGACAAGTTAAAAAAATTACTGTGTATATTGTTGCCCATAACGGGGCAAAATTCATCACACAGTTCCTTTATAAGGAACTGCATGAGCACGAGTCATCGGAGATATTTACAGGCGACCCCTTGAAAAGGGGAAACATACTTATACAAATGCAGATAAGCGGTAATGTTCAGTTTAAAAATACTTTATTATTCACACCTTGTAAACTAGCCAAGCTAACCAAAGTGATGAGTGTAGCCGCCGAAGTTTCAAAAGGGTGTTTCCCTTACACTTTCCCGACTAGCGACACTTTAAATTACGTAGGACTACCTCCCCCGAAGCAATACTTTAACTACACCAACATGAGTGATAGTGAGCGTGAAGATTTTGACCGCTGCTACAATAGTTTTAATGAAACTAATCCATACAATACAGCTGATGACTGTGAGAGTTATTGCGTGAATGATGTGCGCGTGCTTAGAGTATGTTTCCAGGACTTTAGAAGGATGTACATAAACCGTTTCAACTGCGATCCGTGCAAGTCGCAACCACAATCGCCTCATTGTGCTTTACGGTGTTCAAGAACAATTTCATGCCAAAAGACACCTTAGCCGTCATTCACGGAAACAACCCTCGCAGTTATGGGCATAAGGTTATTTACTGGTTGATACACATAGAGCAGCAGACCGGAGTATATATAAAACACGCCCGCAACACGTAGTACCCATTAACGTCAGTGGTCGTGTTTTTTGGGTTGATGGTCTAAGCGAAGACCGTGCCACTGGTGAGAAGACTGTGTACTCCTTTAACGGTTGCTGGTGGCATGGATGCTCACGTCGTAAGTGTGGAATCGTAGGAGATATCCACGGTAGATCTCCTGCCGACAGTCTTGCATGGACCCGCACGATCCCAGTTCACTCACAAGATCTTGTGGGAGCATAAGTATGATGCACGGATGGAAACAGATGGACAGTACCGTGAAGAAATAAACACGATCAAGCATTCAGTGGTGCTGGATCCTCTTAAATGCGGTGAGAGCTTGTTCGGAGAGCGTACAAACCCATTCAAGCTATACTTTCCGCCTACGGAGGGCGTTAAACTCCATTACTACGACTTCTGTTCTTTATATCACTACGTGATGAAGAACAATCCGTACCCCGTAGGTGCACCTGAATAATTAGTGGGACCTGACCCGCCCACCATCGAGGTGTTCTCAACAAATTTGAACAAGTACTATTTCGGTCTTTCCTTCGTAGATGTGCTCCCCCCTCGCGATTTATAGGAGCCGATCTTACCCGTCGTTATAGATCACAAACTCATGTTTACCCTGTGCGTGAAGTGTGCAGAAGAGAATAATGGGTCCTGTAATCACGCAACCAAACAGCGGAAGATGAGAGGTGTATATACAAGTCCTGAGCTTTCCCTAGCCGTCCGCCATGGTTACAGAATATTGAAGATATATGAGGTGTGGAGGTTTCAGAAGCTACCCAAACTTTTCACGCCGTATATAAATACTTTTTGGAGGATAAAGTGGAAGCATCAAGCTCCCCGTGATGGCTTGAGAGCGTGGGTGAAAAATCGGGGTATATTCAGCGTTACCGTGACCGTGAAGGGATACAACTTGACAGAGCCCAAATTGTTAAGAACCCTGGCAAGCGTTTTAGTGCAAAGTTATGCCTAAATAATCTTTGGGGCAAGTTTGCACAGAATACAGGTAAGGGTAACGTTCATTTGGCACAAAGTTATCACGAGATGTGGGATTATGCCTATGCCCCCGATAAAGAGATTATGGAGATCGTGAATGTTGGTAACACGTACATAATAAAGTACATCATTGAACTGACCACAGATACCTCAAGTGTTACAAACATACCTGTAACGATCTTTCTTCACAACGGCATGCGCACGCATCAAGCTTTGGGGACTACTGCACTCCCTTGGGCGGAGGGTGCTGTACGCTGAAACAGATAGCGTAATATTCACAGAGAGGGAGGGTGAATACATGCCACCTATTGAGGAATTCCTCGGAGAGTTGACTGACGAGATCAAGGATGAGTATGGTGATGGTGCATATGCTGACTCCTTTGTATCAAATGGGCCAAAAACTTATGGGGTTCGGGTGAGGGTGGGGAAAGAGCTGAAATATATCGTGAAGACGAAGGGCATCACGCTTAACCTTGCGAACCGACGGGTCGTTAACTTTGACTCGTTGAAGGAGTTAGTGTGTTTAGAAGATGAGGGTGACCAACCTCCCCCAATTGACTGTAGGAACCCACAATTTTCGGGCACAGAAACTAGGGTGTGTGTGTGAAGGAACTTAGGGGCACAAAAGTGTGTCGTAACACCTATAGGAAACGTTACCAGGTGCCTGGTACCTATGATACTGTACCCTTTGGGTACCATCGTACTTGATTGTTATATATGTTTATTGTTAACGATATGTTTATTTATTACTATATTTGAATATGTAAATGTTTCAATCAGGGTTTCATTTTATCCTTTGTGTGTGTGTGTGTGTGTGTGTGTGTGTGTGTGCGCGAATGTACAGGGAAAAGTCCTAAGCTCCACCCACTGTAAGGTCAAACAAATGGTCATGTGACTCCTGCTACTACCTGGGCATATCTCTACCCCTGCGTGCTCAGTTGGCCGCTGCAAGCCCTGGATCTCAGACGTATATTTGAAGAATTCTCACGTAGAAGAAAAATAGTGATGGCGACCTTTGATATTAGTTCGACGTTTATGAAGTGGTATTCGATAAAGCCGGAAGATGTGGTGAATACTGAAAGACGGCCTAGCCCCCCCCCCTCCTTTGAGACTTTTAAGGCTACATTGAACCGTGCGAAGCTTGAGGAACAAGATGTTCAAATACTCTGTGGATATTCTGGCGAGACCATTGCCGGATTTCGCGGAACAAACGATGTAATGTACAACGTTGTAGGGCTAAACTGTATAAAAGCGTACATATACCGTGAGGTGAAAGAAACAACGCGTACAGAAGAGAAGCAACGGATATGGGTAGTGAGTCTTGTTGATGAGTGGTAGACAGGCGGTATTATGTCATGCTGCATCATATTGAGTACGCTTACCCTCCGGCTGAGAATGTAAACCTTGTCATCATGGACAGGCTAAAGTACTTTTACCCCTACATTCATATATATCATGACGAGGTTCGCAGTGAGGTTGTGGCTAAAGGCCTGTGTGAGTTTTTAACAGAATTTAGAGACGAGTATCGACTGTTAAACAAAAAGGATAAATACAGGCACATGTTTCTCTGAAATAGTGCGCCGGATTGTTAATGTGTTTACTTTGTGGAAATGAACGTCTAGTGCGCATTCCGATAAAACATTAAAACCGATATCGGAATTTGCCCAGTATAATGGGTACAAGTACTCGCATGATTCTTTCATGCTGGAACAAACCCGTACACGAAACATTAACGCTTGGTATGACTCACTCCTCCACACCTGTCCCCGAGCCAGACAGCGCACCATCTGCTCAAAGTCATCTCAGAGCTTTAACCGACTGGTTGTGCACTCTTACAATAAATAGAATACGATGGAGTTTCCTTTGAGCAGCATATACGACGTGTCCGTGACGAAGTCATTGCGTGTGTTCAGTTGTAAAACCGGTGCCATTAACTATGTGCTTGAAACGACTTGTAGACAAGCAAACTCTGGTAAACGTAATGTTATTTATTTAAGTGTTGAGGAGATGAATAGTCTTCGTGATAGTTGAGAAGTGGGGTGAGGATCGTTATAAAATGCCTGCAGGTGTAGGTACAAGAAGAGAATACATTAGTGATACCCCCTCATATGCCGTTGTTTGTACGTTGTGTATAAATAACGATCAGCCATGCATTGATATATGACTGATGTGGAAGAATGCATCTGATAATAACCGTTCTTGTCCCCACGAAACCGTATTTATCCTCGACAGAATGTTTGAAATCGTGGTTTCCGCAAACTAAAACCTATATTAGACGCACGTGTTACGGATATGTTTATTTTTGATACGGTTCTTGAATACGCATACACCGCTCTGCTCGACGGGTTTACGAATGTAGGAATGAACATGGCGAGAATGGTCTAAGCTGGATGCTTATTTAAATGGTTTAGACTCTTCGAAATATCATGAACTTTGGTACAAAGGACTTGAGCGGTACAGGGCAGAGCTCGGCCTACACTGTTCACCCTGAAGAGTTGCATCTTTATATAATGAGAGCTGTCGTTCGATTAGAAGATTATTTCAAATGCCGCTACGCTTGTGAAGAAGATTCACGATTGAAAAGCTCGGATCGGTAAGAAAAAAACCCTCGATTGAAAGGAGTATTTATAAACTTGAATTTAATAATGATGTTGTGGCTAACGACGCCCTCTTTGTGCGTGTTTTGATTGTATTCTGTCCATGTTTAAAGATAACTTGCTAACCAATTGTAAGGTGGGCACAAAATAGTATTGAACGAATGAAGGCCCTTTACATCGAGTATAGGCACCCGCACACCTTGCATGGTGAAATAATGCTAATCGTATTTATTGTATAGTAACAAAGCAACATGATAACTGCAGACTCGATCACGTGCGAGTTTAGTATTTTAGTTAAACGCGGTAGAACATAAATGGTAAGTATTTTGATTTTATAACAAGTTTTGCTGTTTATATGTATATATATATATATATATATATATATATATATATATATATGTAAAAATGGACAATGAATAATCAATATTCATTTTTACATAAGAACCAAAATCGCTTAACGCGAGTTTGGATAATAATTTTACTTGTAGCTTCCTATTTTGTTCGTGTCAAAACCCTACGATCTACCATATCTATGGTTTAGTCGTATCCATTTTTCATTTGTTATAGAAGTTATTAATTAATTATGATTGTCTTGCATCTCACCCTCGTCCCTAGATTATGCATACACATTGCATATAACAGGATTGGAACCCGTAGTTGTACTTCTTAGTCATTAATACCACTCTTGTCTCTAATTCGTTCTTGTAGATCTTCCTAATAATGATTTGTATTATACGTACAAATTCAATAACTATGACGTCATAAAGTAACTTAATTCTCTTCACGTTTTCCATACCTTGAACACTGAATCACGTGTTTAGTATTTGGACATCTTCCGTATTGAATGTATGGTAAATTCTTTAATAATAATAATAATAATAATAATAATAATAATAATAATAATAAAGAAAAAAAACTTCATTCTCTATACATCATTATTTATGTTGTTTCCTACCTATTGTCTACTGATACCTATCAACCTATCAGTCCATATTTTACGCGTCTCTATATTACGCACACAACCTATTGTATTACGTACATGTGCGTTCACCCCTCACAAGACATTCATTAGGCTTACAGTAGTTGAGTGGTCGAATTCGCGAATCACAGCAGAATTGAACGTTCTAAGATAAACAACATCTTTCGCTCTGATCCAAATTCATAACATATTATAATGTAGTATAACATATTATGTTGTATATAAATTATCTTGTCATGTCTCATGTACTTGTGTTGTACTAATAACCATATATAATAACCATATATAATAACCATATATAATCTAACCATATAATCTGACCATATAATCTGACCATATAATCTAACCATATAATCTAACCATATAATATAACCATATACAGTATATATATATAAAAACACTGTAAGAATGGTAACGACGTAATGTACTTCAATGAAACTATAATTGAATGTAATGACTTTATATAATGTAAGAATGTACTTTAATAGAACTGTAAGGGACAATCATAAGCGAATGGGAAGTAATCCATAATCGAAATCATAATTGTAATAAACCCAAACAAAAATGTACTCAGTCATGTACTTCAATTGTACTTGTGTACGACTATGAAATTAAATCGCCTTCAGAAATGAAGATTCGGCAAAAAAAAAAAAGATTAGTTTTTATTTTTATTTTTTTTTTTAAATCTTTATTGGAATCTTTCAAACATCTGATCGTGTTTAAAAGGGGGGAAACTTAACCTCCAACTGCCGTTCCCCAACATTCAGGCTTATATATTATACATGTATTTGTAAAATGAGGACACTTCATTACGGCTCTCTGCTTTGGTCACTGCTAAGAGACTCCCCTTGTTAGCAGCCTCGCTGCGGGGAGGGGGCAGAGGCCCCTTGCCTCCTTAATATTTTTAGATTCCGGCCTGAGCTATGGTCGAAAGAGGTCGAACCTCTATCCCTGTAAATTCAGAGCACTAACTGTAATTTTTTAAGAAGTAAATCACAGCAAGCGAAACTTTTTATTTTCCCCCTCGAGTTGGGCTATCTTCAGAGGAATTTAGTCAGTAAAGTAGAAGTATCAGAGTATTATTGAAAGAAAAGAATTAACAGAGTGTCGACCCCATAAAGCGAGAGAAAAGAATTAGAAAGTTATAGAAGAAAAGTATATAGAAGAAATATCCGTTGCTTGCCTCCGTAACTAGAACCCCCGTCGATCCGAACCAACCCAGGGCCATAGACGGAGGGGTTAACATATATATATATATATATATATATATATATATATATATATATATATATATAAATAAATGGGTATATTGTTTTATCTTGTACTATTATTATTTTTTATGTAAGTTTTCGTGTTTATATATATATAATATATTAGACCGGCCCAGGTTCATAGGGGGTGAAAAATAATTTTTTTATTTTCTTAAGTCTCATCCATGGAATTTGTTATGCTTGTCGATAGGAAGTTTCGAGTGAAGTTTCAGCTGGATTCCATAATATTTAGTAGTGCCGAGAGACTCTGAAATGTGTAGTTTTTCCGCACCACCCAGGAGGCGCGTTTTTTTTAAGTGGTATCCCCTATAGGCCTAATCCACTTTTTTAATGTTAACTCATGAGGTTGATGTGCTTCCTGTCTTTATCATTGATTTCTTTGCCTCTGGAAACTGCTCTCGGTGTTTTTGCATGACTTGAAGAAGGTACTGCAGTTGTTCTTCGTTTTATGTGAGATGATTGCTGAAACTCTGAATTAATGAGACCGCTCTGTCTGCATTATCGTTTACAACATTCATTGTTTTAACATATTCCTTAGCTAATTTATAGTCGTCCCCGTTATCCCATTCTGCAGGATCTACTTCGAGAAACGTCGATTGAAGGGACAATTTCTCAAAGAAGGAGCGACTTGAGCTTGTGACAAAGTCCGCCAGACTTTTCTCTCGTGGGTCATCATGAGTGTGGTCAAAAGCAATTCGTTTTTCTGGTATTTCTGAACCAGGTCTTTCAATGCCTGAACCATCTGCCGTTTCACTTGCAAAGTCATGCCATCATCAAAAAAGGCAAGCGACACAAGTTCTTCATTTAGATACCAGAGGTGACGGCATAGTGCTTTGCTAGCTATTGCTGAAAGTTCCTTATCATCATATTGCTGAAGCTCTTGTAGATACTCCAAATCGGTTCTTGGTTCAAAAGATGCGATAGGAGCCGCAAACCATTTTGGCACAAAAAAGCGGACAGCATAGCGAGAGAAGCGTTCCATTGCACTCAGTTCCTGTTTTGTCAGGTTGAACTGCGAGCGAAACAATACAATTTTGATGACATAAATCACTCGCGACATCCACCTAGCGCGATGTAAAGCTCCAGGTTGACGAAAATGTACTCCTCCTGATAGAACACCACCTAAATAATTAATTGATAATTCAAGAAGTTCGCGATAATCCGCTCTTGGGTGACTTCTGGCAAGCTGTTCTTCGCACAGTTTGAGGATTTCTGCTTTCCACGGCATGTTTGTATTGACAGCTTCATATCTTTTATCACCCATTTGTTTCCAGGAAATCTTGAAACGTTTGAAAAGTAATATATCCAGTCCCGTTGAACCACCGTAACACTTCTGGAAGACGTCTGATATCACAATTTCATTAATGTGGTGGCGACAAGCCAAAGAAAGGAGTTTTCTATGAAGCTTACTTTCGATTATCATGCAAACGCCTTTTTTTTTCTAGTATTGCTGGCGGTAGTATCAAAACACACTGCTTGAATACATTCTCGCAAATTCCAATCGTCTAAGCATTCTAGAACTGCTTCTGCAATTTTTCCGTCTTCTCCAGAAACAAGTTTGAGTACTGCTAGAAGCTTAGACTTTCCTCCAGTGGATACAAGAATAGCTAGCCTATCTATTTTTTCATCACCTGTTATATCTTGCATTACTTTACCATCCCAATGAATGGTAAGCGGAACGTCAGAGGTAAAGCTTTGCTTAATGTCATCTGCAACTTTTTGGCGTACGGCACTCCTCGCCCTCCGTAGAGTACTTCTGCTCAAAACAACATTGTCAATGTCATGTCCAAGAGAAGTTGCAGCAGCTGAAAGCACCATAACAGCAGCACTACGATCACTTGTTTTTGTTCGATCTAACGCCATTGCCAGATCAGGTGTTACGATGCGCTTACACTTATTTGATATTGTGCTACTTGAAGATTTGGATGTCATTTCAGGAGTGTACGATGTGCCTGGCTCTGGTTGCTCATCACTACTACTGCTTGAACTGCTATTACTGAACTGAAGTGCAGCTGATGACAGTTTCTTTCGCAATGCCTCAGCTGTTTTTAGTGCAGCATTTCTTTCCTCTTTTTTCCGTTTTCGCATTTGCTTAGCGACCAGTTTGTTATCAATATCAATCATGTAACCTCACCTCCCTTTTTCTCTTTGAGCATGTAGGAATGATCTGTCTTCCTCATTTGACATCATTTGTAAAGCATTTGCGTGAGCAACATCAAAAAGGTTATCTAAACTATCTTGGAATTCAGTTTCTTTTTTAATTTGATTTTGATTACGGTTTGATTTTGATTTTTAGTGATCTGAAGTTCTCATACATTTTTTAAATTTTCGTTAGTACATGCTGTTTGGCTCTGGTGGGTATTTTCGCCTTGTCCCAAATCTCAAAAATTTCAGCATAAACTATGTTGGATGCTTCTTTCAATGTTTTCTTACTGTTTATGAGACAGAAAAGCCGACGTAGTACATCTCCATTGGATGGAAGCTTCTTACTGCCAATTGTGTCGATTGGCTGTCCAAACAACCATATTTCAGTTTTTCTTCTTGTTACAATTGAATCGGACATGGTGAAGGATAAAATCTGAAAATATTAAGAGAAAACACTTGCGCATCAATCTCCCACTGCGTCTTAAACAATACTAACGTGAACAGCGACCATCACACTTTCCTCCGTAGCCGATGACGTCACCAGTAATGACGTCAGGTCAAAAGACGTGTTTCTACTCAACAGTGTAACATGTGACAGTGTAATATGTGTAACAGTGTAACCTGTGGAGCACAATCCACAAGAGTGTGAATAAGCATGGTTTGCACACAATATTTGTACTACGAATTACGGGATTTCTTAAAGTAATTTTGCCAGCAATTGATATTTTCGCAATAAATGAAAAATACAAGAGCTGTCGGCACCACCAAAACTGCATAGATATTGTTGAAATTTAGTGTGCGAGTATATTATGATGGTGCTAACAATTTTAGGGGTTGAGACTTTCACTTTCAAAAATAAGTTTTTTTGGGCCAGTCTAATATATATATATATATATATATATAATATAAGGGCGTATTTGCTCGTACATATATTAAATGGTTATATAGTTTTATTCTGTACTAATATTATTTAAGAATATATATTAATATATATTATATATAATATATATATATTATATATATCCTTCGCTTAATGTGTGTATTTTTGCTGTATATTATTTCTGAATGTATATTTATTTCCTATGTATTTCATGAATTATTTTCCCTTAACTCGTCTAAATAAACAGAATGATGTAATGGTGTTTTATTTAATTCTTTTGGTTGTATATATAAACGATATTAAGGAATAACTGGGGAGATGGATATATATAATATATATATATATAGGCACATAGCAGAAATGGTTATAAGTACCTCAAACAACTACGTAGAATGTGTAGCAGCAAAAATTGAAAAATTAAATATGGTACTAATTGTAATGTACAGAACCCCAAACACGCCAACCTCAAAATTTTCAGATTCCATTACAGAGGTAAGAAACTTAGTAAAAGATCTACACTCTCCAACCCCAAATATTTTTCTCTGTGGTGATTTTAATTTCCCATTCATGAAATATAAAAGGATAGGAAAAAATATATGTATCCACCAGGATAAGGGGGGCACACGAGAAGACCAGGAGCAGGTAAAAATGCTACTAGCTTTAGCTGATGAATTTATGTTAACGCAAGAAATAACAGAAAACACAAGAAAAAACAACTGCATAGATTTGGTATTCACAAACAACAGTAATCTAATTGATAATGTAGAAATCTCCCCAACTATGATATCAGACCACAATATCATTGAAATAACAACTAATATAAAGGCAACAGGAAAGGAAAGAACACGCACAACAGAACGAAGCAAATTCGAAATTTTTAATTTTCACTCCATAGCTATAAACTGGGAAGATGTGACATCCAGCATGGAAGTAATAGATTGGAAAACCATTTTCGAGGCCAAGACAACGGAAGAGATGCTAATGACGTTAGAGGAGAAGACGTTAGAAATTGTGGAAAAACATGTCCCAAAGATACAACAAAGAGGAAAGAGAAGCAGGTTTGAAAGACAAAAGAGGGCATTGTTCCGAAAGAGAAAAAGAGTGACTGCAAAATTAAGTAATTGTAAAGATAACAACATCAGAAAAATATTAAATGATAAACTACAAAGTATCGATGTCGTCATACAGGAACAAATCGAGAAGCATACAGAAAAAGAAGAAGATGACGCTATAGAAGCGATAAAGGTTAACTCAAAGTACTTCTATAATTTCGCAAAAAGAAAGTCGAAAAACCAAGCGACTATCGGACCTTTAAAAAATGAGAACAGTGATTTATCTGATGATCTAACAGAAGTATCTGAAATATTAAAAGCTCAGTATGAATCATCTTTCAGTATCCCAAAAACTGACAAATTGATTTGCGATAGAAACGCGTTCTTTGAAGAAGAACCACAAGGGGAAAGTATAACGGATTTCGACTTTACGACGGATGATATCACACAAGCCATAGGGAAACTAAAAACACACTCAGCGGCAGGACCGGATAAATGGAATGCCACACTGATCAAAAACTGCAAGAATGCAATCGCTGAGCCCCTATACTGGATATGGAGACGATCATTAGACACGGGAGAAATACCGGGCATCCTGAAGAGCGCGAACATAGTCCCAATATATAAAGGAGGAGATCGATCCCAGGCCAAAAACTATAGGCCAGTGTCGCTTACATCTCATCTCACCAAAATATTTGAAAGAATAGTTAGACAGAAAATCTATGACTTTTTGGAAACTCAGAAAAAATTCAATGATAACCAACACGGGTTTCGATCGGGCAGATCATGCCTATCACAACTAATGGAACACTACAACAACATTATTGATTCACTTGAAAGTAATGAAAACTATGATGTACTATACACAGACTTTGCTAAAGCGTTCGACAAGTGTGACCACGGAATCATAATACATAAACTGAAATATATGGGAATAACAGGAAAAGTAGGGAAATGGATATATAATTTCCTTAGTGAGCGGAGGCAAGTCGTTACAGTACAAGGAGTATCTTCATCAGAATCAGAGGTCCTCAGCTCAGTACCACAAGGAACAGTATTAGCTCCACTACTCTTCATAATCATGCTAACGGACATAGATGAGGACGTTAACAGAGACAGCACAGTAACATCCTTTGCGGATGACACAAAGATCAGTAGAAAAATAAGAAACCCAGAAGACATAGGATCTCTACAAACCGACATAAACAAAATCTACAAGTGGACTGAAGACAACAATATGAAGTTTAACACCGAGAAATTTCAGCTATTACGGTACGGAAAAAGAGAAGACCTAAAGTGCATGGAATATTATACCCCAAATGGACAGGAAATTCAGAGAAATTCCAGAGCAAAAGATTTAGGGGTTGTAATGACAGATGATGCGAAATTTGAAACACAAAATAAGATAGCAGTAAACAGAGCAAAGCGAATAACGGGTCAGATATTGAGAACTTTTAAACGAAGGGATAGGAATGTAATGATTCCTTTACTGAAAACCCTGATAATACCCAAATTAGAATACTGCTCGGTCCTAACTTCCCCATATAAAAAAGAAGACATTAGACAGCTGGAGGGGATCCAAAGAAGCTTCACAGCCAAGATCAATGGGTGCAAAGAACTAAATTACTGGGAAAGGTTACGAGAACTAGACCTATATTCACTGGAAAGGAGAAGAGAGAGATACACCATTATTTACACTTGGAAAATAATGGAGAAACGAGTCCCTAATTTTACTCTGAATCCCATAACTCCCCAAACAACGATGGAAAGTAGAAGCGGTAGACTGTGTCGTATTCCCAAATTGAAGGCGAGACAGGGAACATCCTTAACCCTGAAAGAAAATAGTTTTGTAGTGAGAGGACCAAAACTGTTTAATCAGTTGCCCAAAGACCTAAGAAACACGAAGGGAGTTGCAGTGGAAATCTTCAAAAGAAGACTAGACGCCTGGCTCAGAACAATCCCCGATGAGCCGGGCGTACCTGGCTATGTGAGGTGGAGAGCGCAAGAATCCAACTCACTACTTCACCAGGCCAACTCGAGAGGAGGGGCGACAAGCTTGACCTTCGCGAAATGAGAAATCATCACGCGGAACCTTTGTAAGGTTGTAAGGTATATATATATATATATATATATATATATATATATAATGGCTGGTTGCGCCTTCTAAGCCGACTAACGGGTTTCTAAGCCGTCAAGAATATCTGTATAGCGCAATCTGGCAGCTGAAAAGTTATATATATATATATATATATATATATATATATATATATATATATATACACATCAGTCCTCTCATTCTTCTAAGCCAACTGGCAGATTTCGAGTTCTAAGCCAAGTGATGCTACCCTGAGCTTCCATTATGCACGTGGATCTTCCAGGTGTAGGCTGCTCTCTCTCTCTCTCTCTCTCTCTTAGGTTAGGCATACCGCTTTGGGGGGTGAGGCCGTCCCAACTTATCCCCCAAAGAGGTTAGGTAGACACCCCCCCCACATTCTCCCCCAAAGAGGTTAGGTAGACATCCCCCCACATTCTCCCCCTTTTTTGGCACCCTGGGGGTTGGCACTTTGCAACAAGGGGGATGGGGGTGGCACTGGCATTCATTTGATCAACATTACAATTGCTCTGCACTCGTCTTGTTTGCGGGCACACTACTAGACTACATATGGGCGTGTCAGTGGAAACCGTAAGGTGATGGTTGCATGAAACAGGATATCATCACCGGTTTGTGGCAGATGCCTATTATATTAATAGTGTTTTCCATATTGTATTATCAATGTGGAGAAACAATGATTTAATTATGATAGACAGATAAACCCATTAATATTTTCCAGATTTCGTGTTGCATTATCAATGTAGAGATATTATTAGATCTTAACAAGGAATATGTATATTAGAGTGGTCCAAAAAAATGAAATTGAAAAATATATTTCTCATGACATTTGCCCATATTCCAAAACCACTATCAATGTTGGAAATAAAAATACTGGATCGATTCGTGCATACTTAGAGATGGCGCAATTCGAAGCCTTCGTATCATTATACTCGTATAGTATCATTATACAGTTTGGAGTGGCAAATTCCTCCAAACTTGCGCCACCCTTAAATATTAATGAATTTAGCTCAACATTTGGTCTGAGATCTTTCTCTATATAAGGAATGAGAAAATGTATCAGGAGGTATTATTTGTGAACTTAATATTTTTACCATATACAGTATGTGTGGCTCACCCTAATATATATATATATATGCGCCTCGGTGGTGTAGTGGTTAGCATCGCTGACTACAAATCCATCGGCTCCTGGATCGAGACCCGGTGACGTCAGGCGGCGCGCAGCAAAACCCAGCTGTTCATCCTTCTACACAATAAAAAATTTGGTTGTAGATAAATGGGCACCCTGGGTAGCGAGTGACTCATGGTTCCTTTGAATAGATGTCTAATTCTTTTTGATAAGTTTTCTGACTATTTTTGATAGGTGGAAGCACAACCTCATCGAAATAACTCCATAAATTAACCTTCGACTTCTTTTTCAAAGGTTCTTGATCTTCTCGTGAAACAAAATCAGTTGCTTCATCACCATAAGTTATATTACGTGTAGGACTAGCGTTAGGTGATGCAGACATAATGATTATCTCACTTTTTACAAACTCAGGCACTGTTATGCAAGCAAATTTAAAATGAGAATCTAAAACGTGCGAAATCATGCGAGTAATGTCTGCCTTCCACTGCTTGAAACGATTCTGTAAATTTTCTATTAAATCGTTTTTCATAGTATGAACATCTCCATCATCAGTTATGTTAGACAAAAATACCACGAGACCTGTTACACTGGGAGAGTCCACTGATGATTATTGAGGGTTGCTACAGTATGTCATAGTCCGAGGTGTATGCAACAACCGCAGTTTTTCGTTGAAGAAGTCATATATGAAGGTGGGGATGAATAATTAAAATGCAACAGATTGGGCGCGCAATTGCACATATCTCTGAAACAGACTTCTGGCTAAGAAGGGCTTCATCAACTGCAAGTGCTAAAGTATGATTCGCACAAGCAACAGGAGTAATTTTGAGAACGCTAACAGCTTTAGTAATATTACAGCCATTGTCGTGCACAACTGCATGCAGCACGATCGTTCTTTATTGACCATTCTTGCAATATAGAAGTCAATGCAGTTACAAATTTTCCATGAGTATGGGAATGTGGCAGATTTTTGGTGGCTAAAACATACTGCTTTTGCTCACATTTACTATTAATTCTATGTGCTATCAAACTGATAAAGGTTTCAGTTTTTTATAGTGACTCCTTATAACCCAAATAAAACTAATATTCGGAATTCGGCCGAATGGTTTTGCACCAAATATTCGATATTCGGTTAATTTTAGTATTCGGTACATCCCTAATACTCGTATATATAATGTTACATAGAGACCATGCATGGAACAAGGAACTCTTCTGGGAAAATTAAATCCACTATATTCTGAATAAATAATGGTAAATGACAAATACTAACGTTTTTCTTTTTCGTGATGGAAGCCCAACGTGAGCAACGGGTCATGACCAGGTCATGATTTAATTTTCCCAGAAGAGTTCCTTCTTTCATGCGCACTCAGTGTAACATAAAAGTTTCTCAAGTGACCATTCTGTTGTATCGTGTATATACTAGGGTAGGCCTGTTCAAAAATCAACTTTTTCTTATTTTCATAGGTTTCTGTACATTTTCCCATGCTTTTTGACCTGAAAAAGCCGAAAATCACAACTATTTTGACCTAGGATGTTGGGAAGCATTGCGCATGGAGCTTTAAATTTTCTGCCTTGAAATCGGCCAAAGCGCCAATTCCGGGGTCCCTTGAATTATGTTTTGCACTTTAACTTTTGATCTAAACAAGATAGAGCAACAAATTAGGTATCAAATGAAAGAGCATAAAATTAATAAATAAAATAATAATAAAATAATAATAATAATAATAAATAATATATAATAAAATAATAATAATAATAATAATAATAATTATCTATCATTTTTCAGGAAACAACAGAAACTCAATCAGAATCTAGAAAACCATCTACAAGTTACAACTTCACAATGGCATTAAGCAAGGAGCTGAGGGAGCTCCGTGGGCGCACAGTTGATATCTCAGAACCTCCACGTACTGTCCACAGGCAGGTGTCAACTGGGCCATCTACCAGATCTCTCACTGAAACTTTCCTGGTTGGATACCCTTCAGCTTTTATCAGTGGTTCCCAGCTTCCCACCAACAGACAGGCGTTCCAGTATTTCCTTAATCTTCAGAATTTACCGGAAAATGCAGGGAGCCCATGGTTCAAGACCTTGCATATGAAACAGTTGAATCTATCATCCCATTCTGGCAGATGGCTAGGATCAAGACAATGACCAAGTACAACGCAATGAAGCTCTTCATGAAACTACATGAGAAACATCGTGCTCTGGTGAAAAGCAAAGGAAGAGCAAGTAACCCTGGAGAAAAAAGAGGAGCATTTGTGCTGGAATTAGACAGCCTGTTCGATATAGGAGCTCCAGATGCAATCCAGGAAATACAGAACAACAGACTGTTATCCAGAGAGAAGAAAGATGAGGATATCAGGTTCTACGAAGACCAAAAGACTGAGAGGAAAGGTCATATGTCTGGTCATGAAGAGATTTGAGACAAGATCCCTGCAGCGCAGCGAGGAATGAAAGACTGCAGCATAGACAAGAACAAGGTAAAACTAATTACTTTGAACGTTACAAAAAGTTTTAAGTTTTACTCCATTGCGATATTTAGCATGTACTTAACAATTACTGTCTTAACATGTTGTACTATTTTACAGCTGCAGCAGAACAAGAGGCAGTTGTTCATGTGGATGACATTACCTGGGGTGACTCAACTGACAACGACGCTAACACAGAGGACATGGATTACCATCAGCCTCGTCCTGGATGTTCTCACCATCAAGACACTGTGACTAGTGTGACTTTGACGTTTCCAAGGAAGGTCATGGAATGTGATGTCATCTGCAATATAGCTGATCGTCTTGGTTTATCAGACAATCAAGTTACTGCCATGGTTTCTGCCACCTTGAAAGCTGGAGGGGCTGATCTGGATAACTTCGTCATCTCAACCTCAACAACACGTCGCAACAGAATGCTGTCCAGGTATAATATCAGCCAAAGTCACATGTCCAAGTTTTGTGAAAACCCCCCACAGTACGCTGCCTTACACTGGGATGGAAAGTTGTTCAAAGATGTCTTGGGCAGTGAACCTGGAAGTACCTCAGAGACTTTAGCTGTGCTAGTGTCTGGTCCACCTTCATACACTGAAGGAAAGTTATTGGGAGTACCTGTCATCGACAATTCTTCTGGCACAGCTCAGGCTGAGGCTTCAATGGATTTACTGGAGACATGGGAACTTACGGATAATGTTACTGCCCTTGTTTTTGACACTACATCCAGTAACAGTGGAGTTCACAGAGGAGCTGCCAAACTGCTAGAGAAAATGCTGAACAAAAAGGTGTTTTATCTGGCCTGTCGACATCACATCCTGGAAATCCTAGTAGGAGCAGTTTGGGAGAAGCTGTTTGGGAAGGTGAAGGGGCCAGATAATCCCTGGTTTGAGCATCTGAAGGATGTTTGGACGGACTTGTCCAAGGAAAACCCAAAGATGCTGGCTATCAACAGCAAATGGCTGAAGGAAAAGAAGAAGAACAGTGAAGAAATACTCCAAGACATTCTAACAGCAGAAAGGCTTCCAAGAGCCGACTACAGGGAAATGGCTGAACTGACAGTCATTGTTCTTGGAGGAACGCCTCCTCGAGGTATTCACTGGAGTCGACCAGGCGCCATTCATCAGGCCAGATGGATGGCCAGAAACCTGTACTCCATGAAAATGCTGATGTTTGCAGATCAACTTGAGTACGACGAAGACACTGTATCAAAGCTGGAAAGACTCAACACCTTCCTTGCGCTGTTCTACACTCCTGTATGGATGATGTCAATGTCTGCTGCAGATGCTCCCGTGAATGATCTAAGTCTAATCCAGGACATGTTGAAGTACAAGAAAACTGACCCAGAGCTTGCTGATGCAGTACTTAATAAGATGGAAAACCACAAATGGTACCTGACAGGAAGTCGTGCCATTTGCCCTGTTCAGCAGTAGATTGAGTGACACATTGAAGCACGACATTGCTGCCCAGTTACATGCCACTGAGAAGCCAGACAGCTTCAGAACAGGAAAGCCTCTATTCCAGAGAGTCACAGCTTAGACCACCCTGGTTGATCTCATTGGCCCAGAATCACATTTCCTGCTGGACACACTGAACATTGGATCCGAGTGGCTTCTGGAACCTGTCACGTCTTGGCCACAGAATGAGGACTACAGAAAAGCGTTGGACTATGTTAAGAATCTGAAAGCGGTGAATGACATTGCTGAACGTGGTGTCAAGATGATGAGCGACTTTGCAAATGTCATAACAACAGATGCCAAGCAAAGGGACTATCTCCTTCAAGCTGTGGAGTTCAACAGACGCCGCTTTGACAGCTTCAAGAAACAAACTCTCAACAACTGACTGTGTAAATGTCATTATGAAATTAATCATCATGTAATGCTTTCACTTCTTGATCGATTAGACTTGTGACAAAATGTTAATCTCAAATTTGTGTCATGAATAAGGCGCCTTGTCTGCCTTGAGTGTGAGAAAACGAATTTTGTGATATTTCTGAAATCTTTGTATGTACCAATGTGCCATTTCTTGTTCCAAGACTATCATAATTGTATAAGTTAGAAAGAGGATTAAAAACACTTTAATTTGGTGCCTATTTTGTTGCTCTATCTTGTTTAGATAAAAAGTTATAGTGCAAAACATGATTCAAGGGACCCCGGAACTGGTGCTTTTGGCCGATTTCAAGGCAGAAAACTTAAAGCTCCATGCGGCAATGCTTCCCAACAACCTAGGTCAAAATGGTTGTGATTTTCGGCCTTTTCAGGTCAAAAAGCATGGGAAAAAGTACAGAAACCTATGAAAATAAGAAAAAGTTGATTTTTGAACAGGGCTAATACTAGGGGCACTCAATATATTTTGCCTCACCCTTTTTTCTTAGCTAAATAATAGGCCATGTGGCTGAAATGTCTTTTGGGCCGTAAGTTTGAACTTTCTGCGCTTCACATAACCGGATTTTTCCAGTTTGAACCTCCCTTCCTTGTATAAAACCGCTTTTAAACGCTCTTCTATAAAACCGATGGTTAACACAGTTTCTAAAATGGCGTCTGACAGTGATGTGTGTCGTAAACAGAGAGCTGTTATCGAGTTCTTAACCGCAGAGAAGGAAACAGTTGGAAATATTCACAAAAGTCTATAAAACGTTTACGGAGATGCTGTTGTTGATCAAAGCACAGTTAGACGCTGGTCTAAATGTGCGAGATCATTGGAGAGAGGGAGAGCCAGCCTCGATGATGAGCCACGCAGCGGTCGCCCAGCATCGGCTGTGACATCTCACACTGTGCAACGTGCTAACAGCATCATTCGATCAAATCAGCGCTTCACATACAAGAAGCTATCACTGGACCTAGGAATTAGTGAAGGAAGTGTGAATACGATAATTCAGCAACTGGGATACTCAAAAGTGTGTTCACGGTTTGTTCCTCGCGAACTGACTGAAGGTCACAAAGCCCAAAGAAAAGAAATTGATTCTGAGTCGTTGGTTTGATACGAGACAGAAGGGGATGACTTCCTTTCACGAATTGTGACTGGGGATGAGACTTGGGTACACCACTTTGAACCTGAAACAAAACGCCAATCCATGGAGTGGCATCACGCAGGCTCCCCATGCAAGGAAAAGTTCAAAATGCCTCTCTCTGCAGGAAAAGTTATGGCCACCATCTTCTGGGACATGAAGGGGTGATTCTGGTGGACATTATGAAGAAAGGACAACCAATCAACTCAGAGGCATATATTGCTACCTTACAGAGACTCCAGAGACGTATAAAGTGGGTTCGACCGGAGAGAAAACTGGAAGACGTCCTTCTTTTGCACGATAACGCAACACCACATAACAGTTTGCAAACAAGAGAGGCCAACACAAAAATGCGCTTGACTGTGTTACCCCACCCTCCATACAGCCCGGATCTGGCACTTTCAGACTTCCATTTGTTTGAGCTAATGAAGGATGCTATTCGTGGAAGAAAGTTTTAGAGTGACGATGAGGTTGTTGAGGAGGTTAAGAGTGGCTCCAGTGGAACCCAGCCGACTTTTACCAGCAAGGAATAAAGGCCCTTGTTTCGAGGTGGAGGAAAGTCGTAGAAAAGGATGGAGACTGTGGAAAAATAAAAACGTTAAACCGTAGGTCTAAGGTTGAGTGAAAAGCTTGACCTTCGTCAGAATGAACAATTCGGGCGGAAGCTAACCAAAGGTATATATATATATATATATATATATATATATATATATATATATATATATATATATATATGTATAATAAAACACCAATTCTTTATTACAACAAATATGCAATGGTTGAGAATGTTTTACTAAATAGTTTATCATACAAAATGATAAAATAATACAAAATGCTCACAATTTGCCATAGATTAACATAAATGGCACAGCTATACCCGATTCATAGTTAGTATTTGATCCAGTCCCCATTATTGTCTATTACATCTTGTAATCTGTGTGGCATAGATACAACATGGTTATGTATGATGTGTCGGTCCCTTCGGAACATCTCCCACTCAGTCATAGTGTGATCTCGTAGCTGGCGGCTGGTCCGCTCCTACACAGGCTCCCACGAGTTCACCACGTTTCCCGACACGTTCTTAGTGAGGTTGAGGTCACACCCGTTACTAGGCCAGTCCAGTTGTTCTAGATTTCGTTGCTCTTCGAATCACCTTCTAACAATCCCGGCGGTGTGAATGGGAGAGTTGTCCTGCAAATGGATTTTAAATATTAAAAGTAAAATTATATCTCATCCATACGCTTCATCAGTAACCCACTATTCGAGATAGGTTTTAACCTCATATATTGGGGGTTTCTCTCGGCTAAATCCAATTGTGTACCGTAATACAGTCTGCAGTTATCCAGAGTAAAATCCTAAAGTGTTGTCATAGTACTGAAAGAGTTAACGAACAATTTTATGACCGTTATTTGTCCCATGTAAATGTGGAAACCGGACATACAAATGCAGTGTAATAAATAAATCTTACTCTAGTAATGGTATAATATTCTATAACACACAAATACAACATACCTGTATAAAGATAATCTGCTCAGGATAGGGCAAGGCATACACGCGTACAGAAGGCAGCATCACCTCCTCCATGATCTCTATATATTGATCTGCCGTAAACCTCCCGTGGATCTCAGTCAGCTCTCCTAGTCCTTGCAGGTGCATCCATCCCCACACAGTCACCGTCACGTGCCCACTCCGTGCCACTTCGTAAATATTTTGGTGGGCATATCTCGTGTTGTCCTGTCGCCAACACCGAAGACGGCCGTGAGTTGTAGACGCAAACGTCTTCTCGTCAGAGAAGATAACTCTTTTCCAGTATGCGAGATCATCATTTATACGTTGGCGAGCAAACGAGAGCCTGGCCTGACGATGTCTTTCCTCGATCCTCTCTTTTTTGGCAGGAGTACGGTGGTGATATCCTTCTTCATGCAACCGTCTCCTTACGGTGTCTACTGACACGCCCATATGTAGTGTCTCCCGGATGGCGAGTGCGTTGTTGATAGGATCGTTTTGCACTTCGTTGATTATTCTCCGGTCTTCTTCTGGGGTGGTCTTTCTTGGTGCCCCGCACTTAGGATGATCTAGCAGATTCCCAGTTTCCTGCCACCTCTACACCCAGCGTCGAACAGTAGGCTTCGAAATTCCAAGTTCCATGGCTATGTCAGCTACAGAGAGGCCTGCTTCCCACATACCAATTATCCGGCCTCGCTATGCAATTTTATCTTGAGCTGAATTCATTTTCAGAGTCGGTGTTCGTCATACGGTGTAGAAATATGGTATGAACATAGATCATGCCAGTAACCATGTCAACACCTCTGGTTTGGCCCATCACCGTCATTTCACAAACATTAGTATAATATTGTATGAGTTTATAAGTATATATACTGTAAACCAGGTTAATTTTGCGGCAGCAAATTTTCGCTCTTTCATATCCTTGGACGAGTTTGCGGCATCATAATTTCGCGGTCAACAGTTGCTACTTATAGTCTTACAGATTAATATGACGTCATGAATGACGACATTTATTCTGGACTGTGATTGGTCGAGGTTGAGGTCGTATATCAAGGCAAGTTTTACCTCTTGGTATGCAGATTAAGTTTCAGCAGCACTCAACGTAAATGAATCTCTAGGTAAGATAGATTGGAAGCTCTCCACACTGAAACCTATTCATGCTAAATGGATTGTCTCTGCATGGAATAACCTACACAAAATGAGGGAGACCATTCGGAAGGGTTGGGAAATTAGCAACATTCATGACATTCTTGTTATACAGTAATAATACAATGTAATTTAAAATGTTTTTACTGCTTTTACTTTACAATGTTTGGATCTTTTCCGTTTGACTGCCGTCATTGAAACATAAGAGGTAAGTGCCCCTAGCCTTCTTTACTTAGCCTTATAAGGCTAACTAACGAAAATATCACGACCTAACCTAACCAATCGTTAGGTCAACTGTACGACCTTGACGATTGGTTAGGTTAGGTCGTGATATTTTTGTTAGTTAGCCTTATAAAGCTAACTAAAGAAGGCTGGAGTTTAATTATGTTTCAATGGCGGCAGTCAAACGGAAAAGATCCCAATGTTTTATTACAATATACTGAATTTACTTTTCAAATAAAATATTTTAATGATCTAAGTTTAATTTTCTATCTTCCAAAGATTAGTTTAAATTGCCAAATTTTCGCCTGCTGGATATTTTCGCGTAAATTATAGCCTACGCGAAAAACCCGAAAATTTCCTGCAGGCGAACATTTCGCATTCACTAGTACATAAAAAGTTCAGTTGTAGTAGCTGTTCACATAGATTTGCAGTAATCATAAGGGAACCTTATTACTGTATGAGCCAAGTAAACTACATGGAGTTCAACGCTGTTCACGATCATATTAATTGTTTATCTTTATGAACACAGACTTAGACTAGGTTGTCCCCCCTCCACCCCACCTTCCCCCAGCTGGGGTACCTTGACTAACACTGCGGCGTTGCCAGATGTACGAAGTCGCCTGTGAGGCTAGGAACATTACATATGCGGGCAACTGTATCTCTCCATAATTAATAGACTATCCTCCCCTTCGCTGAGAATCCTAGTGTATATATATTATCAGGTCCAGCAGCTTTATTTGACTTTATTGTATGAATCACTTGCCTAACATCATCCTTCTTTATAGGGGCCTATGAATCTTATCAAGAACGCCTGAATTTACAGAATCTAAAGAATTAAAATAAGTTATTAAAATTTTCTTCAGTAACAACAGAGCTAAAATAATCATTAAAAATACCAACAATATCCTGATCATTTATAACATCCTATCATCATGTTTTTTCGGCAGATCCTATCATGCTTTTTATTTTTATATTTATAAAAATTAAAGAATTTCTTTGGATCTTTATTGCTATTTCTAGCTGGATTTATTCCACTATACCTTTTGCTCTTCCTAATCAAATTATTTAGTTTACTTCTTAATTGCCTATAATTATCAAAGTCCACAAAGCTATTATTGCTTTTAAATTCCCTGAATGCCCTTTTTTTATTTTTTAATAATTTTAGTTACTTCCCCATTCCACCACAAAGATTTCCTAGTCTTGTTATTCCTCACAGTTTTGAAAGGAATACATCTACATTGTACATCATCTAAAATTTCTTTGAATCTAGACCACATCTCAATAGCATTTTTATTGGTAAATTCATTATCGCACTTTGCTGAGCCTCCCTAAATTTACTCTTAGTCACCCTTCGAGATTATCAAATGATCAAATGGTCCCTATTCCCTATTGACTCTCCTACCTACTGTAAGTTCTCTAATAACCTCATAATCATTGACTATATGGAAAAACTATACATGCTTACAATATGGTATCACATATGGTACCTTTATTTCTTAATTAAATACAAATTACTAATTTATTGAATTAAATTAAATAACTTCAAAATTGCCTCGGGATTGGCGACATAGCCTATTGGGAATGAAAATAATTGCCATATATAGAACCCAATATGGAGGAATTGGGTCCGCATAATAACAAGAAAACGAATTATTTCGTATCAAAATCTTCTATTCCTGACTCATGAAAATTACTTCGAGAGAAGAGTCAAAGAACTTTGTAAAGTCAGCGAATTCCTAAGAGGAAGATTTATATTTTGTGGCACTCGGAGATGTTTATGTTAAACAATGCTTTTAAACAAGGAAGGTGTACTTAATTTTCCTATAAGTTCTGAGTGAATAACAAGTAATATAAACCTAATAACTCAAAAGGATAGGCCTATACCTTCAGGAATTTAAGTGTAGTTGATTGCCTATATTAATTAAATCAAATCAACTCGTTGTGTAACTCCATCGTATAGCGGCCCTACATCGAAAAAGATCCTGGCGCCCTACAACCAGAAGCGAGATCCAACGAAATAATAAGGTAAGGTTCTTTCTTTCTTTACCATTAGACAGCGCTAAAATACCGAAGGCAAATAAATTTAACATTAACCAATAAAAACACTACTGAACGAGGTCCTTTGAAGACCTCCCCAAACATAGAAAAACGTAGGGCTTTTGTCGTTAACTTTCCACTGAAATCTGCTGGAAATTTCCAACGGATGAGAGGCATCAGGCAATCAACCCATAGCCCCAGTGGCGGATTATCACTGAGGCTATTGAGGCTGAAGCATCAGGCTCCCATGCTTGAGGGGCCCCCCAATCAACTGAGTTTCGATGATATAATTCGAGATTTTGCAAACTTCTTTGATTAAATATGACAGAGTACACAAACTGACAAATTCCCTGCATTATTTTATGTTTTATAGGCCCTAAAGTAAAGTTTGTTTAATACTGTTTGGTTTTGGCAAACGGCAAAATATACTGTGTTAAGGTTCTTTTAAGTTTGTTTCTCAATTAGCATGAGCACCGTACATATAATTCGTATAAATGTACTATGTACTGTACAAGTGTACATGTACATGTATTGTCGGCAGTGGCCGGCGAATGACGATAGTGTCTCTCTCTCTTTTCTGAACGAATGTTAACTCACGAATGATAGGTTTTGCTACTTACTTAACCCTTATTCTCTTCTTTTAACTCCCTATTCTCTTCTTTTAACCCCTACTCTCTTCTTTCTCTCGGGCTAACTTAGAGTGGATCTTAGGGTCTTTGTTAGCTTTAGCTTCTGTAGATCTGTAAAACATTGCACACTGCATAACACTTGCTCTGCCTATTTTTTAAAAGTCTATTAATTCTCTGTACCTATGCTTAACTACTTCTGAATTTGTTCAACTTAAATCCACCATCTTTATTTTTGTTGTATCATAAAAAAAAATATATATATACAGGGTGGGGCACGGGAACCAAGTGTTTTTGGAATAATCAGGAAAATGATATTTATTTTTGTAAAGAAAATATATTGGTAGAACAACATTCGTAAGAACATAGCATTTCATGTCATAATAATCATGTACCGAAAATTATATCTGGCATATGATGTCCTTGGCCGTCGACGCATTGTTGAAGGCGTTTACGAAAATTGGCCTCCACTCTTCCCAGCAGGTCTCTGTTGATTTGGATGATTTGTTGACGGATCGCTTCCTTCAATGCATCTAATGTACGGGGCTTGTCCTCGTAGACACGTGACTTGAGGTACCCCCATAGAAAGAAGTCACATGTGGACAAGTCAGGGGACCGAGGGGGCCATGCAATGTCACCAAATCTCGAAATGAGATGGTTGGGAAACAGGGGGCGAAGAACAGCCATTGATGCTCTGGCGGTGTGTGGCGTGGCCCCATCTTGCTGAAACCACAAATGTCGACGAGCAATACGCCTTCTTCGTAATTCAGGGATGAAAAAGGTGTTCACCATCTCAATGTAACGCCCAGATGTTATGGTATCGGTAACCCCATTTTGTTCGAAGAAATAGGGACCGATGACGCCAAACTTTCCCACCGCGCACCAAACTGTAACCTTAGGGCTATGCAGCGGTTTTTCATGGAGTTGTCGCGGATTTTCAGCAGCCCAATACCGACAGTTTTGATTGTTGACGGCCCCATTAAGGTGGAAATGGGCTTCATCACTCATTACCACCATCATGTTTTCATTCTGCTCATAAAGTGCAAGCATTTCCTGTGCAAAATTCAGTCGTTGGGGGCAATCGTTTACATTCAATTCCTGCACCATCGCTAACTTGTATGGGTGAAAATGTAATTCTTCATGCAAAATCCGTCTAACAGTACGATTGCTGATTCCGAGTGCAGCTGAATGTCTCCGAGCAGAGCGGCCTGGGCTTTGCAACATCGCTTGTCTGACCCTTTCAACGTTCTCTGGAGTACGCACAGTGCGTTGCGGCCCCTTCGGTTTTGTTTTCATTATTGAGCCTCCTGTTCGAAGATTGTTAACCCAACGTAAGATTGTGTCACGAGCGGGAACAGAGTCATTTCGATGAATGTTGAATCTGCGGCGAAACGCACGCTGAACTGCTGTCACTGACTCGCCACTCCTAACAAAATGATCATACGCGAACATGCGGTGTTCTAACGTCCACTGCTCCATGATGGCACCTGAAAGATAAAGGTGAGTGTTAGTTAAAGTTAAATGCTATGAACCCAGGAATGGAATGCTACCTACCGCACGCCCCTCCCATTCCTAATGGCCGATTACTAGCTATTCAAAAAACACTTGATTCCCGTGCCCCACCCTGTATATATATATATATAACTTTATTGAAGGGTTTGTTCTTGGGGAACCGTAACTTAGTGAGGAATAAGAGGACAAGATGGTACATGTTTATTTACAGACGTTTCGGAAATTTCAATTTCCATCATCAGTGCTAAAAATTTAAAATCAAATAAAATGAATAAATATGATGAACAAAAAATTTATAAAATATATTTATATAAGCGTATGATATTAATAGTACATTTACAGTATATATTAAGTATTTAAAAATAAAAATAAAAAGTATATAAGATACAGGAGGGTGAAAAATTGTCAAAATATACAAAGGTTAAAAGGTGAACAAAATTGAGAGCAGTGGCTTACCAGGTTATTATCGGGGTGAGGAATTAATTGAACCGAAGGTTGGGAATGATTAGATGTTGGAAAAATCTATATTAGAAATGTTGGAGAGCCAAAAGGAGTGATGGTAGATTTCCTTTTGAGTGGTAAGGTATGAAATTTATCTGGTTAAGTTCAAGTTAAAAGGCGGAGCTATAGTCGTTGAGAGTTGGTTTAATACGGAGGATATATAGGGATTTGAGAATGCGGAGGTTGGTTAGTTGGTTTGTTGAGTTGATAATTTTGAAGTTGAAGGGGATAGTGAGTCTCAAAGAGACTGTTGATGCTGTTTGAAAATACTGGGAGAAAGCTAGAATTCTAACACAGCGGGCGGACAATGTGGAGAGAAAATTGAAAAAGCTGTTTGAACAGTACTTGGCCGTCAAGAAGAACATGAAGGTTTCCTGGGAAGGTACCAAGATGAAGCAGGAGATTTTCAAAGGTGATCTCGAAGACCTCTTCGATGTCGCAAGGACTGATGCCTTAGAGACGATGACAAACGAGGACGACAAGGATTTCCTTATAAAGCAGAGGGAAGAACTCTCCAGCACCAGTTTCGGAGGTGCAGATGGGACCCTGGCCAAAAAGAAGGACCGAAAGAGGCGTCTAGCAGTGAATGAACAAAGGAGAAACGAACGAAGTGCTGAGGAAGCGCAGAAGAACGCCCAATTTATCTCATCTGCCGAAGCGGTCAGCAATTCCTCGGCAGCGTATTCGGATTTGGACTCGGAAGATTTGTTCCAGCCGTCTACTTCGAAATCCGGACCCCTCTCTTCCAAAGCGCAAGAAGAACCTTATCTCAAAAGAGGTAGCCATGTCGTTTGACCGTATCAACATAAGCGATCGAAATACAACATTTATTATTGCAGCGACAGCGAAGCTTTTAACCAGGACCTGGACGAGATATCAGTCTCTCGCAGTACAATTCGCCGATCGCGAATGAAGATCTGCCAGATGTCGCAACCGCCCAGAAGGCTATATTCTCGACAGACTCTCCCCTGCTTCTTCAGAGGGATGGGAAATTTCTCCCATTCATCATGCAGGGGAATGAGCAAAGTGGCCGTACTGCAGTCCTTGTCACCGGAAGAGGAAAAAAGAGACTTCTCGGCGTTCCTCTCATTTCTCGGGGAACTGGACAAGCGCAAGCCGATGTCTGCCTCCAGTTGTTGGATGAGTGGGGCCTGTGAAACCAGTTGCGGGGGCTTGTATTCGACACAACAGCATCGAACACCGGGCTCTTGTCTGGAGCTTGCTCTCTTATCGAGAGGGTCGTCGGTAGCTCTTTGACTTGGGTTGCTTTGACATATACGAAATAGTCTTGGCGAACGTCTTCTCCAGTATTTTTGGTGCTTCTGGGGGAACAGACATCTCACTGTTTAAGCGTTTCAAGGGTCATTCGTCATTCATCAGAAAGGACAACTTCATTCCGGCTGAAGTGGAACTCTTTGCTGGCAGCTTGAGTGACCTACCTCCGGCAGAAGATGGTCGAGTTCTCTGATGCTCTTCAGAACAGCAGCTTCCCAAGAGATGACCACAAAGAGCTCCTTCGTCTTTGTCTAATTTTTCTTGGTGGAAGTTTATCTGGAAAGATCAGCTTCACAACTCCAGGAGCTCTTCATCAGGCGCGCTGGATGGCGAGGGCCATTTACGGTTTGAAGATTTTCCTATTCTGAGAGCAACTGAAGCTCTCTGCTGAAGAGGAGAAGGGGTTGAAAGAAATTTGCCTCTTCGTAGCCCCTCATTTACGCAAGACATTGGCACGAAACACCTTTGGGAGTGAGAGCCCCAAGGAACGACATAGCTCTTATATCTTCCCTGGAGACTTACCCAAATAGAGCTCTGGCCGAAGTTGTACTTAAGACATTTAAACGACATCTCTGGTACTTTTCTGAAGAGCGTGTGGGTCTTTCGTTCTTCGACGATCACGTGGATGCCGATGTAAAAGCCAAAATGGTGGCAAACCTGGCTCGACCGGCGAACAGCAAGGAACTCAAGCGCCTCGATGCAAAGTTTTTCAAGCACAGCATTCCCTCTGGATTCCTACGTGACAGAGAAAACGGCAGAAATATTTGACTTATTGGCCAAAAACGGTAAGCAAAGCAAAAGGCTGAAGAATTTCTGTCGAGGCATCCAAGCGATTGGGCAGGCAACCGCAGCTACAAGTTCCTGTAGGAGAAAGCAATAGAGATGAAGGTTGTCAATGACTCCACACTGCGCAGAGAGAGCGATTGCTCTCATAAAACAATACAACTCAACACTTACGAAAGGCGAGCAACAAAAGCAATTTCTTCTTCGTCTTGTTGAAGCCCATAGGAAATCGTTCCCCCACCTCCTCCAAAGCCAATCTGATGCAGTAAAAGGCTTTAAAAGCTGCTGTCTTGTATGACCGGCCATTTTTTTGTAAACTGTTTTAATTAATTATGTTTTTCAAGTTTTATACGAAGAATTAAAGCATTTATTTTGGTAATTATGTCGCAAATGACATGCCCTGAAGTTGAAATAAAATATACATTTTTCTAGTGTATTTTGGTGTGCTCTGTTCAAATATAACCTTTATTTCTTGTGCAAATGAACAGAAATACGTGTTTGGGTCATGCATCCTCAGATGTGATCAGTCTTTAGCCTCAGATGTGATCAGTCTTTCCTTGTAAACAGACGTTTTTTATCGAGTGTTCAGTGTTACCAAATGAATAAGTGGTTTTCGTTGAAGTGTCTTTAAAAAAAATAGTGTTTGGTGCATTCTTAACTAAATTACTTCGTGTTACTAATCATTCATTAACGAATATATTTCATTTACTGACTTTATTCATTACTATATTATTTGATTAAACCAATGCTAGGGCACGTGGCTTGCTTGTTTGTTTCCCGAAGCTATTACTAAGCGAGATTTCATAAAGTTGAAATTCCCTTGGTTTGCCTTTTTTGTTTTTCAAATCGATCAGAAAACGAGGTTTCATAAGGTTCTTTTTCCCTTCCTTCGGGAGATCAAGTAGAGTGTGGTCACCCACCGTGGGAAAAAAGGAAAAAAGTCGATCGAATAGCGGACAGATAAGTTTTATAATACTTTTCCTTTTACAGATCTTTCGTCGATAGCTTAATTATATATTCATTTAGTATAAATTTGTGTTACAAGAACCTGTTTCTGCGTTTCAAGAACATTTTTGCGGGTTTGCGCAGGTGACGGCACAATAAGCACGCGGTAGACCTACGTTGTAATTTATTAATTTCCAAACGCTCGTTTTTTGTTTTTGTTTTTTTTGTTTTTAACTAATTAAGAGCATGGCACGCCCGTCAAGTACTTGCAGTCGCTGTGAAGGGAAATTTGCCGCTTACGCGTTTACAATGGCTAATAATAATGAACATTAGTTTGCAGTGTGGGCTCAAGCATGGAAGTCCTGAGGAACGAGTTAGAACGTGAGAGGGAGGCCAGAGTGAGGCTTCAGAAAGCGTGATGCTCCTGACGGCAAAATTAGAATCCTTGAGACTCCAGTTACGACCCCTCCTGCCTCAGTTTCTACTAATAATATAAATAGTACTAATAGCCCTCTCTCTTCTCCTAGTTCCCAACCCTTCGTTCGAGTGCGTAATGGAGCCCCATTGAGAAACCTAAGACTGTTTACCAGTTAATAACCAAACAATAATTTGTTTTGGTTTCGAAGATGCTGATGAACCGGAAATACGACTCGTTGGCGATTCCATTGTTCGAGGCAGCTCGAGAATTCTGTGGGAGAAACCCTCGTCGTAGGCGCCGTTACTGCTACCCTGGTGCAAGGGGGAGGATAAACTAATAGTGTTGACCAATTTACAGAGGGTACCTCCGAGGACACAGTATGTTATTATGTCGGTACTAATAATTTAAATTCTAGATCGGAAGAAGCTGGCTAGGTACAGGGACTTACTAGAGCGACTAAAAGAAAAAACTAATAAGATTGTTTTAACAGGTATACTTCTCGAATTATCCAACGTAACGATTTCTACAGCAAGGCGACCTATATTAACAATAACCTAAAGTCTCTTTTGCCAACAGGAAGGAGTGCATTTTGCGAATTTTTGGAACAGTTTCTACGGTAGGAGGGACTTGTTCCTCGGAGATGGACTTCATCTTAATGACGTTGGAGCTGCGCGTTTAGGAAAACTATTTCATAATACTGACTCTTCTTTTCAGGCTGCCGTAACTCGAACGGTCCCAGCGTAATTTCCACAAATTTCCCCTGCGCTCGCGAAGGTGTCGCAATTACAAACAATTTGAAGGTTCTATCCTTAAATGCTCGTAGCCTACGAAATAAAATAAACGAATTTTTTTCTTTAATTGCTTGTAAAAACTATGATTTAATTGCGATAAATGAATCGTGGCTTAGCACTGAAACACGTGACTTTGTAGGGGAGTATCAAATTAGAGGTTACAGACTTTTTGTTAAAAACAGAATAGGTAGGCGAGGAGGCGGTGTTGTGTTGTATATCAAAGATAATATTGCGAACGTTATAGAAGTAAAGCACACAATTCCAGAACCGATAGATTCGACTATAGCAGAACTTAAATTGAACGATTTCAAACTTCTTGTTGCAGTTATATATAGGCCCCCTAATCAAGCAGCTGATGCAGACGAAGTGTTATATCGTGAACTAAAGAGAATAATAGGTAGTGAGCAGGCTTTAGTTATGGGTGACTTTAATTGCGCCAACGTGAATTACGATACAATGCAGGGAGACGCGGAAGGTAATCGTTTAGTTAATTTTCTCGAGGATAGCTTTCTTATTCAAAAGGTTGGGGAACCTACGAGGTTGGACAGTATTTTAGATTTAGTAATAACTACGGATGATAGGCTAATTACTGATCTTCAAGTAATAAAACCGTTAAGCAATAGCGATCACAATATGGTAGAGTTTGTCCTCTCAGTAAGTCACTCGAAACCAGCTAACTCGACTAAAATTCCTAACTTCCAGCACGCAGACTTTTGTAAATTTCGAAATAAATTGTCACACGTCAATTTGGAAAACGTAATGGGGATCTCCAACGCAAAATTAGTGTGGGAATCGTTTGAAACAGTATTTAGGACTATAAATGAGGAATGTGTATCGTACAAAATTAAGCGTGCGAAAGTAAACAACAAGCCCTTGTGGTTTACTTCTAGAGTAGGAGACATTATAAAGAGTAGAGATAGGGCTTATAGGCTACATAAGTGCGATAAAGACAATTTGTGGTTATGAAACAACTATATATCTCTAAGGCGTGAAGCGAAAAGTGTAATAAAAAAGTCTAAGCGCGAATTTGAAATCTCCATAGCTCGTGACGGTAAAGAAAACCCCAAGCGATTCTTTCAATACGTCAATAATAGAAATCCAGTAAAAGTGTCTTGGGGCCGTTGAAAAATGTTAACGGAGATCTAGTTTCTGAAAACAAAGAAATGGCTACCTTGCTAAACGAATTTTTTACGTCAGTTTTTACTATAGAAGATGTAACGAATATCCCTACGGTCATAGATAGACATAATACCTTTAGATAATGGTAATATTTTGGATAATTTTGTGGTTAGTGAAGGGGAGGTAATACGCTATATTGATAAAATGAAAATGCGTAAATCACCGGGGCCGGTTTCCATATATCCTATTCAACTAAAAGAATTAAAAGATAGCATTGTTGTGCCGCTAACAAAAATTTTTAATGGGTCTATTTCTGAGGGGTCCGTACCAGATAATTTCAAGTTAGCAAACGTAACACCTATCTTTAAGAAAGGCGATAAAGGTGCGGCGGGAAATTATAAGCCAATCAGTTTAACGTCTGTTGTAGGTAAGCTACTGGAATCAATAATTAGGGATCGTATAGTCGAACACTTAGAATTGCATAACTTAGTTAGAAATACGCAGCACGGTTTTAGGCAAAACAAATCTTGCTTAACTAATCTTTTAGATTTTTTTCAAAGCATGGTTGACGTTTACGATAGTCATCGGGCGGTTGATGTAGTGTATTTAGATTTTCAAAAAGCGTTTGACACCGTACCGCACAAAAGACTCATTGAAAAAACTAAGGCTCATGGAATCAGGGGTGTAGTAATAAATTGGATAGAAGAGTGGTTGCGAGGTAGGAAACAGAAGGTGGTCTTTAATGGAGCGGAGTCGTGTAGGGCTAATGTAGCGGGTGGCGTTCCTCAGGGTTCTGTATTGGGCCCCTTGCTCTTTCTTATATATATTAACGATTTAGATGTCGGCCTAGTCAGTACAGTTTCAAAGTTTGCGGATGACACGAAGCTGGGTGGTAGGGCTATTAATGACGAAGATGGAGGTAAAATCCAGGAAGATCTGAATAAAATCGTTGATTGGTCAGTCACATGGCAAATGAGATTTAACGTCGATAAGTGCAAAGTTTTACATATAGGTTCGCGTAGCGGTAATTTTGCGTACAGTATGTCAGGGGAGGAGTTAACAAGCGTAGAGCAGGAAAAAGATTTAGGAGTTATAGTCACTGGTGATTTAAAAGTAGCGAAACAAAGTACAGCAGCGGTCAATACAGCGAACAAAGTGTTAGGTTTTATAGCTCGGAATTTTGAGTACAAATCGCACGATATTATAGTTCCTCTTTATAAATCATTAGTTAGACCCCATTTGGAGTACGCGATCCGGTTTTGGAATCCGCATATGCGCAAAGATATAGACAAAATTGAAAGAGTTCAAAGACGAGCAACTAAGATGATTCCGTCGCTTAGGTCAAAGTCTTACGAGGATAGGCTTAAGGAGTTAAAATTGACTACACTCGAGACTAGAAGGATAACGGGTGATCTAATCCAGTTTTTCAAAATTATGAAGGGGTTCGATAACGTAGATAGAGATAGCTTTTTCGAAATATCTCAATATAATAGGACTAGAAATAACGGGTGTAAGTTGACAAGTAGAAGGTTCGAGACAGCAGTTGCCAAAAACATTTTTACGCATAGAATAGTAAATAGCTGGAATAGTTTGCCGGTAGAAGTAATTAGTAGCACGTCTATAAACATGTTTAAAAATCGATTAGACGCATATGTTGATAGATTGTATAGTAGTATATGGGTATAGTTTAAGGTAGTAAATTAAGGCTTTGTGGTTCGGAACCCACGTAAAATTGTAGGGGTCCTCCGCCACCACGGTGGACATGCACAATACACAATTACGAACACAGTTAGGTAGACCAGCCATGAGTAGATCCTAGGGTTTTTGTTGGTCTGAAACATTATAACATTATAACATTATAACAACTGTATTTCTGTTCATTTGCACAAGAAATGAAGGTCATATTCGAACAAAGCACACCAAAATACACTTGAAAAGTGTATTTTTGACTACATTTTATACAATAAACCATAATCTAACATGTTCATGTTACGAGATCTCGTAAACGACGCATTACCACAGGAAACGTGCAAAGCACCTCAAAATTAACCAGAAAAGTTTGCTCTCGTCATTTTCGTTTAAACTAACGAAAATATCACGACTTAACCTAACCAATCATCAAGAGCGTACAGTTGACCTAACCGGGCATTCAATTAACCTAACCAGGCATTCAGTTGACCTAATCGGGCATTCAGTTGACCTAACCTGGCATTCAATTAATCATTTAATTAATCATCTAGGGCACATGACGAATCAAGTTCTCAAAGTCGAAACCACACGAACGGCACGTTATAATTCTATCACAAACACCACCAAACCGAATCCAATTAGAAAAAAAAAATAGCCAGAACAGAAACCAACAAACTAATTAAGTCGCAGCAGAATAACATGACGTCATACCACTCCCGACTACAAATACACTAAATATATATATATTATTATTATTATTATTATTATTATTATTATTATTTTCTACAATACTTTGCATAAAAAATGAGTGAAAATTTGAATAAAGAGACTAAAACTACCTCATAAAAAGTTATTTTGATTTACAGGTCCAGGCCATGTCATTTAAACATATTAACCTTTATTTTTCCTGTGGTACAAAGTTGTTCAAGTTCTAGCGACCCCTAAATATAGTTTAAATGAGATAAAATTTTGCACTGATTTTCCTTTCTTAATATGAAATGAAGATAGCCTTGAGGAAAAAGGAAAATTTAACTTTCAATTTTTTGGTATTAAAACTTATATTCTACAGCAACAGTAGAGCAATTGTGCAAATCAGGAGTTATTAAATGTATTGTTTCTACATTAGGGAAAGCCAACTGAATATTATCTTGGAGGATGATTTGATACAGATCCTAGTGGCATAAATGTCTTTTATCTGAGTAATTTTGTTTGAATTAAGCATGAAAGTGTTTTAATTTTCAACAAGTGATATCAACATCTTCAAGATAGTCTTCAACCAGAAGCTTTACACCTTCACCCAGCTGTTCTTCCGAAGCATCTACATCAACCAAAAAGGAAAAGTTGCTTGCAACATTTTCGTATATGTTTGCTCTTTTATTTAAATTTGTTTGAAGAGCATCCATCTTAGGAATAAAAGGGTTAATTCGAAACTTGTCTCTTGGAGAAAGGGTTTCATCGGCATTAGGTGCATCACCATCGTTGATTTCTTTTCTTCTCAATCTTTTCCTTTTATTCGCACACTTTTAGACTATCGAAGGCAGGATCTCTGCTTTTAATTCAGTTTCACCAAAATTTCACGGGTGTCTTTCAAGAAGTGAATAAGTGACGTGTAAAGCTTTGCACATGTACTAAGGGTTATCTATGCATCCTGTAGGGTGTAGAGCCTTGCTAGTTTTGTGGAACTGATCTAATAAACGGTTCCAGAGAATTAACATGAACACAAACTCTAATTCCTTCATTTTCTCCAACAGAATGCCATCCTCTTTTCTTGTATCACCCTTTTCACTCTCATCAGTATGGACATGAGTGAGGGCATCAATAATTGGATCATACCCCTCACTATGGCTGAAGTGGCCTTCGCATGTGCTTTCCACTTAATGTCAGAGAGGCGTTTTGGTACTGTGTAATCAGGACCCAAATATGATTTAAGTGCTGCTCAACGTTTTGTAGAGGCAGAAAAGAATGTGTATAACTGTCGCACACCAAAAAAATTTACTGCATTTGGGCAGCAATCAACTGCAGCACGACCAACAAGGTTAAGTGAATGTCCAGCACCAGGAATATATATGGCATACTTATTTTTCTCTAGAAGCTTCTGCTGCATGCCATTATACCTCACTGATATGTTCGTTGCATTATTATATGACTGTCCTCTGCAGTTACCAAAGTCAATTTTGCAATCATTGACTAAATAATCCACCACCATGTTGGCCATACTTTCACCACTGTGCTTTTTCAATTCAAGGAAAGATAGAAAGCGTTCAATGGGGAGACCGTCATCGAGTGACACATATCTGACAATAACAGTTAGTTGATCAACATTTGAAAGATCTGGTGTAGAGTCAAAAGACAAACCGAAGTATCCTGCTTTTCTCAAGTCTTCCTAAACAGATTCTCTTACCTTTTTAGCCATAAGCTGGATGAGTTCTTCGCATATTGTTTTAGACGAATACGAAGACTTTCCAGATCTACTACTTCCATAATGCTTAATGTGGTTAGAAAGAATGGATTAAACTTAGCAATAAGTTCTATCAAACCAAGAAATTTCCCCTTCATGGGTCGACCCAAACTTTTCATTGACTCACCTAAATGGTAATCCACGTTCTGCTAATGTACACACAACTGCAATAATATGTTCAAGTGCATATCTCCAGTACTCTTGTTCCTGTTTTATCTGTTCAGCTAGGTGTGAATCTAAGGTTAACCCGCGAATCCTCGTCAAATATGTAAGGAAAGCTGTTCGATGCTCCCCAGAATTCTCATGATTTTGAATTGCAATGGGGTTTCGCCAGTCATTAAACCCATCTCTAACCAATGCGGTTGATGATGTGGAAAAGAGCTTGCAAACAAAACATTAAACACAACCGATTGTTGAAGAATATACTAACCATTCCCGATTGTATTTTTCCAGATTAGCTTTCGTTGAATAAAAAAGACCCCTTGAACAATATTTGATTTTTGAATGATCGCTTCGATTTCTCAAATAAACCATCCCAATGTTGACACTGAGGGGCCTTTCTGTAAACAGAATGCAATATCATCCTCGGTTAAGACTCCTCAGAGGCCAAGATCATTGAACTTTGTGTATTTATTGTCTTCAGCCTGGAATTCAGACTCTGTAACACGAACAGATGTCGTCACATTCGCGTCTGTATTAGCTATTCTAGTAAAAGATGTGGATGCTTTTGGTTGTTGTGGGTCTGTCTGACTCTCTCGAGTCTGAGATCCCTCCTTTATAACAGTGAAATAACTGTCAACTTTCAGTAATTGTTTTGGCACTTATTCCTTTTACCCCCGCAATTCCTTTTTTCCCGATTAGGTCAACTGTACGCCCTTGACAATTGGTTAGGTTAAGTCATGATATTTTCGTAAGGAATAAAGAAATTGCGGGCGGAAAAGGAATAAGTGCCATTGTTTTATCTGCCTTTCAAGCTGCTCCTTCTTTTTTCTTTTCTGAAATCCACTTTCAAAAGTTCTTTTCATTTTAATAGGCCTCTCTAAAATAATAAGAGAAACGAATATTGTAACTTTTTGAAATTAATAAAAGTTGAAATTAAAAATGGCACTGGGGAATATAATATAAATAGGCCCTATATAAAATAAAATAATAAATAGAAATGGAAAATGAAACAATGTAACTTCGCCACTTATGTTAGGGGTACAAATTTAGCTTATATTTTAGCTTATACCCCCGCCTTTATATAGGGGTTTGCAATAATATAAGATATAAGAATAAGATATAAGAAATAAATACGTATAAAAAACAAATGTAAAATAAATAGATACAATATAAAGTTAAGCAAGTTGCTCTAATAATATTAGAAGCGGAGGGCCTTCGTACTGAACCGTAATATTGCTAATCTTAGGCACATTCAAATAATTAAAGAATAACAGGCAAATAAGGAATGATACGAGCTCTAGCGAGTGGCGAGAGATCTGATGTAACCGACTAACTAGGTTTGCCTGTCAATCAAAGTCCAAAAACAACGGTAATTAGGTACTGTTTGATATGCCAGATATACGGTTAGTATCAGTAGCCACGTCCCCAATATATAGGTAAAGGATCTCTTCCAAACGTGAAGTTGTCTCAAGTATGTTGAGGTTGTCTCTCAGGAATGTTTTCCGACAATAATGAAAAATTAATAAAATATTGATTTCAGTAAGCCAGAGCCAAGACATTTTACAAAAATTGTAAGAAAATCTAGAGCCTAAGCAGTGGCGGACTTTGTTCATTTTTTTTCTTACTAGTCTAACCTCTGTCTCAACAAAATTTGATTACGTGTCAGAGGGGCCTGAGAGGGGCCTGAGTTTCAGCAAACAAATGCTATTCATACCAGAGGCCAATATAATGGGTGCCCCGGCCCCCATGGTCGAAAAATAAAAGTTTCTGCGAAGTCAGATTTAATTAAAATAAGATAACCTAGGGCCTAAAGCCGCCTAAGGAGTAGTATACTGCCAACTGGGTCAATTTTAGCTACCGACGGGCGGACGGTCATTCATCGCAAAGGGGCCCATGTTCGAAGAATAAACTAGTTTCAGCAAATTCACAACATAACTCAGGACTTCAGCAGTTTCGAGGTACTCGTACTGGTCTATTTTGTGTATCGCCACCATATAAGTTAGTTTCAGCAAAGCTTTTGAACGGGTCATTTTTTGTACTGACCACTCATACTAAAGGGGCCCCCATATTCGGTGCCAGTGTCTTGATACACTAGATTTAAAATACTATTTTTCTTGGAGGAAGCCCCTGGTTAGCCTCAGCCAGTTGGCCATCGGACATAAGGTGGGTTTGATAAAAAAAAAAACGAACTCAAAGAGGACTCTCATTGCGTGAGGCCCTAAGTTGTACCTTACTTAGCTTGTGCCTAAATCTGGCACTGTTTGCAGATACAAGATCTTTACTATTTATTTGTGTTATTATTTAACTGTTATTATTATTATATAACATATTTAATATATATGTAATATTTTAAAAATTCCCGCGGACCTCCCAGGTCTGCGGGACCTCTAATCTAATGCCATTGGCAATAATTCACGATTACTGGGGTTTGGTAACGATGATTCCTGAAGCTCGGCCCACCAAATGTAGCGAGGCGGCCGGCAGACGAGCTGCGGAGATTGTGAAGCGCGGCCGTGGTCGCGTGGGGTTTCATTGCTAGCTTATCTCATTGAAGTTTTGAATGCCATTGCAAATTCAATTGAAATGAATGCAAATACAAGATTTGATGCTCAGTCACTACTCAGTGGTCCTACAAAGTACGAGACAATTTTAGTTGCTCACATTTACTTGAAATTGTTTCAAGAGACTTCACCGCTTTCTGAATACCTGTAGACATCTTTAACGTAAAATTTACCTGAAATTATTAAAAAAATTGTTCGATATGCTTTCCTTCCATTTCGATAACTTTTTTCATTCTTGGCCGGAATATGGGAGAACTTAGCAGAGCGAGTCTACAGGACTAGAATAAAAGATGTCGCTCATTTACGCGAGATCATCATTCAAAAATGGGAAAAAGCTTCCACAGGAGCAAGTAAATCGAGCCATAGATGAATTCCGGCCAAGAATAAAAAAGTTATTGAAATGGAAGAAAAGCATTTCGAACAATTTTTTTAATAATTTCAGGTAAATTTAATTATTTTTATAAAAAAATATTAAAAAGGTTTAATAATTTTTGCATGTTAAGTACAAAAATCATACTTTTTCGTTAAATATTGATAGAATTTGAATTATTTGATATTTTAGTCAGAAAACTTGTTTGCATATAGATAAATACATGTTTTATTGTGTAGAAGTTTTATTAAAATTAAATGACAAATGTTGATTTTATAGCCTTTTTAAAATGTACCCTTTTTATGCCACACCCGTTTTATATATATATAATATATATATATATATATATATATGTGTGTGTGTACTGTGTGTGTGTGTATATATATATATATATGCGCCTCGGTGGTGTAGTGGTTAGGGTCGCTGACTACGAATCCATCGGCTCCGGGATCGAGAACCGGTGACGGCAACTGGCGCGCAGCAAAACCCAGCTGTTCATCTTTCCACACAATAAAGAAAGTGGTTGGTAGATAAATGGGTATCCTGGGTGGCCTAGTGGTTAAGACGCTGGGCTGATGGTGGGGCGTGGTTCGGATTCCACGTTAAACTGTAGGTCTAAGGTGGAGTGAAAAGCTTGACCTTCGTCAGAATGAACAATTCGGGCGGAAGTAAAACCAAAACCAAAGGTTACCAAAGGTATATATACAGTATATGTAAAATGGAATGCCTAAAATAAATATACACCCGGTTTAAGTAACTTAAAAGGTATTGATAACACTAGGCAACAAAAAAAAAATTTCTTCTGCTACTGGAGAAAATGCACCTTTTCTGGTAATTTGACAGTGGTAATTCCAAAAATCTAGTTTAGAATTACTGATCATCTCTAGTTTTTGAGTTATGATAAGGTCATTCAAAATATTTTTATAGTTAGTAAAATAAACTTTCCTGTAAAAACTTTACTTGTGCTTTGAAAATTGCATTGAAGACGTTTTTAAAACGATAAAAGACATACTTTAACTATTACAAATAGGATATGGAAGAAGTAAATGGCCCAGCCAGGAGCCACCCTTTTCCCACCTGGTCATACCAAGCTCCAGATTACCATTTATTTCATCCATCTCCTAATTCTTTATTGATAAACATACGACATACTAATACTACTACTACTACAACGACATACTAGTCAACTCAATGACCTACTAATATATATGTACTACTAACAAGTAACATTACATACATAATATAGATATTAATGAAAAAAAGGATTGAAATCGTTCACCATGTTTATCGCTCACTGCACCTAAATCATTTGGGAAGAAGTCTAGATGGAAGTGTGTAAGAAGTGCATCTTTAATGGCATCCTACACCCCATATTTCGGTAGTTCTCGATCATATCATTTATGATCCCAACATAGTTTTCATCTCTGTGATTTCCTAAGAAATTATGGACAACCAATTTGAATGAAATCCAGGCAGCAAGTTTTTTTCTGACTGAGCATTTTCTCAAAATCAATATCTATTAGCACTTCCCGAATCTGTGGCCCAAGAAATATACCTGTTTTCAATTTATGATAGCTTCACTGATTTTTGGGAACTTGTTAGAAAGATATCTGAAGCCATTGCCATCTTTGTTCATTCCTTTTACAAAATTCTTCATGAGTCCCAGTTTGATATGAAGAGGGGGTAGAAACACATTTTGAGGATTCACTAAAGGTTGATTTTTTATGTTCTGTTTTCCTGGGATGTAACTCTCTCTCAATGGCCATTTCTTCTTTATGAAATGATTTTTATCATCTCGACTGTATCAGAGCCATAAAAAGCAGCAATGTTTGGTATACCCACTCTGCAATCCTAGAAGTAGTGCAATCACTTTTAGATCATTACAGATGGTCCACCTTTAAGGATAGTCTGCATACTTTCATAGGTTTCTGTCATGTTCACAGTATGAGCAAGAGGAATCGATGGCTTAGTGTTCCCATTGTGCAAAAGTACAGCTTTCGGTCTAACCTTATGACCCATCTGCTTCTGAATTTTCCGGTCGATGTGGCACTGGAAGACCATCCCCATGGGGTACTGGTTTCATTGCAGGTGCAATATCTGGATAACCGATATACTGCTTAGTCTTGCTTGAATGTCCAGAAACATTTGTCATCCTTTTGTCACGCCATATCATCGGAACTGCAAATGGCATACTTGCTCTCTTCTTATTCAGCCACTGTGTTAAGTCAGATGTGCAAACTGTATTTTGCACATGTATTGCACACTGTATTTTTCTTGGTCACCATTCTTACACCCAACGTAGTGGTAGTAAGCCACCTTCACTTTGTGTGGGATGTTCTTCCTTTGTGGAACTGTAATGTATTTTCCACAAATGTAGTAAAAACTGTTTAGGTGATTTTTGCATTTCCGGATTTTACTTAAAATTGAGGCAGCCGCCATTTCTAATGATCTGTGAAGAATTGAAAAGAATTTCTGTTCACAAAACTAGAAATTAAAAGTGCAACAAACACAGTTCTGCGAAATATAGAACACCGGATTTAATTTTAATTGTGCACAAAGCTACGCGAAGTGTCGAACTAAATGACTGAGAGGCTACAGAGAGAGAGAGAGAGAGAGAGAGAGAGAGAGAGAGAGAGAGACGTCTGACTCTGCCCCCTTCATATGACTCCACCCCTTCATATTCAGACATGAGACTACTCGAATGTGCTGCAAATTGAGCATGTGAGGGATTTGTTATTTCTGGGCGAATTTATTGAGTGTGGGAATGAAGCAAGGCTGATGCACTTCATTACACTGAGCTGATTACATGATATTGCACACAGTGTTATCAAATAATTGATATACGTCAGTAACTTAAAATCTAAAGGTGATGGAAAAATTCTGACTACATTTTTGAAATCAGTGCCATCAAATTACCCTAAATCACCTCAGTTTGTTTCAGTAGCAAATTTAATGTTGTCCAGTGTAATTGATCTTGTTTTTCCTTTTTTTTACGGTATCAGAACAAACAGTTCTCGGAGACCACACTTACTACTTCAGATATAAAATCTCCTTTAGCTTCAGAAATATACCATTACATACGCCAAAATAATACACATATGTAGGAGCATAACAGAAAATTCCTTTTCCTCGCCTCTCTCACATGGCTTATAGAAGTAAACAAGGCTGTAAAACTCCAAACACGTGAGCAGGAACAGCTCACAAAGGAATGCAGATATATATTGTTTCCCCAAAAATGCCCGCCAAGTCTATGTGTCACCAGAGCCTATACAAGCGCGTATCCACTCCAAATCCCAATCATTTACTCATTTGCTCATTGCTCAGGCAACACTCAGCATTCACTCTTCATCTCCAACCTTCGTCATGCAACTCCACTCGATCTCAATTGGCCGGTGTAACGTTGAAAAATGAAGAATCCATACTGACGATCTGAAAAACGATTGTGAGAAGAGAGGTGTTTAAGAATCTTCCTATTAAGGATAGATTCAAAAAGAAATCAAAGCAATTGGACGACAGGTGGAGGGTTGAGAGCGGTCAGGGGCATAACTAACCCAACTTTTAAACTGAGGGGGATAATATAGGTTTTGTCCCCCCCCCCCAACCTTTGATCTAAGTTAGCTTACATGAAGGAAAATATTTAGTTCTTGAAATAATCTATGATGAGTAAATCTTTAATTATATTAGTCCTATTAGTATGCTGGAAAGTATTACTGATTCAGTACTAATACTGCAGTGAGAGATACTTTAATGAGACATCTAGTTATTTTTTACTTTAATTATTGCATATATTGTTTTCCTTTAATGTTAAGTATATACTTGATATACATAAGGTAGTTGTGAAAATGCTTCTTTGATTTTCCTATTACTCGAAAGGACTCGATGGGACTGGTATTTAGGTATCATTGTTATATTCTACTGAAAAAATATGCCTTGGAAGACCAAATTTAAGACTACCTACAGGATAGCAGCACAGAAATTCATCGCAGGATTTTTCATCATTATAGTTGTCCCCCCTCAACTTTTGAAAGCTAGTTACGCTCTTGAGAGCGGTCATCCTTCTTTGGGACAGGCTGAATGAAAGTCAACTTCCAGCAGGAAGGAAAAGTACCACATGAGAAACAAAGATGAAAGAGTTTGCCTAGGAAGGGTGTCAGCAGAGAAGCACAGTTCTGAAGAACAACAGGAGGAACACTATCAGGACCATACGCCTTCCTTGAGTTGAGCCCAGATAGGGCAGAAAAAAACATCTTTAGAAGAGATTCTAATTTCAGACATAATAAAGTCAGAGGTGAGAGGAGATGGAGGAACAGCACCGAAATCATCCAGTGTTGAATTGTAAGCGAAAGTTTGAGCGAAGATTTCAGCTTTGTCAGGAGAAGAGATGGCAACTGTGCCGTCCGAATGGAAAAGAGGAGGGAAAGAAGAAGAAGTAAAGTTGTTGAAGAGGTTCTTTGCTAGATGCCAGAAAGAGCGAGAAGAATTAGAATTGGATAGATTTTCACATTTTTGTCGGATGAAGGAATTTCTGGCGAGTCGAAGAACAGATTTTGCACGATTCCGGGCAGAAATATGAGCTGAGTGAGAGCCAGGAGTTGGATGGCGAAGGTACCTTCTGAAAGCCTCCACTCTGTTGTGGATAGCATTAGAACAAGTAAAGTTAAACCAAGGTTTTTTTGCATCAGTAGTCGGAATTGAATATAGAATGTACGCCTCCATGACCGAGAGAATCACCTCTGTGATGCGCTCTGCACACCCAGAAGGAACCCGACCACGGAAGCAGTAATCATTTCATGGAAAATCACAGAAGTTCTGCCTAAGGGACTCCCAAACATCGGCGCCGAAGTGCCAAAGACGCCTCCTCTTGGGAGGATTCACAGGCCAAATTGGAGTGATAGGACATGAAACAGAGATAAGATTGTGATCGGAGGAGCCCAACGGAGAGAATAACTTCAAAGAGTAAGAAGGATGAGAGGTAAGAAATAAATCCAGAATGTTAGGTCTATCTCCAAGGTGATCGGGAATACGAGTAGAGTGCTATACAATATGCTCTAGATCACTTAGGAGAGAAAAATTGGGAGCAACTGTAGTTTACGTCCCCAGGTGGTGCCTAGTGTAGTTTACGTTCCTCTACATCAGTGGTACTCATTGCGCGGCTCGCGAGCCAAATGCAGCTCGTGATGGCCTAAGTGGCGGTTCTCGATGCATGGAATGCGAGAGAGAGAAATTTGGATATATTCAATTTATATAGAATCGTCATCACAAAAGAACAGCTGATGAGCTCTATATATATATATATATATATATATATATATATATATATATATATGTCGGCTCTCTCAGTGTGTATGTTCTAAAGAAGTGGCTCCCTTAAAAAACTTAGTGAAAAAAATTGCCCAGATGAGAAACTCGCCCAGCTTGCTGGGGGAGTTCCCCTAACCTCTTTAGGGAGAATGTGGGACGGCCTCACCCCCCCAAATGGGTATACCTAACCTAAGAGAGGGAGAGAAAGGAGGAGGGTCTTTGGGGGAGAAGTTGGGACGGCCTCACCCCCCAAAGGGAAACCTAACCTAAGCCTTAACCTAAGAAGGAGAGAGGGGTGTTCGCCTGGCTCCTGCCAGACGCATAATGAGAGTTCACCCGAGCGCCAGCTGTCTTATAAGGTCCTAACCAGCCAGTTGGCTAAGAAGGCTTAATCTGACTTAGAAGGCGTAAATGGCTTGTTCAGGTGTACATTATTAGGGTTGAGTTGCCAGATTGCCCTATTTATTTAATTAAAGCATATATTCTTGAGAGTTGGCTTTCCGCCAGTTGACATTATCCGACAGTTAGCTTAACCCGCCAGTTGACGCAGAAGACCTAGAAGTCAGGTGTATATATTAATTAACTTTGCAGCTGCCAGATTGCGCTATTCACATATTCTTGACAGTTGGCTTAGAAATCCGTCAGTCGGTTTAGAAGGCCTAACTAGCCATTTGGTATACATATAATTAAGTAATAATATCGTTTATATATACAAATAAAAGAATTAAATAAAACACCATTACATCATTCTGTTTATTTAGACGAATTATTGGAATCAATTTCACGAAATGTATAGAAAATAAATATACAATCCTATACAAACGATGGAATATATATAAAAAATATAAAAATAAAAAATAATAATAGCATAAGAAATACGAAGGAATATATATATAATCAAAATATAAAAATAATATAACACAAAACGATGGAGTATAACCATCAATATAACAGTACAGGAGAAATATATATATATATACACAGTTATATTAAATAATTAAATATATTGAAAATAAAAAAATAATACTAAATATACTGAAAATGAAAAATAATAATATACAAAACGAAGGAGTATAATTAATCAGCAACATATTAGTACAGGAAAAAAAAAATATATATAAAATTATATTAAATAATTAAATATAATGAAAATAAATATACATCAAAATACATTCGTTCTACTGCACTTAACTAAAACGCTAAACTCGCACGTAATCAAGTCTACAGTCACATCATTATTGCTTTGCACTGCGCAGTAAATACGATTTAACATTATTTTACCGCTCAACGTGTACGAGCACCTATACTCGATGTAAATGGCCTTCATATCGTTCAATACTATTTTTGTGCCCACTTTACATTCGGTTGGAAAGTTATCTTTAAACATGGATAGAATACATTCAAAAGCACGCACAAAAAGTGTATCGTTAGAGGGTAACGACAGCTGCTCATTATATAGAGGTACAATTCTTCAGGGTGAAGTGTAGGGAGCTCTGCCCTGTACCGCTCAAGTCCTTTGTACCAAAGTTCATAATATTTCGAAGAGTTTAAACCTTTTAAATAAGCAACCAGCTCTAGACCATTCTCGCTTTGTTTTATAACGATCCTCACCCCACTTCTCAACTATCACGAAGACTATTCATCTCCTCAACAAATAAATAAATAACATTACGTTTACCAGAGTTTGCTTGTCTACAAGTCGATTCAAGTACATACGGGGCTCCAATAAACCTTAGCCCGCCGCCCATGGCCTAAACCATTAGAGGTACAGTAAAACTAAACATACCTTACAAAAGAGAATTTAATCCTGCATTTAATGAGAAACAATTAAAACTTGGTGTTCCCGCCATTGGCTTCCAAGACAGCCTGAATTCGCTTTGGGTAGCTTACCAAAAGTGAAGTGAATAGATCTTGATCGTTACGCAAATTTTCTAAAACAGTTTCAATGTGTTGCGTCATTGTATCCTTCGAAAATCGATTTGCTGCAGGTTCTTGAAACAAGAGACATTCAACCTTGTCCTTTATAACTGATCCAATGTGTTCACAGACGTTCGGGTCAGGAGAATTTCCTGGCCATTCTTCATTTCCAAAGAAATCGATCTCATGGTTCCGCAACAACTGTTGAGTGGCTAATGCCTTAAAGCAGAGGACCTTATCGTGCAGAAGTGTGACCTGATCGACATCCATAACATTGTTTGGGTTTCTTAGAAAAGGAATGACATGCTGGGATAGAAAAATATCACGAAAATACTGTCCATCCCAACTCTGACCATTTGGCTTCAGCATCCACATGAGCTTCTTTGCAGTGAACAAAACAAACACACCAACACAGTCTGGACTTTTTAATAATTCGCGATAATGTTCACTGTCATCGATTTCATCTGGTGTTGTGGCCCACACTCGATCATTTTGGTAGTTAGGCCGACGTGTTACGTAAACAAAAAATTCATCGGAGACAGCTAAATGCATGAAATCATCCACATCCCAATCTTCAAGATAATGGGCAAACCACATTCTGTCATCGATGTTAAGTTGAGTTTTTCTTGGCTTTGGAAGTTCATGCCAAGGCTTTAAACCTTGCCTATGACGGTACAGTCGAATGATCTCACCACTAACGATCTTTCCTCTCAACACTTCGATCTCTCTAGAAAGTTTAGCACAGCTGTTTTTCCGCTTACGCGTACCGCTTTCAATGATGTCCTTTGTTTCCTGAGAGAGTGGCAAATTTGGGCGCCCAGATTTGGTTGTATCCATTTCACATTCATCCAAAGTTTTATTCCAATTTCTTTTGACGAAGTCCTCACTTCTTCGCAACTTTTTGGCAACCCATGAACGTGTTATAAAGGTGGCTCCAGCATCACGAGCTTCCCGAAATGTTATTGCTCGTATGCGATCTATCACACGTTGCCTCTCCGAATCACCAATTAATTGAGAAGCCATTATATTATCACTTTATCAGCTAGAGTAATTTTAATACCTGCAATAAATAAAGAATTTTATATATTTTTATAATCACTAAAAACTATTTCGATATAAGTAAACATGTAAGCTGCAAATGGGGGGGGCACGTCGTATACGGCATTGAGAATGCTGCTCAAAGGAAACTCCATCGTATTCGAGGAGTGCACGTCCAGTCGGTTCAAGCTCTGAGATAACTGTGAGCCACGGGTGGGCGGATCGGCTAGACGGGGAGCGAGTCACACCATAAGCTGTTGAATCGTGTACGGATTTGTTCTAGCATGAATCGCACGAGTGCTTGTAACCATTATACCGGGCAATTTTCCGACATATAGGATAATTTCAGTTTTAATGTTTTATGCGCACGAGACGTTCTCCACACATTAACAATCCAGTGCACTATTTGAGAGAAACATGTGACCGTATTTATCCTTTTTGTTTATCAATCGATACTCGTCTCTAAACTCTATCAAAAACTCACACAGGCCTTTAGCCACCTCCTCATTGCGAACCTCGTCATGATACATATGAATGCAGTGGTAAAAGTACTTTAGCTTGTCCATGATGATAAGGTTTACATTCTCAGCCGCAGGGTACGCGTACTCGGTATGATGCAGGATGACATAATACCGCCTGTTATACCACTCATCGACAGGACTCATTATCCATATCCGTTGCTTCTCTTCTGCACGCACGCGTTGTTTCTTTCACCTCACGGTATATGTACGCTTTTATACAGTTTAGCCCTACAACGCAGTCCATTACGTCGTTTGTGCCACGAAATCCGGCAATACTCTCGCCAGATTATCCGTAGAGTATTTGAATATCTTGTTCCTTCGCGCGATTCAATGTATCCTTAAAAGTCTCAAAGGAGGGTGGGGTAGGTCGTCTTTCAGTATTCACCACATCTTCCGACTTTACCGAATACCATTTCATAAACGTTGAACACGCAATATTAAAAGTAGCCATCACTATTTTTTCGTCTACGTGAGAAAATACACGTCTGAGCTCCAAGGTTTGCAGAGGTCAACTGAGCACGCCGGGGTAGAGATATGCCCATGTAGTAGCAGGAGTCGTCACATGACCGAGCTCACAGTGGGCGGAGCTTAGGATTGTACACACGCACGCACACAAAGGAGAAAATGAAACCCTAATTGAAACAAATATACGAAATAAATAAACATATCGTTAACAATACATATATATATATATATATATATATATATATATATATATATATGTGTGTGTGTAAAAATGAACAATGAATAATTCCTATATAATCCTTATATGGATCTTTATATTCATTGTCTTCATACAGTACTTATGTTTGTATGGTTTTTATGTTTGAATGTTCATTTTTACATGAGAAACCAAAATCGCCTGAGCGAGTTTGGATAGAATTACGATTTTTTGCTTTCCATTTTTTTCCAGTGTCAAAACCATGCGACCTACCATTTCTATGGTTGCGCAGTATTCATGTTTGTGCCATTAGAAGTTCGCTGTGAGAAGCGAATGTCCCTTAACTGTGTTTCTCTAATTCGTCTCCTTTAATTTCTCCCAATAATGACTTATACGGTACGTACAAAGTAAATAATTATGACGTCATAAAAGTAACTTAATTTCCTTCACGTTTTCCATACCTTGAACACTGAATCACGTGTTTAGTATGTGGACATCTTCCGTATTCAATGTATGGTAAATTCTTTAATAATAATAATAAAAACTTCATTCTCTATAATTCATTATTTATATGTTGAGTCCAGTCTGGTGTTATGTAGTATAAATATTATTATTCGACCATATTCATCCATACGTCCATATCTTATCTTGACCGTTATCCTTTATTAATTTTATTACTTATTCATTCTCCTACCTATTGTCTACTGATGCCCTATCAACCTATCAGTCCATGTTTACTCGTGTCTATATTACGCACACAACCTATTGTGTTACGCACCGATATGTGTACAATACTTTGTGCATTCGTACATGTCCCCTGATGATCATGCTTACGTACATAGTTACGTACATGTAAATACGTCCACATGTATTCTTTTTACTTTTTCTTTTAAGTGCGTTCACCTCTCGCAATAAACTCGAAAATGCTTATGCAAGTGTACGCAATTCCATGATCACAGAACAAATTGACATCTGAAAACGTAAAATCTCCTCTCGCTCTGATTCGAATTTGTAAAACATTATTATTTGTGTTATGTTTTATATATATATATATATATATATATATATATATATACCGTATGTACCCATGTACTTTGTGTTATATTCCTAACATCTTAATTGTCTATAAATATCAAACACTGTAAAAACAAAACAAAGTTATAGTTAACTGTAATGCTTTAATATAATGTAATTAATGTACTTTAATGAAACTGTAATTAATGATAATAATTTATAATGTAATTAATGTACTTTAATTAACGATAATAATTTAATATAATGTAATTAATTTACTTTAATAAAACTATAATTAACGATAATAAGCGAATGTGAATTAATTGGTAATCGTAATTGTAATAAACCAAAATTACGACGTACTCAGTGATGTACTTGGGATTGTGCTCCATGTACGACCCGACATTATGTCGCCATTTAGGAATATATACTCGGCGACACTGTTATTATTTTTTTTATTATTATTTTTTCGTTGGGATAAATTTTGATGTGCTTTTTACTTTTTTACTTTGCCAAATAATTGGTGACTTGCTCTTTTTAAAATTTCTTAATCATTTTTAGATTTAGCTTAATAATGAATCCTGAGAAACTTTTTGCAATGTTCATCAATTGTATACATTCTCTCTTCGTTATAAAAGATGAAGTCATGTCTTGCCTAAGCATTTAATTGTGAATCTTAAACCTTTAATTTTTACTCATATGCATATTTTAGTGTAAAGATGCATAGTTCAATTTCCACTTTTAGTTAACTTGGCAGATCATAACATCAGATCTGAAAATACGCGGTTTAAGATAAAAATATGGTTTCATCTTCAAACATCTTGTTTATTCTTTTAAACATTACCGCAGCTAAAAGATTTACTTTATTTTCAAATATTATGCAAAAATAATGCAGTCTCTTCAACATTTAATGATGATAATGTTAGTAGAATCGGGGTATATAAACCCGATAATTTCTTCCGTGTTGATTCTGATTCAAACTACGAGGTTGAGCATTACCTGTAACATTTTAGCAGTAAATTACAGTAAGAAAAAGTCTTTATCTTCTCCTTCGAGCCGTGCTCTCTTCAGAAAACTTAGTCATTAAAATCTCCCGATACGTTACAAGAAGAATCGGGGGGAACCCTCAGAGAATTTAATAAGCCTCTCAGAATCCTCCGAGCCACTAAAGAAGAACTCGGAGTGTAGTATAGAAGAAACTACTGCAAGTAACAGATCAGTTGCTGCCTCCTAACCAGAACCCCCTCGACTTCGAACCATCCCAGGCCATAGACGGAGGGGTTAACATATATATATATATATATATATATATAATATATATATAATATTATATAAACAATCAAGGATTAAGGTATCCGAAGGGTACGGTATCATAGGTACCAGGCACTTGGTAACGTTTCCTATAGGTGTTACGGCATACCTTCGTACCCCTAAGTTCCTTCACACACACCCAGTTTCTGCGCCCGAAAATTGTGGGTCCCCACAGTCAGTTGGGGTGACTGGTCGCCCTCATCTTCCAAGCACACCAGAGCCTTCAACGAGTCAAAGTTAACGACTCGTCGGTTCGCATGGTTAAGCGTGATACCCTTAGACTTCATAATATATTTCATATCCTCCCCCACCCTCACCAGTACCCTATAAGTTTTTGGCCCTGTTGATACAAATGAGTCAACATATGCACCATCACCATACTCAGCCTTGATCTCGTCAGTTAAATCTCCGGGGAATTCCCCAATAGGCAGCATGTATTCACCCTCCCTCTCTGTGAATATTATACTATCTGTGTCAGCGTACAGCACCCTCCGCCCAAGAGAATGCAGTAGTCCCCAAAGCTTGATGCGGGCGTAGGCCGTTGTGAAGCTGGCTACAGGCATGTTTGTAACCTGTGAGGTATCTGTGGACAGTTCGGTGATGTACTTTATTATGTAAGTATTACCTACATTTACGATCTCCAATAACCTCTTTAGCGGGAGCGTTGACATAATCCGAGACTTCACTATAACTTTGTGCCAAATGAACGTTCCCTTTGCCAGTATTCTGTGCAAATTTTCCCCAAACACTGTTGAGACACAACTTTGCACTAAAGCGCTTGCCAGGATTCTTAACAATTTGGGAACGGTCAAGCCGTATACCTTCACGGGCACGGTAACACTGAATAAAAGCTGTTTTTTCATCTTCGGTATCAACTCCTCGCGGATATCCCGATGCTTCTACCTTATCCTTCAAGAAAGCGTTTATATATGGCGTGAAAAGGTTGGGTAGCTTCTGAAAACTCCATAACTCATGTATCTTCAATATTCTGTAGCCATAGCGAACGGCTAGGTCCAGCTCAGGGCTTGTATATACACACCTCTGATCTTACGCTGGTTGGTTGTATGATTACAATCCCCATTGTTCTCCTTTGCGCACTTCACACACAGGGGAAACATGAGCTTGTGATCTATAACGATGGGTAAGATCGGCATCCATAAATCGCGAGGGGGGAGCACGTCTACGAAGGAGAGTCCAAAATAGCGCTCACTCAAGTTAGCTGAGAACTCCTCGATGGTTGGCATTGCGGGGCCCCACTAGTTTTTCAGGCGCACCTACGGTGTACGGATTGTTCTTCATCACGTAGGGATATAAAGAACAGAAGTAGTAGTAATGGAGCTTCACGCCCTCCGTTGGCGGAAAGTATATCTTGAATGGGTTTGTACGCCCTCCAAACAAGGTGTCGCCGCATTTGAGGGGTTCCAATACCATTGAACGTTTGATGGCCCTTATTTCTTCACGGTACTGGCCATCTGTTTCCATCCGTGCATCATACTCATGCTCCCACACGATCTTGTGAGTAAACTGGGAGTATATAAGTTGATCGCGGTTACGGGTCCATGCGAGGCTGTCGACGGGGGATCTTCCATGGAGGTCCCCTGTGACGGCACACTCAGGGCGTGGGCATCAATGCCACTAACAGCCGTTAAAGGAGTACACAGTCTTCTCACCAGTGGTTGGATCCTCACTTAGACCATCAACCCCAAAAACACGACCATTGACCTAAATGGGTACTTCCCCCGTGTTGCGGGCGTGCTTTATGTATACCCCGGTCTGTTGCTGTAGGTGTATCAGCCAGTAAGTAGTCTTGTGCCCATAACTGCGGGGATTGTTTCTGTGAATGACGCCTAAGGTGTCTTTAGGCATGAAGTTATTCTTGAACACCGTAAAACATAATAAGGCGATCGTGGTTGCGACTTGCAGGGATCGCATTTGAAACGGTTTATTTACATCGTTCTAAAGGCCTGGAAACTTACTCAAAGCACGCGCACATCATTCACGCAATAACGTTCACATTCATCAGCTATATTGTATTGACTAGTGTCATTAAAGCTGTTGTAGTAGCGGTCAAAATCTTCATGCTCACTATCACTCATGTTGGTGTAGTTAAAGTAATGTTTGGGGGAGGCAGTCCTACGTAATTTAAAGTTTCGTTAGTGAGGAAAGTGTAAGGGAAATACCTTTTTGAAACTTCGGCGACTAAGCCCATGACCTTGGGTAGCTTGGCTAATTTACAAGTTGTGAACAGCAGGGTGTCCTTAAACTGAATATTACCTCTTATCTGCATTTGTATAAGTTTGTTGTTGCTTTTCAAGGTGTCGCCTGTAAATATCTCTAACGACTCGTGTTCATGCAACTCCTTATAAAGGAACTGCGTGTCAAATTTTGCCCCGTTATGGGCAAGAATATACACAGTCATTTTTTTTAACTTGTCCGCTAATTGACAATATAGGATACAAAGAGTTTCACAGGGCTGTCGTGTGCAATCGTTTTAAAAACGTTTGTCCGTTTACCACATTTGTGACACTCATCACACTCGACTCCATGCACTCATCACAGATAGTCTGACTTACGAGTAAATGTGGAATAACCTCTTTGGTTTCAGCGTTCGTGTATGTTTCTATATCGTAGTACACGGTTATACAAGGGCTATTTTTAGGCTTAGCATCTTTCATATAACATACATGCTTCACTCCATCCGCCTTATATTTTTCATGACATGTAGAACAGTGAATTTCATCGCATTTATGCACAAACTTACCCCAATTATCCATCATATGAAACATGCACATTCACAGATTCTCATTTTCCTGCAAGTGCCAATTGATTTATGGAGCTCAAAGCATTTATTATTGAAAAATGTACGTCTACACACATTACATTCCCTCTTCTCAGCTTTCAACTACACGACTTTCACATTTGGGGCTTTTACACTGCTCACATACCATGTAGCATCCTTACAATGTTTCACTATATCATCCGCAAACTCGAGACATCCCTTACACAAATCATGATGCCTTCCATATTTTCGACTTTTATCATAACTAGCGTAGAGAGTCCTTATATTACGGATGGGGAGATACGATGTTCCTGACAATCCTAAAATAAGTAGATGTCTTGTACGATCTCTTACACAGCTTTTAAAAATATACACAGTCCTACGACGATCATCCATTCCAAATACAACTATATGAACATTCATTTCCTGCTCTACCCTTCTCAGCTCTTCAGGACCCATATTACACTCAAACTCAAGCTTATAATTTGAAGGCAGTTTACGGGCACGCTGCACAACCGTAGGCAGCCAGATACTATACGCGATTGTATTTAGCACAGTGGACATATGAGCTAAGACTATTGCTATAAAGCGGCAACCACGATCGACGTTTAAATGCTTTCTGTATATAACCGAAGAATTGAAATTAAGAGTATAAGGTGTGGCACTATGACCCGCAAACCGGAATACTCTGTCAATATCTACCGTGAAGTTGTCCATATTGAATGCTGTACTACTTTGAGAGGCCTGCATTATACGGCCCAAGATATATTCTATGGCTACAGCTGCCAAGCGTCTGAACGGTATTACTACCCAAAATCATCTACATCCCCATCATCTGACCGAACCTGAAGGACAACCTCGTCCGGACTTCACGTTCGTCGCGGTTCTGAAGGGCAAACTCCACAATACGTTCAACTACGCGGCGCAGTCCAACACCGTTGGTATACATGGATCCAGGGTCAACCCTGACCACGTACCGATTTCTAGTCAGGGCAGGGGTGGGGTAGCGGTGCGCACCAACTCGAATGTTATACCTTCCTCCACAGCAGAAGCTGCTGCTGCTGGTGTGGAGGAAGTACCCGGAATTGAACAGGAATAAGGGGTATATTTGAGGAAGGTACTATTGTGGGGTTGTGTCGTAAGACGTAGAGGGTTGGGGCTCTATTACTGGGGTCTAACAACCGGCGCAATCCTGGCACGCTTTATACCTGACGTGGAGGGTTCTTCATCATGCTTCCGCTTTGAATTGTCGCATGCTACAGGGTATCGTCAGCGGGGATGGAGTCTGTAGCTACACGGTCATCGGGGTCATCTGTAATATCGATGATGGGGGCTGTACATCGTCGTCATTCACGGTTCTGTGAAGAAAAACAAGAATATAAGGAGCAGCACTTAAATTTTGTATATTTTGTAAATGACCCACTTAGGGGTGTGACGTGTTAGAGATGGAATCTGTAGAAAAATTCAGGTTCACAAGCCCCTCCACATGTATTATATCTGGCCCTACAGGATGTGGTAAAACTGTGTTTATGCTTAAAATCATTAAAGATAAGGGGGATGTTCTCAAAATTTGTGCATAAAGTAATATGGTGCTATTCGACGTATCAATCAGTGTTCAACGAGTACCAAGATGATATTTTGTTCCACAAAGGTGTATATGACGTTAATTCGTTAAAGGGAAATGAGCATACAGTCATTGTAATTGACGATCTCATGTTGGAAATGGATAAAACGTTTGCCGAGACATTTACAGTGTTCTCCCACCATCTTAACATAAGCGTATTCTTCATCAATCAGAATCTATTTTTCAAAAATAGATACATGCGCGATGTGTCGTTAAATACACAATATCTAGTCTTATTCGCGCAACGTAGAGATGTGTCACAAATTGGGGTATTAGCCAATCAAATGTTCCCGAATCAGCGTAAGGAGTTTTTGGAGGTTTATAAAGAAGCCACAAGTCAGCGTTACGGATATTTGCTTTGTGACCTTCACCCGCGAAACACGTTTAGGGTGCTTCTAAGAACGAATATATTCCCAAACGAGCCTGAAACGGTGTATATTCCAGAATGACAAATAGGCTGAAGAAATATCGTGAATTAATAAAAATCTATCAACGATTGCCCCGGGCATGCAGCAGATGTTTGTTAAAAATATCGACTCCGACTTTTTAAAATGCATCTGTGAAATCTGTCTTAATGTTATAAAATGTAATGTGCCAATGAAACCCCTCAGAAGGCTCGCTACGTCGTTACAAGAACATAATACGTGCGCTCGCTCGTAAAAGTCAAACTGTGGGGAAGAAAAAGCGAATTATTGTACAAAGAGGGGATCATTCCTCCCCATCTTATTTTCAGTTTTGGGACCTTTACTGACTAGATTAATATAATGAAGAAAGTGGTAGTGATTCCGCACGAGGTGTATGCTTCACTGCAAAGTTCAAAGAATCCAGACACGTTCTAGAACCCCGTAAAAGTAGGCTTAAAAGAATGGAAAGCGAATTGTTAGCCCTATTAAACAGTGAAAAGTCACCTGATGAGAAAAAGATCTTGTACCAAGAGGCTCTGCAGAAATTTCTTCATGAGTACGAATTATAAGAATCCGACAGAGCTCCCCGTGGTTATTAGGCACAGCGCGAGCAACGATGAGCATGGCGACATAGGACCTGGGCCCGACGTTAGAGATGACCAACCAAAGAATAACGGAACGCAACACATCGAGCATGTATTAAAAAGCAGTCTCCCACATACATTGAGGAATAAAGGCTTAAGTCTTTATAATCTATTGAGTGAGGACCCCATCATACAGTGGACCGATACAGGCGAGGTCATTGTTGAAGGAACAAGGGTACAGGGATCGAATATCGTCGACATTGTCCATGATCTGGTGAGAATGTGGGACAGGCCCTCACCAACAGGATGGAAGCATATTAAAGCAAGACTACAACAAATAAATGTCCCCAAAAACATTGATAGGAAATCTGAATAGGGTAAAAGACGGAGAAAGTCTCGCATGTGTCACAACTGAGTACGCCATCACCCCCAACAGGAGCATCTCTGAAGAGGAGAAAGAAGTGTTAATAGACTGTACTGAGGTGTTTACAATGAAGGAGTAGGGAAAAAGAGATGTTGAGAGTTTATAGCGGAAGCAGGATGCTTATACACTTCATAAGCGGGGAGAAAAAGGTTTATAACGGCCAAGACAACAGCTGCATCGATTGACTCTATTTGGCAAGCGGATTCAACAAACATGCAAAGATATTCAGTATATAATGATGGCTACAGCTACATCCCATTCATAATAGATGTATTCTCTAGATATCTGTGGCTAATTCCTCTGAAAAATAAAGTGCCTGAAACAGTTGCTAAAGCGACCAAAACGCTGATATTTGTACGGATATGGGGAGAGAATGTATGGGCCGCGCTTTTCAGAACATGCTGGCAGAGTTTAATATCAGTTACTACACTAGCAATTCCATACATAAGGCCTCTTTAGCTGAACGAGTTCAACGTACCATAAAGGAACGGATGCATCGCTATTTTACCCATAAAAACACATAGAGATATATAAACATTCTGGGATGAATGGCCTCGTCATACAACCGTTCACACCACCGTACGATTGGCACAACACTTAATGAAGTTTTAGAAAGAGGTACGCGCTCAGAATCTGATGTGAGAAGAGATGAAACAACGCCACCACACACACTCTACACGTTTCAAAATCAATGATTATTTAAAGCTATCGCGTTCGGGAAATAAATTCGCGAAGGGATTTCAGCAAGGATGGACAGTTGAGATTTTTAAAGTTAGTGCTATGAGACCTAAAGGCGAGATAATGATGTATTACGTTGAAGATTTGAATGGGGAGGAAATCGCAGGAGGCTTTTACCGCGAGGAGTTGCAGAAAGTGCCAATTAATTTAAGAAAAAATGTGTTTAAAATTGAGAAAATTTTAGGAAGCAAAGGTTTAGGGAAGAGAAAAATGTACCTGGTGAAATGGCTAAGGTACCAAGAAAGCTTCAGCACCTATATAAAAGCAACATGGCGCCTAACCACTTCTATGTCACACTCCCGTCCTCTTCTTCTCTGTCTGTACATCCTAACAACACCCTGGCCAACTTTGTAACAGAACTCTATGGGCCCATTGAGTTGGAACGTGATTCGTACGAAGTTGGTGTTTGTGAATTCCAGTTAGTCACCAAATTTTTCACTCTTGAAAATGAACAGATCATATTTCTGATCCTTAGAAGAGTCGATGGGTGAGAAAAATTATGCATAACCTTAGACAACACTATACGATCAGTCCTATTCGGTGGGTACAGTACTATAATACAAATGTAACACTAGGAATCGGTCATTATACACAGCCACGGACATCGTGACGGGCTTAAACAAGAGCCTTGAAAAGTCGTACCTGACAACGGCTTACTTTTTGAAGTCGTAAACATAGACATGCCTGCACGCACGTTGAAGTCAAAATTAACGCTTAGTAGAAACATTAAAGACAAAGAACTGTTCACCATTACGGCCGAGGGTCGATATAGTGCAGCCTTCCAAGGAGATACCTTTCACGAGGCACAACATGACTTGTACAGCTTAATGTATCAGTTGAAATTGGAGAAATTGGGTGAAAGCTATCCGTCCCCAGACATGTGCTATATTTACAACAATATCGTGGAGCATCAATTTGTTGGGGACACCCAGGCGCGCCTGCTGGGCATTGTACATATTCCCAACCATAGAGGGAAGAGTTTGAGCATTACATATGACAAGCCCCATAATGTGAATGTTGCGACTAATATATTAACCAATATCTCAATATATATAAGAATGATTGAGGGAAAAAATTTCCCATTCGGTGATGGGAGTTTAACAGTGAAGCTGCGCTTTCGTCGCATTCAGTTATAATGACCCGAAAGTCTCTCACAGTCTATCGAGGGGTGATATATCAGCGTGGGAGTGGGCTTGGATCCATTTTTTCAACCATACTACGCACGGCTGTCCCATTGTTGAAGAGAGGGGCTAGATACCTCGGGAGGAAGGCGTTACAATTAGGTTTTAACGCGGTAGAAGTCATAATGGGTGGAACTAAATCTAAAGAAGCTCTAAAACAACATTTAAAATGTACACGGACGAAATCATCAAAGCTGCAAAGATAAAAATGCGTGGTGGTGGTGGAAAGAAGAAGAAGAGTGCTGTCCGGAAGAAGGGGTTACCAACAAAAAAGAAGTGTTCTAAATGAATGAAGCCTATGGTTGATCAATTTTTTAACTGATATAAGCTGAGGACACTGCTCTCACGAATCAGAGGCTGATTACTACTTGTCGAGAGAGGTGGCACTATTTCTGACTCGTCATGGCACGCTTCATCCACCCGTGTAGCTCACAATGTTGTAAATCGGAGCTGTCCCTCTTTGATATGCCCCCTACACAGGTTTCTATTAAACACAACTTAGTAAGATCCTCTTCAAATTTTAATTCATTTTTAACTGTTTTATATTTTGCTTAATGTCCACACTTCTATTCTTTATATCACTTCATCTTTCATTTTAATTTAATGCATACTGTAATTACATTTTTAATTCTCGCTAATTCTCGCTGATTTTCGCACGTTCATTTTAATATATTGCATGTTTTTGTTCATTATATTTATTTATTTTTATTTGACTTTAAACTTTATAACACTGATGATGGAAATTGAATCTTTCCGAAACGTCTGTATGTAAATAAACATGTACCATCTTTTCGTCCTCCTATTCCTCGCTATATATATACAGGGTGGGCCGAAAGTCTGGATCCATAGGAAAATATTTATTTTAATACATAAATTACAACAAATGGTAAATACTTAAAATGAATATCAACTTTAACTCGTAAATGCATATCCGTGATACTGTACAGTGGTTCGTACTCCAGTATAAACAACAAATTATAACAAATGCTCAAATTGGCGGCCTCTGACATCGAGACACTTAGGGATGGAATTTGATTTTTAATAATTCTTCGAATTGACGTTCTCGAGATGCGTGTTTCATTTGATAATCTTCTTGTTGACTTTACTGGACTATTCGTTAAAGTTTCACATACCATTGCAGAGGTATTTTCATTAGTTGCAGTTTTTGGACGACCAGAACGCCGTCGATCATGTACACTTCCTGTTTCTTTGAAACGTTTAAACAACTTGCCAACAGTCGCATGTGTTACTGGATGCTTATCAGGATGATTTCTATTGAATTCGGTAGCAACTTCTCTGTGTGTAGCGCCCTGTCTTGCGTACATGAGCACAAATTCTACCCGGTCTTCTGTTGTTAGATTCGAAGCCATTTCTGGGCTGAAATAAAAAAAGTATTTGAGTATTTATACTGGAGTACGAACTACTGTACAATATCATGGATACGCATTTACGAGTTAAAGTTGATATTCATTTTAAGTATTTACCATTTGTTGTAATTTATGTATTAAAATAAATATTTTCCTATGGATCCAGACTTTCGGCCCACCCTGTATATATATATATATATATATATATATGTATATATATATAATATATATATATATATATATATATATTATATATATATATAATATATATATATATAAGTCGTGTGGTATAAAATATTGCTCGTATTTTCAGCCAAACGTTTTTCACTCAAAGTCCCGCCTGGCGGCGAATGCACCGGCGTGCGGTAAACGATCATCCTTCCGCACAATTGGTTGGCAAATAAAATGGACACCCTGGGTGACCTAGTGGTTAAGACGCTGGGGTGCTGGATTCCCCGCTAAACTGTAGGTCTAAGTTGGAGTGAAAAGCTTGACCTTCGGCTGAATGAACAATTCGGGTAGGTCCAGATTCCGTGTTAAACTGTAGGTCTAGGGTGAGGTGAAAAGTTTGACCTTCGTCAGAATGAACAATTTGGGTAGGTCCTGATTCCGCGTTAAACTGTAGGTCTAAAGTGGAGTGAAAAGCTTGACCTTCGGCTGAATGAACAATTCGGGTAGGTCCTGATTCCGCGTTAAACTGTAGGTCTAAGGTGGAGTGAAAAGCTTGACCTTCGGCTGAATGAACAATTCGGGTAGGTCCGGATTCCGCGTTAAACGTTTGGTCTAGGGTGGGGTGAAAAGTTTGACCTTCGTCAGAATGAACAATTTGGGTAGGTCCTGATTCCGCGTTAAACTGTAGGTCTAAGGTGGAGTGAAAAGCTTGACCTTCGGCTGAATGAACAATTCGGGTAGGTCCGGATTCCGCGTTAAACGTTTGCTCTAGGGTGGGGTGAAAAGTTTGACCTTCGTCAGAATGAACAATTCGGGTAGGTCCTGATTCCGCGTTAAACTGTAGGTCTAAGGTGGAGTGAAAAATTTTACCTTCGTCAGACTGAACAATTCGGGTATTTTTTGTCTTTCTTGGACTAAAAAGAAATGCTGTTTGGAAGACATTTTCTATAAGAGATGGATGACAAAAGTAAATAGACGCCTCTCTCTCTCCATCTCTCTCTCTCTCTCTCTCTCTCTCTGGAAACTCGCCTATAAATAAATAATTAGTATATGTAGCTGTGTGTGTGTAATAATAGGGGATCTATGTGCGTTTGTGTGCGCCTTTTCGGGGTTCAGGCGATGGATACACTGTGCCAACTGGCTGATAAAGCCTGGAGGCACTTGCTTCTACGCCAACTGGCGGATTTCGAGTTCTAAGTCAACTATTGCTACCATGACCGGTCAATGAGCTTCTGCCTCTCGTGGAAGCTGGGTGGTCTCTTCCCTTCGCTCCTCCTTCTCTCTCTCTTAGGTTAGGTATACCCCTTTGGGGGGTGAGGCCGTCCCACCTTCTCCCCCCAAAGAGGTCAGGAGTTCCCCCTTTTTTGGCACTCTGGGGTTGGCACTGGGGGGGGGTATTGCAACAAGGGGGAGGGGGTTGGCACTGGCACTCATTGCAACATTTGTAATTGCATTGCACTCGAACCTTTTGCGGTCATACTACTTGCGTTCCCCAACTTTGTCCGCGTATACCTAATCAGATAAAACGTTAAAACGAACGAAAATATTACGACTTAACCTAACCAATCATCAATTTATAAACGTTAAAACTAACGAAAATATTACAACTTAACCTAACCAATCGTCAATTTATATATGAAAATGAAAATGAAAAGGTTTATTGGCAGACTACAGTCCATATGACAAATATTATTAATATAAAGACAGTTCACATACTACGGATAGAAATATATACAATTGATTAGAAATAATACATTAATGTCGAAGTTAAGTAGAGCTATATATATATATATATATATATATATATATATATATATATATATATATATATATGATACATACAGACCGTGCATGGAACAAGGAACTCTTCTGGGATAATTAAATCCACTATAGTCCGAATAAGTAATGATAAATGACAAATACCATAGTTTTTCTTTTTCATGATGCTAGCCCGACGTGGGCAACGGGTCACTCGCAAAGAGGTCCCATAAATATAGCTTCCCTCACCTGCTATCTGCAAAGCAGACAGGATCCAGCTTTGGGACATGGATCTAGGGTTAAATCAGCCTTGAAACGGACATGTTATGTGCCTTGAAAAGTGGACGCTCAATTCTGCCAGTTGAGGTTTTAGTTTTGGTTTTTGGCTAAAACTATAATAGTTACCCCTTTTTCTTTGATGTATTCAATCTGACGTGAAGGCAGCGAGTCTTTTGCTTATATTGAGGTTCTAAATGTGGCAGGGCTAGGCTGCTTTAACCCTAGATCCACGTCCCAAAGCTGGATCCTGTCTGCTTTGCAGATAGCTGGTGAGGGAAGCTATATTTATGGGACCTCTTTGCGAGTGACCCGTTGCCCACGTCGGGCTAGCATCATGAAAAAGAAAAACTATGGTATTTGTCATTTACCATTACTTATTCAGACTATAGTGGATTTAATTATCCCAGAAGAGTTCCTTGTTCCATGCACGGTCTGTATATATCATAAAAAACTCACGGGACCATTCTGAGTTCATTCCCATCTTGAAACTGACATGTTATGTGCCTTGAAAAGTGGACGCTCAATTCTGCCAGTTGAGGTTTAAGTTTTGGTTTTTGGCTAAAAATATAATAGTTACCCCCTTTTTCTTTGATGTATTCAATCTGACGTGAAGGCCGCGAGTCTTTTGCTTATATTGAGGTTCTAAATGTGGCAGGGCTAGGCTGCTTTAACCCTAGATCCATGTCCCAAAGCTGGATCCTGTCTGCTTTGCAGATAGCTGGTGAGGGAAGCTATATTTATGGGACCTCTTTGCGAGTGACCCGTTGCCCACGTCGGGCTAGCATCATGAAAAAGAAAAACTATGGTATTTGTCATTTACCATTACTTATTTGGACTATAGTGGATTTAATTATCCCAGAAGAGTTCCTTGTTCCATGCACGGTCTGTATGTATCATAAAAAAACTCAGGGGACCATTCTGAGTTCATTCCCATATATATATATATATATATATATATATATATATATTATATATATATATATATATATATATATATTGGTTAGGTTAAGTCGTAATATTTTCGTTAGTTTTAACGTTTTATTTGATGGATTCATTTAAAAAATGTCTTCCAAAGATCCAAGTGTAGTTTGTGTCCTCTTTTGCGTCAGGGGGACGTAAAGTACACTTGCTCCAAAAATTGTAAGCTAGTTCACCAGGGATGTCAGTGAAATGTGAGGAAAGCCAAAGGTGGTGGTGAATATTGAAATTTCCTAAAATGGAGATTTCAGCAAAGGGAGAGCGGGAAAGTATGTATTCCAGTTTGGAAGTGAGGTAGTCAAAGATTTTGGATAGTCAGTAGAATTAGGAGAAAGGTAAACAGCGCAAATGTATTTAGTTTGAGACTGGCATGTAAGCCGTAGCTTATAGCTTATAGAAATCGGAAGATTCGAGTTCAGGAATACGAGAACAAGTTAGGTCATTGCGTACATATACACAACATCCACCTTTGGAGTGAAATTGTGTACGGTGAAAGTAAGAGGGTACAGAAAAGAGGTTGCTGTCAGTCGTCCCAGACACCCGACTTTCAGTGAGGAAAAGAAAATGAGGTTCAGAGGAGGAGAGGTGGTGTTGAACAGATTGAAAATTTGAGAAAAGGCCACGAATGTTGTAGAAATTTATAAAAAGTGAATCAGACAGAGGTCCAGAACATCTCGAATGAACGGTAGCAGATCTAGCCTCGCTGCCCGGGTCTGCGTTCCTGGTATCGGCAGGGGGGGAGCCAGAAGTGGGGACATTTATGGTCCCCTCCCTAGAGGGCTCCGAGGCTCTTGAAGTTGATGCCATTTTATTTTTTAAATTTTGAAAAGATTATGTAGTGTGTATGTAGTGAGGAATAGGGAGAGAAGTGTGTGTTTGAGAGCATGCTGGACTGCTCACAGGGTGGATGAAACACGGAAAAAGATCAGCTAAGGAGGACAGTGACAGAAGAAACGGGAGTTCCAGCACTCCCTATTTTCTGTCTAACGTCCCTCCTCAGAGTACTTACCTGGTCGATTGGTGTTTACAATCTCCTCCTTTTAAAGTGGTGGGACCTGAAAGTTTCGCACTTCTTCTATATCTCTGTTTCTCATTTGAGCAGTAATAAAATCTGCAGCGCAAATACGGTAGTCATCATTGAAACTAGCGTATTTTCATGATGTGAGAAGAATTCGTTCCTGGAAATGGTGTCCTTAACTAATTTGAAGTATTTTTCTTCTAAGAAGGAGCTTTTCTGAACGTATTGAAACACATGCTTTGCTCCAAAAATGCACAGAGGCCTGCTCCTAATATGAAACCACAAGGCATGTAGACTTGCATTATGAACTGCACTAACACAACTAGCTGTTTTTATGGTTTGTCCGTAGACGCGTAGTGCCACAAAATTCGACTTGCCATTCTTAGCCATCGAGATAGGTTCAGTGGACCTCATTCTCGAGACGCCAAGTTTGCTGGAAGTTGGCTTTCAATGATTGCTTTCCAAATTTGGAACAAATAGTTTTGGTCGCTGCTTAAATCCTCGAAATCTTTATACCTTTCTAGAAGTTGCATGTCTTCGTCTTCCACTTCTATGCCTCTAAACTCCACAACTGGTCTTACAACATCAAATAGTTCTCTTCCAATAGTTCCTTAAAAAGCTTTGGGATCAACAGCAACCGTGTCAAGATTGAACAGGAGGTGGCGAAGTGGAAGTTCATTGAAATGAAACAAACATATAAGCCATTGTAGTGAATGCTATAGCTTTTCCTCCATTAGTAGGATTGTTCCGCCTTTTGATCCAGTGTTACCAACCGTACCTTCGCATCCTATGACATTAAGATCATTTGTTGTAATCTTTTCTTTTGCTAGATACTGCATAATAGCTTCGCAAACCTCTTTCGACTTACTGTTAGTCGGTGAGACGTGGCCAAGGTATTTCGACTTGGGTTCCTCATCGAGAGAAATGTGTTTTAGTTTAGTTACCAGATGCATATTACCATCGTCTCTCTTCTCCTGTTGTTTAGTTTTATCTTTTCTGCCATCAAAGCTTTTGGTCTCTTATTTTGCATAGAGGACTTTAATTGTATATTTTTATAACTTGAAACTCTGGCCCTGTGAAACTTAGATTTATCCACCACCTGTAAATTATTATCACTTGTTATGATACCGTGGTCTTCAAGAGTAGCAGATGCGATGGCCGCACCAGCTCGATCAGATACTCCCCATCGATCGCACTCTAAAGCTAATCTTTTGTATTTTACAACGTTGTATTTCTTGAGGTCTGTGTGTTATTGGATTTCATCGTTCTCAGGTAAACTCGGCTCTTCATCAGAAGGTAACGCTGCTTTCTCTGCTGTTTGTTGAGGGTTCTCCTCCTTTGTTTGTTCACGGAGTTTCTTGTAGTACTCTTCTTTTTTACGCTTTCTTTGTTCACTGGCAGCCAGCTTTTGGGTAGCTTGCTTGTCGATTTTTGCAGTGTACATCTTTCTGGTTGTTCTTTGATCTTTTAGAAAGGGCTTTTCAATATTTTGGACTTTCAATGCCACATCGCATTTACACATGTCCCCTGATACACACTTGCAAGCACTGATGTCGAACAAAGCTTCCACTTTTTGTTTATATGATTCAACTTTACTGTCATAAGATCCTGTTCCCACCTTCCTAAACGATTTCATCAGATTTCTCTGTTCGTTGTGTAGACTTACAATTAGATCCTTAATTCGCTGCTTGGAAAGATGTGGTACTGATGACTTGATCCAAAAAGTAGTTAGCACGTCTGTCAGCTGTTCAGCACAGTCTTTGACTGAATTTGTGGTCTTTAAAAAGAGCAAATGTCTTAAGACATCAAGCTTAGTTGACAACTGATTTCCATAAATCTGGCCAAGTACTCCAACGATAGGATGGATATATATTGATCTATGATTTTGGGAAGCCATAATTTGCAGCTGCAATCACCTAGAAAAATACACAACCAGTACTTTGTAAGGGCTTCACTTCCGTACTTAACAAACACCCGTGAACAAAAGAAAGGCAAAAGTTGCAGAATCAAGTTGACAGAACGATCAAATAAAACAATAAAAAACTATACTTCAGTACTACAATATGAAATAAAATACAATAGAGACAATACTACAATAAAAAAACGCACTGATGGATTTCAATGAAATTTGGTACAAATTGGTCAAGTCCTCGGAAAGAAGCAGTAAAAGTATGATTGAGATCGGACTGGTACTGGCGTCAGTATGCATTCTACTTAGTGCCATTTGTTTTAATATGATATTTGTGAATTTGGATCAAATTTAAGTTTATCTACATCCAATGTTAAAAATAAAAATATGCCTTAATTTCTTGCTAGTAGGAGCAGCTTCTGCACACTCAGACATTTAAAATTAAAAGGAACTAAAATTGACCCGGCCTAATATATATATGTGTGTGTGTGTGTGTGTGTGTGTATATAATATTTGATTTAATTAATTTTGCTGTGATAATGCGGAAGCTTTTACTTCACCATTTTGTATTAAACAGCATTATCAAGGATAAAGGAGGTGAATGTACCAGGAGACTTCCCTATGAAATTCATCACAAATGAAAGAAACTGCATCTTCACTCTCACTTTTAGGGAACGTATCGTAATCACAAGCATTGCTTGCTCATTTTGTTTGTTTGTATTATTGACACGCAAAGATCCGGGTGCATGATTCATGATGAGCAAGGTGTATTCGAATGTGTATCTTTTCTGCGTGGTTGCGAGTCTTCCTTGTTTTGATTCATAATTCGCAACATTTGCTTGTTTCGTAATATTTAAGCTGTAGGTCTAAGGTGGAGCAACGAGCTTGACCTTCGTCAGAATGAACAATTCGGGCGGAAGCAAAACAAAGGTTGTATTTTCCTGTTATCCCGGACCCAAGACTTTTTGCCGAAAATATCACAACTTAACCTAACCAATTGTCAAGAGCATACAGTTGACCTAACCATATTTCTTGTATGTCCATAATGAGACTTTAAAAGATTATTACTAATAATAACAGAAAAACCGGTGCTTTCCTGTTAGGTCAACTGTATGCCCTTGACAGTTGGTTAGGTTAAGTTGTGATATTTTCGGCAAAAAATTCTGGGGTCCGGGATAACAGGAAAGTACATATATATATATATATATATATATATATATATAGATATATATATATATATATACAGGGTGTCCCAAAAAAAACTATATACTCTTTATAGCAGCATATATTTTATAATTTAAAAAAAACCCAAACAATATATTGTTATAGCAATTGCCAATGAAAGGTAAATTAGTAATCTAAGTGATCAAAATGTTATAGCGAGTTGTTTGCATATAAAATTTAATTAACTACGCCAAGTGCTCAAAATGTTCTCCGGCGGCATGAATGCACTTTCAATACAACAAAATCGTGTGGCCTGATGAAGCTACCTTCAAGCTGAATGGCACAGTAAATCGACACAACTGCAGGTACTGGTCAATTGATAATCCACACGTTTATGTGGATAAACATGTTAATTTACCAGGATTAACAGCATGGTGTGGTTTATCATCCAGGGGTTTGGTTGGACCATTTTTCTTTAATGAGACAGTTACCGGTGCCGCATATCTCGACATGCTGCGGACAGAAATTATACCTGCAGTTCGGAAGTTGTTTGGAAACGACGACTTTTACTTTCAACAAGATGGAGCCCCCCCCCCTCATTATCATTGTGATGTCAGAAGTTACCTCGATGAAACGTTGCCTATCCGTTGGATAGGACGAAGAGGAAGCGTTGAGTATCCTCCACGTTCACCGGACTTGACTCCACTTGATTTTTACTTGTGGGGTTACCTGAAGGATGCAGTTTATGGTACAAGACCCGCAACACTCGAACACCTTAAGGATGCAATTAGGGAAAGGTGCGGGACCATCACAGCATCCACATTAGTCCATGTCTGCGAATCAGTTAGTCGACGCATTCAAAAGTGCATTCATGCCGCCGGAGAACATTTTGAGTACTTGGCGTAGTTAATAAAATTTTATATGCAAACAACTCGCTATAACATTTTGATCACTTAGATTACTAATTTACCTTTCATTGGCAATTGCTATAACAATATATTGTTTGGTTTTTTTTTAAATTATAAAATATATGATGCTATAAAGAGTATATAGTTTTTTTGGGACACCCTATATATATATATATATGTGTGTGTGTGTGTGTGTGTGTGTGTGTGTGTGTATATATATATGGCCTATCGAATGAGCACTTAAAATATGCCAATCACGTATTATGTCTGCATATATCATTGCTCTTATCAGCCATGCTTGCTCATATCCATATCCTTGCAGAGTTCATGAGGGTATATATCTTGCCCTTAGTCAAAAATAAGTATGGAGACATTCTGTCCAGCAATAATTACAGGGCTATTACTGTCGCTTCCTGCTTCTTGAAACTACTAGAAAAACTCTTGTTACTCCGATTAAATGATTATCTATGGTAGGCTATGGACATCTCCTAATCAGTTTGGTTTTAAAAAGTCCCAATCAACTGACCTGTGTATCTATGTACTTAAAGAAACAATATCGAAATACATTGACAGTAATTCAACTATTTATAGCTGCAAAAAACCACTTTTTTCTACGTGAACGTCAAAATATGAAAATAAAAACCCACTCTAATAGACAGAGTTTATTTCCACAACAGTTTCGATGCCCACTGGCATCCTCCTCGGGATATAGTTTTTCTGTATCCACCCGAGGAGGATGCCAGTGGGCATCGAAACTGATGTGGAAATAAACTCTGTCTATTAGAGTGGGTTTTTATTTTCATATTTATAGCTGTTTCCTAGATATAAGTAAGGCATATGATAGAGTGAAGCACAATATTTTATTTAAAAAACTAGAAGACAGGAAGGTTCCCATGTACATGCTAAATTTATTGAAATTTTGGTATTCCCACCAATCTTTTACGGTTAGGTGGGGCAATGTACTATCCGAATGTTTTGGCTCCTCTTGCAGGGTGAGACAAGGCTCCTTGCTCTCCCCTATGCTGTTTAATATGTATATTTAATATGTATATTAATTTCATCACTTAATGAGGCAACAGTGGGATGTTGTATAGATAACACAAAGATAAATAACTTAGTTTATGCCGATGATATGATGTTAATAAGTCCCTCTGTTAAAGGTCTGGATCGGCTACTAAAAGTCTGCGAAGTGTATTCGCAGAAACATCATATTCTTCTAAATGTTACAAAAACTAAGGTTATGCAATTTCATCCTAAAAGCTGTAATCAGTCAGCTGACATTAGGTTTAAAATGAAAGGTGCAGTAATTGAGGAAGTACAAGAGTTTAAGTATTTGGGTCAAACTATTACCAGCTCCTTGAGTGATGACTCGGATATAAGAAAACAATCTCGAAGCCTGTGTGCTAAAGCGAGTATGACCATAAGGAACTTTCGATTTTGTACAAGTGAAGCTAAAGACACTCTCTTTCTTACTTTCCACAGTAATATATACGGACACCAACTCTGGGTGAATTATAAAAAAGGTTCTGGCAGAACCCTAAATTTGCCGTACAACAGGTCTTTTAGACTCTTACATAAATTATTCCCGAGATGCTCAGCTTCGCAAATGTTTGCTACCCGCAATGTCCCGAGCTTCCCGGAGGTAACAAGACGTGCTTAGTACAGTCTAATGCAAAGAATTAAAAAATCAACCAACCCGATTATCCAAGCTATCCATGAGTCCTGCCGTTTATCCTCTCGGCTATGGAATTCTTGGTACGAAAACGTTTGTCTGTAGCTCCACTTAATTTTGACATTAATGTATTATTTCTAATCACCTGTATATATTTCTATCCTTAGTATGTGAACTGTCATTGTATTAATAATATTTGTCATATGAACTATAGTCTGCCAATAAACCTTTTCATTTTCATTTCATTTTCATATATATATATATATGTATATACAGTATATAAGTAGTATAGCC